>JAIEZT010000124.1:30252149-30389649 GCA_019594935.1 Periophthalmus modestus
AGTCCTGGTTTAGTCCTGGTTTAGTCCTGGTTTAGTCCTGGTTTAGTCCTCAGAGGGTGAGATGGTTCATGTGGCACTAACATGTGGGAGATGTTCTTTGGTGCTGGTCCATGGAGAGACTTGTTCACACAGAGCTGCTTTAAAGTCTATTCTCTGAGCCACAGGAGCCAGAGCAGAGACCTGAGCACAGGACACATGTGTGAAGTACTTCCTGATTCTAGTCAGGACCCGAGCAGCAGTGTTCTGGATGTACTGTTCTGTCTTAATGCTCGTTTGGAGAGGCCAGTGAGCAGGCCGTTAAAGTTGTTTAACCTACTGGAGACAAATGCATGGATAAGTCTCTCTAAGTCTGGTTTTGACAGTAAACCTTTGATTTTTGCAATATTTTTATTTTATTTTTTTTATTTTTTTGCATTGTAAGGAGCTGCAGATGTGATTGATTTGATGTGGATGTTAAAGTTATTTAATGAGACTTGAGTATGACCTTAAGTAACTATTGACTACAAACCTGAGCTGACGCCTGCACATGTTTGCACATTAATTGTTTAATGTTAATTTTGAATATTTTGCAGAGATCCCCAGAATCTACTGAAGGTTCCAGTGATGATAAAGCTGATATTGCATCTGTATTCAAGGTGAGATCATTTTATGTATAAGTGATTCTTACTTCACGGTTTTAAAGGTCTAGCTCATGGGGCATCTTGCACCTGTTCACAGCAGAGAGTGTGGGGTGTGGGGCTCTAAGCAAGAGGTGTGCCAAAATATCAGGTGGAGTGAAGCAAACTGAGGGTGTAGTGCGTTCAGTGAATTGCCAGAATCGTTAAAATAATATTAAACTAGTGCAGTGAAAAACATAATGTGTATTATACTCATAAAAATGTTTACGCTTGAAGTGTTTGGACAGAGCTCGCACATAGAGCTGTGAACTCACTACTTCTCATTGTGATACAAGCGTCTGATGTTTTGTAAGACTGGTGTCTGCGGCTCGAAAAAATAAAGTGCAACAAGGGTTAGTTTGTACATTTAATTCTGACAAAATGAAATGAGGGACAGAAGTTATGAAAATATTAATGACTATCGCATAACTTAAATTTTGGCCCTTCTCTGGTCCATGTGGCGAAAAGAGAGGGCTCTGGAGCATTTGTAACCGTGCTTGTGGGTGTGAATTTATGGTTGCAATGTACCAGGAAAAAAAAGTGTGTATAATTATTGGTATATATATTTACTATTTTAAAACTAAACTAAAGACTTTCCACCAGGATGTTCGTGCACTGTTAGCAATATCATAAAGTCTGCAGTCCTAATGATTCCCTCATATCCTCGTGCTCTTTCTGTCTTCAACTCCATTTTATTTTATAAGCAAATTATTCCCATTGTGCTGCATTGGTTACTTTATAAAGTTAGTCACCAGTAGGTAGGCTACCGTCAGAACCGTAGACAACTCTGCACTTTGATTGACAGCTTTTGATTGTGACAGAGTGCAATGAAGGAGACGCACATCTCACATGTTCTGCTATCTTGGCAGCAGCAGTCACCAGAGCTTTGTACAGTGGCTCAAGAGGCATAGTGCACATCACCTCTGCTCTGTTACAGACACATCAGCTCTGCTGCTCTGTTACAGACACATCACATCAGCTCTGCTCTGTTACAGACACATCACCTCTGCTCTGCTCAGCCTGTTCTCAGTCTGTCACGTTCCAAAATTTTAATCCTGGCACTGCTACTAGCGTGCACTCACATGCTCGTTCATATCATCTCTAGACAGCTCTACACAGCAATACCCTGTCCAGGTATTTGAATAGATCCAAGGCTCTATTGCTCCGTTAAGACCTGGGGCAAGGTACAGCCCATAGACTGTATATAGAAGTGGACAGAGGGAGTGTGATGTCACCCACAACGTTTGGCTCCAGCCAAATGGAGCCAATCGAAGTCAATCGAGGTTAGCAGTAGAAGCAGAGATCGACCTTGGGAAAGGTGATTAGTCATTAGTTAGTTATTAATGTTTATATCGATATGAGCAGGTTAATGCGAACATTTAAGACCAAAATGAGGGTCTGACAGCAGCAGTTATAGAGAGAGGGGGGACATTAGATGGAGCTGAATCAGACCCAGGCTCAGTCCGTACTTGGCTATGTCCATCTATCTGTACAGTCTATGATCTAACTCTGATAATTGTCTTTCAGTGTGTTGAAGAGGTGATTCATGAGCTGGTGAGTTCTGAGCTGAGGACGTTCCAGAAGGCTCTGAGTACAGACTATTTTAAAGATGACAGCTCTCATGCAGAAGATTTGGTTGAGGAAACCAAACCCAGAGAAGCACTTCTGGACCTGACAGTACATGTACTGAAGAAAATGAACCAGGAGCAACTGGCCGATTCACTCCAGAGCAGTAAGAACTCACCTGAAAATGTATATAAACACCACATTTTCAGGAGCCTGTGATCCATACAAGAGTCCATGGTCCCGTTTAAGTGTTTGATTTTCAACAAAAATGTGAGAGTAACTAACTGAAAAACGATTGGCTAATGCTAACTAGCTTGTGACTGTAATATTACATGAGAGAGACCTGTTTCACAGCACTGATCAGCTCATCTGTTGCAGTTCAGTTGTTTATGGTCATTTTGCGTTAAAACAAAGCTCAAATTAAAGTCTAACTTGAGTAACAGAGTAACTTCAGACAGAGCAGTGCCTGAAGAACGTCATGACATCAGCACCAAGTATCAATTCTTTCCTGTCACTGAAGCTTGAAATGACTAATACATATTTAAATGTTTCCATTTTTCTGTTTAGGGCTGTTGGCTCCTGTCTGCCAGTGCATGATGAAGTCCAAACTGATCTCCAAGTTTCAAATGGTGTTTGAGGGAATTCAACAAAGATGTGTAAAGCCTCTCATCTGGATGAAATCTACACAGACTGCACCTCACAGAAGGAGGAAACTCTCAAAAGAATGAGGAACATGAAGTTACACAAATCCAAATGAGACGACCCAGAGCCATCAGGACCCTCAGCTGTTCAGACCTCTTTGTCTCTGCTCCAGAGGGACAGAGGAGCAGAGTGGTGCTGACCAAGGGCGTGGCTGGTGTGGGGAAAACTCTTCTGACTCAGAGGTTCAGTTTGGACTGGGCTGAGGGCAGAAACCATCAGGACCTACACTTCATCTTCCCTTCACCTTCAGAGAGCTGAACCAGCTGAGAGAGGCGAGTCTCAGCCTGTATGGACTCATGGGACATTTCTTCAGTGAAATGAACTGTGGCATTTGTAGGTTTGAAGAGTTTCGCTGTCTGTTCATTTTGGATGGTTTAGATGAGAGCCGTCTGCAGCTGGACTTCTCCAAAGCTCCGTCTGTCTCAGATGTGAGAGAGAAAACCTCCATTGAAACTCTCCTGGTCAACCTGATCAGAGGCACGCTGCTTCCTTCTGCCAAATATGGATCACCACACGCCCTGCAGCGGCCAGTCAGATCCCAGCTGACTGTGTCGTCATGGTGACAGAGGTCACAGGGTTCACAGATGAACAGAAAGAGACTTACTTCAGGAAAAAATTCAGAGACGAAGAAGTGTCTAAGGTCCTCTCTAACGTGAAAGCCTCACGCAGCATCTACAGCCTCTGTTACATCCCACTATTCTGCTGGATCACTGCCAACGTCATGGACCATGTCCTCCTAAGTGGAGACAGACAGGTCAGTTTCTCTTTCATATTATTGTGAACAAACATGTATAGGCAGTGACTGAGGGATTTAACATTGATATGGGGCTCCAAGAGGCTGCAGTGAGTCCATTCACTCTAAAGCAAAAACAGCATGTGGTAGTTTGGCTGCTGCTCACTTGCTCTGCACTGTGCTGTGTTGGCATTGAGAGGTAGTTTAAAGTGGGTAAAATCACAGTCCCACATGGATTGATACTTGATCCACTACTGTTGTCAGTTTACTCCCAGACTCCAGATGAATGCACATTATGTTGTTCAGTGTGTGGTATAAAAATGTAATAGCAGCTAGGCCTGTCTGTAGGTTTAAGCCATGAGTCACTGCATCATCAGAGCCCGAGATCTGGAGTCGTGAGGTGCAGAGACCTGCCCTGATCCTTTCTGCTCTCTGTGTAGGCTCACAAGAGTCAATACTCACAGGTTTTCATTAAAGATAGAACCATGTTTGTCAGTGTCTTAATGATGCAAATACTGAATCACAAAGATAATCTGTAATCCTTCTCTTCTTTGTCCCACAGCTGCCCCAGACCCTGACAGAGCTGTACATTCACTTCCTGGTCATCCAGGCCAAAATCTCTAATGTAAAATACAAAGGTCGATCTGACACAGACTTTGTCTGGACCCCAGAAGGAAAGGCAAATCTGATGGTTTTATCCAAACTGGCCTTTGAGCAGCTGCAGAAGGGAAACCTGATCTTCTATGAGTGTGACCTGAGCGAGTGTGGCATTGATGTTACAGAGGCGTCAGTGCATTCAGGATTCTTTACTCAGATGTTTAAAGAGGAGACTGGCCTGTACCACCACAAGGTCTTCTCCTTCGTCCATCTGAGCGTCCAGGAGTTTCTGGCGGCTCTTCACGTTCACGTCACATTTATGGACCATAGAGTCAACCTACTCTCAGAAAAAGAGTCTTTTTGGTCCAAAATGCTTTATGGTAAAACTTCCCTGATACAGTTTTATAGAGCAGCAGTGGACACAGCTTTGAAGAGTCCAAATGGACATCTGGACCTGTTCCTGAGATTCCTTCTAGGTTTGTCTCTTGAATGTAATGAGAGACTCCTCAGAGGGTTGGTGAAACTAACAGGAAGCTCACAGATAAACCAGGAAACAGCCCAATATCTGAGAATTCAGTTAGACTCTGGTCTGTCAGTGGAGAAGAACCTGACTCTGCTGCAGTGTCTGATCGAGCTGAAGGACACAGGTCTCTGTGAAGAGGTTCAGTCCTGGCTCAGCTCTGAAAATATTCCCTCAGACCTGTCTCCTGCCCAGTGGAGCGCACTGACCTCCATCTTATTGTCCACAGAAGAACCAGAGTTTGACCTGAGCAAATACCAACCATCAGAGACTGCTCTGCTCAACCTAATGCCCGTCGTCAGTCTGTCCTCCAGAGCTCTGTATGTTTGTATATCAGTGCAGATCTGTTCTGTCACATCTAAAACTACTGAAGACAATCTAATGTCATGGACATGTTTCATACATGAAATGTGCAGTGGTTCCTTACATTATTATCACATTAACGCTATTGTTGAGTGACATTCTTGTTCCTCCTCAGGTTGTGTGGTTGTGGTGTGTCAGGCACAAGCTGCCGGGCTCTGGCCTCAGTGCTCGGCTCTCACTGCAGTCTGAAGGAGCTGGACCTTAGCTGTAATCCTCTGCAGGACTCTGGGCTTGTCCTGCTGTGTGAGGGGCTGAAGAGGCCGGACTGTGGTCTGCAAACACTCAGGTCTGTGAGGGTTTAGACTCCTCTGCTGTTACACTAGAATCTTCTCAGCTCCTCCTCTCTAAGTTGATGTTCTGTGCTCTGTTTAAACTCCTTTATCCCTCAGACTGAGCATTTGTGGTCTCTCCGCTCTCTCCTGTGAGGCTCTGGTCTCCGTTCTGGACTCAGACAGAAACAGTCTGACGGAGCTGGACCTAAGCAACAATGACCTCCAGGACTCAGGGGTCAAGACTCTGAGCAGCGCCCTGAAGAGCCCCGACTGTAAACTGGAGATACTCAGGTCAGAGCTCCATCAGCTAACAGCTAACATAGTGCTGACAGCTAACCACTAATGTAGAGTTAACTGCGAGCATAGAACTAACCGCTAACATAGAGATTGATTTCACAGTTTGATGTTTAACTTGGCTGAATTGTGAGTCTCATGAGACAGATGTTTTGATAGGAAAGGTTTAACTTACTCTTCAAACACAGAAAGCCTCTCAAATTTAGTCACTAAGTATTTTACAATCCATACACAGCATTGACATTTTAAGTAAATGTTAATGGAGGCAGCCTGAGTCCACTTTCAGACGTTACTGGTGCACATCAGCAGAATCACCTGGACAGGTGTTTAGATGTTCTTAAAGTGTAATTACTTTATTATGTTGAACGTTTTGCTAAATAACAATTAAAAACAAAGCAAACATTAGCCAAGTAAAAGGCATTTCCAAGCCCCTAAACATTGGCATTGGTATGGGTATAAAGATCCATGTTTGTTGGGCCCTAAAGCTTAAGGTGTGTTCAGGAAAGTCCCTAAAGCTTGGTAAGTTTGTCCAGTGTAAGTGTAAATGATCCATGTCTATTAGGACTTTGGCACAGAGGAGTAGGGCCAGAGCACAGTTGCTCATGTACGGACACAAGCATGACTTGAGTACAAGCTCAGTCAGGTGTGCTGATGATAAATAAACCAGTGAATAGACTCAAAAATCAACCATCAAATCCACACATACTAATTGGACAAAAGTTGGAGCCTCTCGTCTCCTGTTTAACACTCACTGCTCCACACTGTTTTTAAATCCATTAACTCACAGAGGAGCGTACCACCACAGGACTCAGATCTGAATCATTAATGAGAGATATTTCTGCCACTGGGCTTATTTTCTCCACTAGTGTTAGCTCTTAGCGTGATATACAGTATCAACAAATAGAGCTACATGACAAACATCACCAGCCGTGGCTCAGGGTTGTGCAGTGTGAGTGTGGGCCTCAGAACACTCTGCAATCGTGCTTGAACACGGTTCAAAAGACCTAGTGGGATTGTGCCCTAACATAGAGCTAACAGATAACATAGACCTAACATTTACTATTGTAACAGTTTCTGACTTGTGCTCTGCAGACTGTCTGGTTGTCAGGTCTCAAAAAGCGGCTGTGCGTCTCTGGTCTCGGCCCTGAGCTCTGGAGCCTCATGTTTAAAGGAGCTGGACCTCAGCTACAACTGTACAGAAGGAACTGAGGCAAAGCAGCTGAGCGCTCTGTTTGACCATCCACAGAAGAAACTCAGGTAAGAAAACATCACAGAAGATAATTATTATTATTATGTATTGTATGCATTTATTTAAAAAAAAATACTACAACAAAAGAAATACTTTTATATAAACCTTTTCTTTCTGTTCATAGCTTAGAGCACGGAGGAGAAGAGAGATTACAACATGGTTTTAGCAAATGTAAGTGTTAACAGTTCTGAATTTAAAAGTTTTAAAGTCACTGACTTAAGGTAAATATATTGTTGTGTATTGCAGATGCATGTTATCTCACATTTGACCAAAATACTGCAAACAAAAGGATCAAATTCTCCAATAACGATCGAAGGATTTCCCTGGAGAAGGAGAAGCAGCCGTATCCCGATCACTCCGAGCGGTTCGATTACTGGAAGCAGGTGCTGTGTGCAGAGGGGCTGAGGGGGCGGAGCTACTGGGAGGTGGAGTGGAGCGGAGATGTGTACATCGCACTGACCTACAAAAGCATCAGACGCAGAGGGTCTGGAGAGGAGAGCTGTTTGGGGAAGAACGCACTGTCCTGGAGCCTTGGTTGCAATAAAGATAAGTTCTCTGTGCTCCATGCAAACAGAAGAAGGTCTTTAAGAAAGTCTGACAATCGAGTGGGCGTGTACTTGGACTGGGAGGGAGGAGTCTTGTCCTTTTATGGCGTTTCCTCTGGTCAAAAGACTCACCTGCGGACCTTTAAAACCAGGTTCACTGAAGAGGTCTACCCAGCGTTCAGAATCAAGACCGAACCCCCACACTCCTCTGTCACTCTGTGTCCGCTGTGATCTGGAATCATCATTTTATCGACCTGATTTTTACTGTCTTAAAAACGTGAACAATTTGTAGCCATCCATATTCCTCACTTACCTTGCGCATTCAAAGCATCCTAATTGTTCAAAGCGCTTTTCACACCTTTCAGAGGCGGGAGTGGAGTTGTTACGTTTCGTGTGTGTGATTGAATCTGTCCCCTATGAAATCGTGGCTGTGTGGGCCCCTGTTGATGATTGGAGGACTGTTTCCCGCCTGGTCGATCCCGTGGCTCATCTGCAGCTGTTGGGAAGTACTTGGGAAAATTCAGCACATCTGTTCGGGGCTGCTGGTCTTTTGTCTTATTTAGTTAGACACTTGTCCCCATGACTAACTCTGTGTGTTTTGAGACACTGGTTTATTGTTGGTGTTTGTGATTTATGTGTCTCTCGTTTTCCTTTGTCACTTGATTCTGTTTGTAGACTGTGTGACTTGTGTTTGTTTTGGGACAGTCGTGGTTTTGTTTTTGTGTTGTGTGTCCCTTAGTTTTGTCACTGTTTTTAGTAGGCCTATGTGACCAGTTTTCTGAGCTACAAAATAATTATTATTATTATTATTATATTATTAATTATTTTTGTGGTTGTTTAGTTTAGGTTCTTTTGTTTTATACATTTACTTAAATATTTTAGTCTATTCTTGTTACTTTGCCTTTTACAACCCTGTACATTAAAATAACCTTTATTTTACCATTTTTCAATCTGTTTTTTGTGTTACTTCCCAGACCCCAGACAGGCTGGGTGTAACATTGACCTGAAGAGCTGCTTATACAATACAACTGTACAGGGGAAAGACACATTTTACTGAAACATGGGGGCTTTAAATCTTTAGACAAGAGGTCTGTCTAAGTTACTGAGAAGAAAATAGTGTATATATTGTGACCCTAGCATGTCAAATTCACTGTGTAGGTCAGCCAAAGTCATTTTCAGCAGCTTATAGTTTGTAAAGTGTAGGTTGTTTGATGATCTGTCCATATTTTTTGCTATGTTGCTCGATTGAGCATCATGTCTATGCCAGTGCAGTGAGACATGTGCCTGAACCTGAAAATACAAATAAAATGTATCCCCGAGGGGCAATTAAAACACACTGAGAGAAGCAGAGTTAATGTGTGATGATGATGAAGATGATGATGATAATGATGAAGATAAAAGCAATGCCAAAGTATTCATACATTTAAGTTTTTATCAGTGACCTTTTGCTGCATTTGAATTGCATTTTTGAATGTATATGTATATGGAATATGTGGATACATGATATGTATATGTGTTTTTCTCACCCCTTTTTTTTTCTTTTCAACTGAATATGAAGCTTAAACAAAGCATTGAACTTATGTCTTAAATGAAAATAGGGGTGGGATTTAATAAGTTTTCTTCTTCCCACTACTTTTTGAGTTTATATAAGGATTGATTTGTGACATGTACGTTATATGTATCTCATACATGTGCTAGAAATAAACCTCGAAAAAAAAAAATAAGATGATGATTGTACTTTAATGCTGTAATAATGATGAGGAATAAATGTCACAGCTGGAGCAGTCTGTCTCTGTGTGTTGTATATAAACAAATACTTATCAGACCTGTTTTCCTAGTGTCATGTGACCAGTTCATCAGGACTGACTGAAGTTACAAACACAGCTCTATGTTCATACTCTGCTCTATGTCTCCTACATTTTTGCTACATAATTATAATCTGTGACATATGTGGATCATCAGCCCTGACCAGTCGCCTGCTCTGCTCGCCCTCACCATCAGCCTGGCTTCAGGCTGCTCTGTCACATCTTTCCACGGGGTTTACACTGAGCCATCAGCACCTAATTCAGAGAGTGTCCAGGTTTGCTCACTTTCACTACTGACTTACATCTCATATGTGATCAGTGTTGGGAAGTAACTGAAGACATATTCAGAATACTACTACTAGGCTTTAAACACTAGGCTGCAAACTGCACGAAATTAGAAGAATAAAAAATATAAAACACTGATCTTGTGGTGAGTGCAAACATAAAGCTGTTTTATCTTTTTACACTATAATTTAAATACAACTCAATGTAAAAGTTTTCAAAGTATTCGGGATACAGTGACTACGACATGTAACAGATGCTACAAAATCCATTTTAGGCAGGTGTTCAGTGTTCTGTAAGTAAATACATTTTCAAAGTATTCTTCCCATCTCTGTGTGACTGCATCAAAATGATAATGACGTTTTGCTGATCTCACTTTTAATACTTTTTTCTAATCTACATTGTCACAAAGTCAAGTACAAAGGACAAAGGAAAGTAGAGTTTTAAATCAAGCTTGTTCAAAGTCCACTGTAAGTATTCATTTAAATGGTAAGTCCCAGTCAACCTGCCTCAAATTCACACATCACACACAATACTGTGTTGCACTTATGGGTTTTCAGGATGGAAAATGTTTTGTGTCTGTTCATATTAAAAAACGACTTCATGAAGATGAAAATGACTTGTACAAGTTGAATTCATCATCTAAAGAGACTTTTTAGGAGTGAATATAATCAAAGGTTTCTTCTTCTCTTACTCTTGTTGATATCTGGAAATGTCCAGCCAAACCCAGGCCCAGGACTCCAGATGCCATCTGACTTTAAATCACATTCTGGTCTTAAACTGATTCCTCTTAATGTGCGTAGCTCACTGCTCAAAATGAACTTTGTCAAAATGTGAACTGTTCTCCTGTGGTGGATGTGAACTGTTCTCCTGTGGTGGATGTTGGACTCCAAAAGTTTGTCCCTCTGGATATTTTTGTCAGCCTCCTGTACGACCTGTAAATGCAGTACTTGACCTGTTGCTGTTTCTCACTTTTATATTGTCCTTTATTTTATTTTATATATTTATTTTGCTTTATAACTGTTTTATATGAAATCTTTTGTCTGGGGGTTGTGTTGTTGATGCCTCTTGGCCAGAAGATCTTTGAATCTCAATGGGAATTTCCTGGTTAAATAAAGGTAATACAATACAATATTCATCTACAATGACTGAATCCTCGTGATTAAAGTGAATACATGCTGCTCAAACCTGCATGAGTCACTCCAAATACAACTTCAAGAGAGTAAATGGTGAAGGATCCAATCCACACTGATTCTGATACCACTATGATAATAAAACACTCTTTCTTTAGAGAAAATAATGTGATTTTCAGCATTAAATGGTAGTATTATCTTTTATATACCCATTTGGCCTTATATCTGGTCCAGTAGGTTCATAGTGGTCCATGGGTGTGAAATAGAGGTAAGATCGGGCCTGAAAAATCCAGCCCGACCCGACCCGGCCCGCGGGTATTAAAGCCCGACCCGGCCCGAGCCCGACCAATTAACTTGATTTACAGGCCCGAGCCCGAAGCAAACCCGAAATTTCATATTTTATTTGTGAGGACTCGGGAGGAGGAGGGGTGATTTATGATAACAAGTCCACGCACTTGTCTGTGATGACCTGCTTAGCGCGAAGAGGGGCGTTTTTTTGAAACAAATGATAATATAGATGTTTGACGATCATCAATTTTGCCAGTACAGCTGTTTAAATGCTGCTCAGCGTCGAGGTGCCAGTCTTTTTGCTCTCGTATGAAAGCAAAGCGCCACATTGACACATTCAGCGAAACCAACGCAAGTTTCTGTAGCATTTTCTACAATTAATGTGAAGCTTTTCCACACCTCCCTCTTCCCGGTGCGTGTTTGTCTGTTCAGTTCTCCTGTCTTTAGTTTATCCTTAACTTCTTGCTCCTCCATATTGGGGATACCAGGTCAAAATAGATGCGGACTTGCGGGGGGGAAGATTATTAAGAGGGCGGCGTTCACGTGCGCAGAGCAGCTCTGGCTCTGCGGCTCCTGTTTAGTTAAATAGCAATTACATTACAGCGCCTTCTCTGTTTTATCCAAATGATTTATTTTAAAACAAGTATTCCTTAGTTTAGTATCCACACATCGTCTTAGTATACATTTTTATAAACATATATTTATTTTTAAAAAAAGTCAGCGAGAGAGAAGCCCGAGCCCGACCCGAAGCAATGATTGACATTTTAGGCCCGAGCCCGACCCGAATTTCGGGTCGGGCTCGGGCTTAAGATCTTACCTCTAGTGTGAACTAGTCTATGTGTCTTATACTTGTTCTGAAACAGCTCAACATCATTCTAAAAATATTCAAGAAAGGTTAATTTTTATCCTGTGAATGTGACTTTTTTAGTATAGATACCTGTTGCTACCTATTGAGGATCTAGTTTTGATACTGGTTTTAGTATCTTTTAATATTTGATTTGGCGTTTTGTACAGTACATCCTGAGACCAGCAGAGGGCGACAAAGACTGTTATATGTGCAGGTGAAGCGTCCCAGTCACCACACACACACGCACGCACACACACGCACGCACGCACGCACGCACACACACACACACACACACACACACACACACACACACACACACACACACACACACACACACACACACACACACACACACACACACACACACACACACACACACACACACACACGTACAGGTGAGTTCTTGTTTAAATATTGACCTGGATATGTGACGAGTGAGAGTCCAGATTTAATTTCCGCTGCAGAGTGAGTTTTCCAGTGTGTGTTTGAGTGTGTGTGAGGGACAAGGGATGGGGGCGAGGGACAAGGGCAGAGGGACGGGGGACAGGAGACAGGGGACAGGGGATGAGGGATGAGGGATGTGGGGATGAGGGACGTGGGGAGAGGGACGTGGAGCGAGAGATGAGGGGCGAGAGACTGGGAACGAGGGATGAAGGGTGGGGGGCGAGGGGCTCGTAAATGTAATGATGGAAACTGTCCCAAGTCTTTTCAAACGTCAGGAAATAAAAGCCACAAAAGCAAACCACATTTACGACTAAACGAGAGCTCAACACGGATCAAAACAGGTCTGTACCAGAGACAAAACAGGACGGGACCAGGGACTAAACCAGGACTAAATTAGGACTAAACCACATCTGAACCAAGGACTAAAGCAGGTCTAAACCAGGGACTGAGCCAAGTCTAAGCCAGGGACTAAAGCAGGTCTGAAGCAGGTCTGAACAAGGTCTAAACCAGGGACTAAAGCAGGTCTAAACCAGGTCTAAACCAGGTCTGAACCAGGTCTAAACCAGGGACTAAACCATATCTGAAGCAGGTCTGAACCAGGACTAGACCAGGTCTAAACCAAGTCTAAATGAGGTCTGAACCAGGTCTGGACTCTAATCTCTGCTGTATGTTCCTAAGGTGGTCTCGGTCCATAAAACAGAAAGTTAAACAGATCTGAGGTTAATGTCTAACTGAGCCACAAACACGAAACTCTTTAACCCCACAGTCACTGAGAAAGACCGCACCAGGTCTAAACCAGGTCTAAACCAGGTCTAAACCAGGTCTAAACCAGGTCTAAACCAGGTCTAAATCACGTCTAAACCAGGTCTAAACCAGGTCTAAACCAGGTCTAAACAAGGTCTAAATCAGGTCTAAACCAGGACTAAACCAGGTCTAAACCAGGTCTGAACCAGGACTAAACCAGGTTTAAACCAGGTCTAAACCAGGTCTAAACCAGGTCTAAACCAGGTCTAAACCAAGTCTAAACCAGGCCTGAACCAGGACTAAACCAGGACTAAACCAGATCTAAATCAGGACTAAATCAGGACTGAACCAGGACTGAACCAGGACTGAACCAGGACTAAACCAGGACTGAACCAGGACTGAACCAGGACTGAACCAGGACTGAACTGGCTGAGGTCGCTGGGGTGAGGGGGTTAGCACAGGGCAGTAGTAGCGTTGGCGCCACATTAGCTTGTGTCACTCATAAAGACAAAGACCAAACTCAAATCCCCCTGAAGCTACAACCTCCTCACAACTTTCAATACGCTCTGTGTGTCCCCAACAGCAGCGTTTATGCCAGATGCCCTTCCGCTCGCAACCAGACCCCTGACTGTCACTGCTTTGTGTTTGGGAATCTTCTCAATTCCAGCAGTGAATCTCCCACAGTCACACAGCACACATAATATAATATATAATAAAAATCATTTGACTCAACACATCTACAAGTTAAGCAGCAAATTCTACCTGAGAATCCTGACCTGTCTCCAGCTCGGGTTAAACATGGGACGTCCCAAGGCCACATTTTAAAGGCCCTGTAGCAGATTTTTCCATGTATTTGAGCTAAATGTGTCCGTCCCAGTCCAGATGTACGGTATAAGCAGCTCTGAGGTCAAAATGAGTCTGCTGTGTGCTGTCTGCATGTGATTATAAAGTGTTTTACTTCACAGTTTGCACGCCGGTTGTTGTTTGCTTTTCTGTGACGGCAAAACTCCGCTCTGGTCTCAGAGAGTTGTGAACAGTGCTTATAAACTCACTGTGGTGAATAATTAGGATGTTCAGAATGCAAAAGGTAGGTGAGGAATAACTGGTTTAGTCCTGGTTCAGTCCTACTTCAGGCCTGGTTTATCACTACAGTAGTTCTGGTTTAGTCCTGGTTTGGTCCTGGGTTAGTCCTGGTTTAGTCCTGGTTTAGTCCTGGGTTAGTCCTGGGTTAGTCCTGGTTTAGTCCTGGTTTAGTCCTGGTTTAGTCCTGGGTAAGTCCTGGTTTAGTCCTGGTTTAGTCCTGAGTTTGTCCCCGTTTAGTCCTGGTTTAGTCCTCTTTCAGACCTGGTTTAGTCCTGGTTTAGTCCTAGTTTAATCCTCTTTCAGACCTGGTTTAGTCCTGGTTCAGTCCTGGGTTACTCCTGGATTAGTCCTGGGTTAGACCAAGTTGAGTCCTGGGTTAGTCCTGAGTTAGTCCTGGGTTAGCCCTGGTTTAGTCCTGGTTTAATTCTGGGTTAGTCCTGGTTTAGTCCTGGCTTAGTCCTGAGTTAGTCCTGGGTTAGTCCTGGTTTAGTCCTGTGTTAGTCCTGGATTAGTCCTGGGTTAGTCCTGGGTTAGTCCTGAGTTAGTCCTGGGTTAGTTCTGGTTTAGTCCTGGGTTAGCCCTGGGTTAGTCCTGGTTCAGTCCTGGTTTAGTCCTGGTTCAGTCCTGGTTCCGTCCTGGGTTAGTCCTGGTTCAGTCCTGGTTCAGTCCTGGTTCAGTCCTGGGTTAGTCCTGGTTCAGTCCTGGTTCAGTCCTGGTTCAGTCCTGGGTTAGTCCTGGGTTAGTCCTGGTTAAAATCAGATACAACATTTGTACATTTGATCCACTCTCAGCTTCCTTACACCTGTCGTTGTTGGAAACACTGATTAAGTCTGGACCTGCTGCTCATCTGTGATTGGTTCAAACCCTTTTGAAGCCCCGCCCTCCAGCCCCGACCGGCCTTTCAGCGGTCACAGGTCAGAGGTCAAGGTTTGGTCGCTGTAATGACTTCCTCCTTTTCCAAATAAAGGCGTGATGTATGAGGAGTGGAAGAGAGCGAGAGAGTAGAGAGACGGAGGAGGCAGGTGAGAGAGAGGAGAGAAAAGAGAGGGGGAGGAAGGATGAGAGAGAGAGGAGGGAGAGAGATGAGGGACAGAGGGAGGAAAGAGATGGGAGAGAGGAGAAAAAAGAGAAAGGCAGAGAAGGAGAAAGAGAAAGAGGAGGGACAGAGGGAGGAAGGAGGAGAGAGATTAGAGAGACAGAGAGATGGAAGGGAGAGGTGACCAATAGGTAACCCCCGAAGAGTGTCCAGTGAAGGAGAGAGAGGAGGAGAGAGGAGCGAGAGGGGAGAGAAAGAGAGGGAAGGGGGAGGTGACCAGCAAGTAACCCCTGAGGAGTGTCCATTGAACAAGGAGAGAAAGGGGAGGAGAGAGAGGAGAGAGAGGAGAGAGAGAGGAGGGAGAGAGGAGAGAGAGGAGAGAGAGAGGAAGGAGAGAGGAGAGAGAGAGGAGGAGAGAGAGGAGAGAGGAGAGAGAGAGAGAGAGAGAGAGAGAGAGAGAGAGAGAGAGAGAGAGAGAGAGAGGAGAGAGAGAGAGAGAGAGGAGAGAGAGGAAACATAGAGAGAAGAGAGAAAGGAAGAGGAGGGAGAGAGGGAGGAAAGAGGAGAGAGAGGAGAGATAGAGAGAGGGAGGTTAATAAATAGAGTTTTATATACAGATTTTTATAGCTGAACAGGAGCTGTGATCAAAGTTGACGTCAAACCTAAAAGTGAAATGAGAATGAAACGTTTTGGTTCATCTCGTTTTCGAGACAAAGGGACATATTCTGCAAAGTGAACTTTTATCAGCTTTTGTCCATGTCACCTCACTCAGAGCTGTGTTTGAGTGACTCCTGTGTGTTCCTGCAGTTTTCACCTACCCCCCGTCTCCGCCCACTGCTCTGAACGTGCTGCACCTCTGTGAGAACGCTGGACTCCGGGTCTGATGTTTCCAAAGTGCTGTGTAGACATAAAGTAAAGACACATAAGTGAAAGAAAAGCATCTTATTTCTTTTTTATCAATATTATTGATTATATTATATTATATTTGTTTATTTTATTAAAGAGGGAGCATTTTACTTCTATGCTCAGTCTCCTCTCTCTTGCTCTCTATGCTAAGTCTCTCCCCCTTCAGAGCACTATCACAACACAATCAGCTGCATCCCACTGATGAAACTACTGCACATCACATCAGGTTTGTGAAGTTGTAGTGTACAGTTTTGTATCATGTTTTTGTATATTTATGAAGAATTGTCATGTGGGTGATGTAGGCTTGTGGGCGGAGCCTTGTACAGGATGTTACTGCTAAATGTAAGGAGGGTTTGGATAGGGGCTGGGAGAGATCGCTAGATTACTCAAACATGCATGGATGACATGTATCTCTTCAGGAATGTTTTTAATGAAGGAACATTATATGGTATAATACTCTCTCTCTCTAAAGTTTGCAGAAAATAAAGTTGCACTGCATTATGGGCAATTTACAGCACTCTGAGGTAGCCAAGGAAACACAGATGCATGCTGGGTAAATGAGCTGAAGGGGTGGAGCATAGAGGATGTGAGGGCTCACTGAGCTCTGTTGAATTCCTCCATAGTCATTCAGAAGCTAAGGATTCTGGGAAACACCCACAAATAAGACAGAGGCATGGCAAGTAAACAGTGGTGGAATGTAATAAATAGTAAAAGTAGTAAAGTACTGTATTTAAATCTAAAGTGGCTACTTTTTACTTTTACTCCACTACATGTTTGCACAGGACTAAAAAGTAAAACTATTTTTGTTATTGTCTGAGACCTGCTGAAAAGTCTGAGGGTTTATTTTCAACACGTTCATAATTTGGGAAAAGAAAAATATACAAAAAAAAAAAAAAAAAAAAAAAAAAAAAAAAAAAAAAAAAAAAAACAGCTGTAAAAAACCCCAAAAACCCAGTTGTTTCTGTTGAACAAAATTTAGCTCAAATCTGTATCAAAATCACTACATCCGAAGCTTTATAAGATAAATCTGCGCTAAATACTTTTCATTTTACTCTTTAAGTACATTTTTTAAACAGATACTTCAACACTTTTACTTAAGTAGATGTTTCATGTGACACTTTTAAGAGTTTTTTTTGCTCCAGCATCTGTACTTTTAGTTAAATAACAGAAACGAGTCCATCACACGACCCAGACTCACTTCAGCACAGAGCTGTATCTCAGCAACAGAACTGCAAACAGATCCACTGCAGAATGACTCAGATCAGAGGCAAACAGATGTACTGTCCCCAAAGGCTGAAGGCCAATCCCACCACAAGAGTCTCAGGTCAGATCCCACCACAAGAGTCCCAGATCAGGTCCCACCACATGAGTCTCAGATCAGATCCCACCACATGAGCCTCAGATCAGGTCCCACCACATGAGTCTCAGATCAGATCCCACCACACGAGTCTCAGATCAAATCCCACCACATGAGTCTCAGATCAGATCCCACCACACGAGTCTCAGACCAGGTCCCACCACATGAATCTCAGATCAAATCCCACCAAATGAGTCTCAGATCAGATCCCACCACACGAGTCTCAGATCAAATCCCACCACACTAGTCTCAGATCAGGTCCTACCACATGAATCTCAGATCAAATCCCACCACATGAGTCTCAAATCAAATCCCACCACAAGAGTCTCAGATCAGATCCCACCACAAGAGTCTCAGATCAGATCCCACCACACGAGTCTCAGATCAGATCCCACCACACGAGTCTCAGATCAGATCCCACCACATGAGTCTCAGATCAAATCCCACCACAAGAGTCTCAGATCAGATCCCACCACACGAGTCTCAGATCAGATCCCACCACACAAATCTCAGATCAAATCCCACCACATGAATCTGAGATCAGATCCCACCACACGAGTCTCAGATCAAATCCCACCACAAGAGTATAAGATCAGATCCCACCACATGTTTGTCTGCAGTTTGTGTCCAGTGTTGTGGTAAACCCCCTACAGCCCCCTCTCCGCTCCATCCTCTATGAATCACTGTTTCCAGGCACTTTCTTCCACAAGGGCTCATGGGAAGTACTGATTTAGTCCTGGTTTTGTCCTGGTTTAATCTTTGTTTAGGCTTTGCTTAGTCTTGGTTTAATCCTAGTTTAGTCTTGGGCTAGTCCAGGTTTATCTGTCTTTGTTTAATCCTGATTTTGCCCTGGTTTAGTCCTGGTTTAGCCCTAGATTTCATCCTGGTTTAGTCCTGATTTTGCCCTGGTTAAGTCCTGGTTTAGTCCTGGTTTAGCCCTAGGTTTCATCCTGGTTTAGTCCTGGTTTAATCCTGATTCAGTCCTTGGTCCTTGTTTTTCTGTCTGAGTTTACCACACACTCCTGACCAGGGGCTGATGGGAAATGTAGTGTATCCTTAGTCCATCCTCTAAACCTGATTTAGTCCTTGGTTTGGGCCTGTTTTTTTTTTTGGCTTGGTTTGGGCCTGGTTTGGGCCTGGTTTAGCCCCCGATTAGTTCTGGTTTAGTCCCATTTTAGTCCATGTTTGGTCCTGGTTTTGTCTTGCTTTGGTCCTGGTTCAGACCCTGGTTTAGTTCTGGTTTAGTCCTGTTTTAGTCCTTGTTTGGTCTTGGTTTAGTCCTGGTTTAGATCTGTTTTAGTCCTGGTGTAGTCCTGGTTTCTGGTTGAATCACTGTTTCCAGGCACTGACCCCCCACATCAAGGGCTGATGGGAAGTGTAGTCCTGGGGTGCCACTCTCTCACCACTGTCTCCTTCCTCTCTATGACTTTATGGGGATTTTACATGGGGGATTTTTCATAAAAGTCTATAATGAAAACCAAAAACAAGAACCAGTGTCCCGGCTCAGATTTGCTCCACTGCTCCTGACGAGTTTAACCCAGAGACACTGAAGGACGGGTCAAATGCAGAGGATACGTTTTCATTGAACAATAAAGTCTGCCCTTTACTCGATATTTTCCATGTATTTGAGCAAAATGTGTCCTGTCCCAGTCCAGATATATTGTATAAGCAGATCCTGAAGTGTTTTACTGTCCTATAATCAGGAAGTACCACGTTAGCATGCTGATTGTTGCTAACTTTACTACAAAACTCCACTCTGGTCTCTGAGAGTTGTGAAAAATGCTCATGAACTCAAACTGCATAAGGTGGGGAATAACTTTGGACCAACTGTTTAAAATGAACTAGTTCTGTTTTTCACCTTTTAAGACGATAAAAATCAGGTACAGACATTTTAAGATACTGCTCTTTAATAAAAAGTCTAATAGTTTTTCACTAGGGGGAGACATGTGACCATTAAAATCACATCATTTGAATTTTGGGCAAAACAAGGCTCTGGCACCACATGTTTTGGAAAGACTAATTATCTCATGATGTTTTGTGGTTATCCTGTCTCCTCCCTCTCACCAGGAGGTTGTGGGTTAGACTCCTGATCTCTCTGAGTGGAGTGTGCATGTTCTCCCCGTGTGACAGTGGCAGAGTGGTTATCCTGTCTCCTCCTCTCAGTATAAGGAGGTTGCGGGTTAGACTCCCTGATCTCTCTGAGCGGAGTGTGTTACTGTGACAGAGTGGTTATCCTGAGGTTGTGGGTTTGACTCCGGCAGCTGTTTCCTTGAGGCTGCAGCTGGACACGAACAAACGACAAAAACACAGAAGAAGAAAGGCCGAAGAGGAAGTGAAGCTGGAGGAAATATGTCCGACCGCAGACGTACAGGAAGTGGGGGGTTCCCTCACACTTTGGGTCCTGATTCGCCGCCGCTGCTTTTGGATTTCCTGTTCCTTCTGTTCTCAGACGATTGTAGACATTTGTGGATGGGAGGAAAAACAGCACAATAGTGGCAGAGTGGTTAGCTGCACCACCTCATTGCGAGGTCCCGGGTTCGATTCCCTAGTTGGAGTTTGCATGCTTTCCCTTCCTCTTCAAACCAAGAGAGTGCACATAATAAACTCATACACACACCACATTCATACCAGGTGAGTTGGGTGAAGTGCCTTGCCCAAGGACACAAAGGCAGTATGCATTGATTAAAGCTGGGATTGAACCACAGACCACTGGGTGAGTGGAGGAATGTTCTGATCACTGAGACACTGATGATTGGACTGTAGAATGTTAATGTCATCTGAAACCCAACAAATGTAATACCAAAGTTTATTCACATCTCCAGTATTTTAGCTGTCACTCAACTTTTGGACGTTACATTGAAAAAAACAAACACAAAAACAACTTCTCTTCTCTGCTTTTGCCTCGATCTGAGCACATTTAAACAGGACAGTGACTGGTCCTGGGTGCACCTGCCTCAGGCCCATAGTAAAGGCCTCTGTGTACATTTGTATGTGACACCTATTTTTGCACTACTAAATGTTAGATATGTTAAAGCGGAGAGAGGGGGTATTGCACTTCTATGGGGTATTAAAGAGGAGGTACTTCACTTCTATGGGGTATTAAAGAGGGGGTATTACACTTCTATGGGTATTAAAGAGGGGGTATTGCACTTCTATGGGGTATTAAAGAGGGGGTATTACACTTCTATGGGGTATTAAAGAGGGGGTACTTCACTTCTATGGGGTATAAAAAGGGGGTACTTCACTTCTATGGGGTATTAAAGAGGGGGTATTGCACTTCTATGGGGTATTAAAGAGGAGGTACTTCACTTCTATGGGGTATTAAAGAGGGAGTATTACACTTCTATGGGGTTAAAGAGGGGGTATTACACTTCTATGGGGTATTAAAGAGGGGGTACTTCACTTCTATGGGGTATTAAAGAGGGGGTACTTCACTTCTATGGGGTATTAAAGAGGGGGTATTTTACTTCTATGGGGTATTAAAGAGGGGGTATTACACTACTATGGAGTATTAAAGAGGGGGTATTACACTTCTATGGGGTATTAAAGAGGGGGTATTACACTACTATGGGGTATTAAAGAGGGGGTATTGCATTTCTATGGAGTATTAAAGAGGGGGTATTACACTTCTATGGGGTATTAAAGAGGGGGTATTACACTACTATGGGGTATTAAAGAGGGGGTATTGCATTTCTATGGAGTATTAAAGAGGGGGTATTACACTACTATGGTGTATTATCTGCTAACACATGACATATTGAGGTCCCCATGTTTCCTTTAATTGTTTTGAAAATACTGCAGTCGCCCAAAACAATGTACTAAGATGTTTAATAAGTTTTGTTTTTTTGTTTTTGACCCTTATCCTTTTGCTCTCTGTCCTAAATCACTCCCCTTCAGAGCGCACACAACATCCCACTAATGAAACTACTGCACATCAGGTTTGTCAAGTTGCTGTGTACAGTTTTGTATCATGTTTTGGAATATTTATGAAGAATTGTCACGTGAGAGCATGGGTGATGTAGGCTTGTGGGCGGAGCCTTGTACAGAATCTTACAGGTAAGGAGGGTTCAAACAGGGTCTGGGAGAGATTGCTAAATTACTCAAACATGATTGATAACATCTAAACATCTGTTCTTTGAGGGAACAATGGTATGAACATGGTAGCTCCAAAAAGTCCATTTTGCATAATACCCCGTCTTTAATGTGTGTTTGAGGTTCAAATTTAAAGTGATGAGGTTTAAATTTACAGAAATGTACAGAACACATTATTATTTGAAAGATTATACCTAGACTCAGTTTAATATTTGTTCAGTTTTATTCTGCTCATTTTGCACACTTTTACTTTTGTATTGCACATTACATACTCAATATTGTCATAAGTCCCGCCCTCTTTTGCGATGATGCAGGAGTCGCCCAAACACAGCCACAAATATCACGTCTGACGCTCAGCTGTGAGGAAGTTCGAGCCGTCGTCATGGGAACTGCTAAAAAGCCATTACAACACCTTTTTGTTTTGACCAGTAACATTTAAACTTCTGCAGAGCCATGTCCAGATTTGGGAAAGAGAAACTCAAACATGTAAGAAAAGCGGATCAAATGCACAAAAACAACTTTAAAGGTCCAGTTGAGCTCTTCTTGTATCACCACCTGATGACATCACAAGGTGGAACAGAGTGTTTTCTGTTTGAGAGAAGAACTCAGCCTAAATATGCAGGATTTGTGTGTTAAACAAGTGAGAATGAAACAAAACACAACTCCAGGTTTGTTTTTGGTGAAGAAATAAACATTATAACAGATCTGAAAACACTTCCTCTTCCATTTGGTTATTCAGAACAAAATAACTTCTTTTTTAAATCAAACGTAATATATGGCAGTACTTCATCTGGAATTTTGGCTTTGAACTGCTCAATATTAGTAAGAAAAAGTTAACACAGCAAACTCTACAAAACAGAAACAAATCTGTTTTTAATGATACGTCATGTTTTTACTCCATAATTTAAATACAACTCTGTGTAAAAGTATTCAGAGTATTCAGAGCGCAGTACTACGACAGGACCATGCACCACAACACCTCACTATTCTGTTATTAAAGACATTTTCAAAGTATTCTTCCCGTCACTGCTTATCTCCATGGAAACAAGTGTGTAATGTACCCGTCTTTACCAGAAAAGTTACACAGTGCATCTTTAACTCTTGTTACACGAGCGTTCAAAAGAAATCTACAGATGTTTGGAGTTATAAGATTAAAATGATGTGTACATGAGCGGATGTCTTCACACTCACATCACACTTACGTCATTGAAATACTCTTAAAGGTCCAGAAATCACATCTTAATCAGATTATAATCAGATTATGATCAGATTATAATCAGATTTGGATGTGCATGTTAAAAAGGCCACTGAAGCTGCGTCCACCAAAAAACAGGGGGAAAAAATCCAAGATGGTTTCACGAGTTGGATGTATAATTTACATTTTATTCTGAAAAGACAGTGAGTTTTATGCCTGATGCCCTCCCGTCTACATGTTAATCTGCAGATGTTGTACTGCGTCAGATGCCCTCCCAGACGGAGAATGGACCTCATCACTGATAGAAATGATGACGGAAAAAAAAAAAAAGTTAGTTGATTTGACTTTTTTAGACTGATTATGCTATTTTCCTCCTCCTCTCTCCCACCTGGCGCCCCTCTTCTCACTGGGCGGGACTCGGGCCTCCTCTCTGCTCTCTGATTGGCTCGTCACTCATCGTCGCCGGGGGAAACAGTCATTATCAGGAGGATGTTTTTGAGTCTGGCTCTTCACCACAACACAGCCTCGGTTTTATTTATGTCCATGTTTATTAGACAGAGGAGCGGGAATGTGGGCGGCCTCACGCACGCCCCCGCCTCGTGCACGCTCCTCTGTCCCCGTTTGATGATGTCACCGGACAGCTGGTGTCTGTGAAGTGGCAGGAAACTCTTCTTCTCCTTGTGATCCTGATTTAGACTCGGGTTTGAAATAGAGCAAAGGAGGAAGTGACAAACATAGACGTAAACAAGTCTGATTTATGCTCAATCTTCCAGCGTCTAATACACCACATATTACACACTTATTCACAAAAGTGTGAGCTAGTTCTCAAAAACACACACAACATTACAGTTCTGCTGACAACATGTTATATACGAGGAAGACTAGATACTCATATGAGCCGGTATCAATGCTAAAAAGTCCCACTCACACAGAAATAAACCTTTCCTGAATATCTTTAGAATGATGTTGAGCTGTATCTTTCACAAGTATAAGACACAGACTAGTATACACCCATGGACCAGTATGAACCTACTGGACACTCAGGATTACACGGATATAAGACACATGGGAAGAGAAAGCAAAGTACTACCATTTAATGTGGAAAATCACATTTTATTAGCTAAAGAAAGAGTGTTTTTTTTTTTTTTAAATTATCATCGAGGCATCGGAATTGGTATTAAGTATCAAGTCTATTCCTTAGTACAAGGGTCCTGCAAACTTTTTCCTGTGAGGGCCACATAACTTTTCTCTTCTCTGATGGGGGCCGGGGTCGGTTTGTAACAGAAAAAGTGTGACGATTGCAGGAGTGCATAAATGTAAAAAAATATTGTTTTCCAGAAAGCCACACATAATCAAATAACCCTTTCTGGATTCTTCACAGAACAAAAGTCAGGAAATAAATAATAACACTATTAATGAAATAAATAATAACCAAATGACCCTCCCTGGTTCTAATCATCAGTCAATAATCGTTTGTCCACTTCAGGTTAAATGTCCTGCATTCTGAATAAATTTTTCTCTTACCCAACCTTTTCGCCATGATTCCGTTCTCTTTGAGAGCGGCGGGTTTAGGATTTTTTTTCTGGGCGTTGCCAGATTGGGGCACAGATCGCAGAAGGTGGAACAGAATGTCACGTTATATGCGTTTATGAAATAGTTACTAACTAATAGTTAATAATGAAAATAGTTCATAACTAAGGAACATTTTATTGCAAAAGTCCGACTTTATTATCAAATACAAATACACATAGATGAAAAAAAAAAAAAAAAAAAAAATCAAAATTCTCTCTGGTATTGTTCAGGGGGCCGGACCAAATGTGGAGGCGGGCCGTATCCGGCTCACCCTGTAGCTTAGACCTCTACAAACATGTACTGAAATGTCCCTGTGTGTCAGATGCCCTCCGTATGCCTCCATAGGGTCTTATTCGGCGTAAAAGCTGCTAACCCTGTAGTTTACCTCTACAAACACGTTCTGAAATGCCTGAGAGTGTTTAGCAGTTCAGATTTTCTCCTTGGTTTGGTTTACACTTGGTTGAGATGCCATAGTTGCGTCTACAAAGTTCTGATAAACATGTGTGTCAATGATTTTCTAACAAGCTCAAAATGATCTTGAAATGCATGTGTTCTTACAGTGAGCGGACTCGTCTCTCTCCACAGATCTGACCTGTACCTTGACCTTGTGGCATTACCTACTTGTGTCTCCATGGAGATAGGTCACTTTGATACCATATTATACAACATTCTAGCCACAGCAAGTTATATATTGCACTTTGCATTGGACCAAACCCATCTTGAATACTGAATGTAAAAATGAGCCTGTATTTTGTATTTTTTCCATCTCTTTTATTTGTACTTTGTTGCTGCTCAAACCCTGTCCCCTTGTTCCTGTCCTGTCAGTATAAACCTCATGACTCACTCTCCTCTCCCTCTCCACGGCCACAGAAATACTCGCTAATCTGCCCCAGCTCTGAGCCCCGCGCTGGGCTTAGCGACTGACGAAACCCGCTGTGGTCCTGGGCATTAGCACTAGCATTACTGTAGCATTAGCGCCATTGTGCGGGCTCTGGTGGAACGCAATGACGCACACATGTTAGCACACATGTTAGCACACACTTTAGCACACACTTTAGCACACACTTTAGCACACACTTTAGCACACACTTTAGCACACACTTTAGCACACACTTTAGCACACATGTTAGCACACACTTTAGCACACACTTTAGCACACATGTTAGCACACACTTTAGCACACACTTTCACACACATGTTAGCACACACATTAGCACACACTTTAGGACAATGTGATTTGAGTCAGAGTGGAATTTGCATCAATATTTGATCTGTTTGATCCAGATGTTTTTGTGTCACTATGGCAACACATACAGGGACAAACTACATGTGTGCATCAATTAGTTGTAAAATACTGTACTTAAGTAGTAAGTGTTTTTAGGTATCTGTACTTTTCTTAAGTACATTTTACAGTGGATACTTTTTACTTTTACTTCACTACATTTGAGAGCAGTATCTGTACTTTACACTGCACTACATTTTGAACTGGATTGAAAAGTAAAAAGTACTTTTCAAGCTTCAGCTTTGAGCAAACAAAAATAAATGCACAAAATTTGTGAGAAAAATTAAGAAATCGATTTGTATTGTTACTGTGACCAAAATCTGCATCATCTTGAACATATATCACTACATTTAACACAAATTAATAACACTATCAAAATCTGTATGAAATATTTTTACTCTTAAAGTACATTTTTAAACGGGTACTTAAATAGATTAAGTCTACTTAAGTAGATTTTTTCACATGATACTTTTACTTTTAAGGTTTGAGAGGGGAATTAACTTTTTTTTTTTATTTTTTTTTTTTAGGAAAGACAATCCTTCCTTAAACAGGAACGAGGGCCTGAGACATAATCTCTCCCCGATGATTGATCCTCAGACCCAAAGCAAACAAATCAAACAAAGGGAACAACAGGAAGGCCATTAAAGGCTGAAACTGGAGACAATAGCTATTTACAGCTTCAGTGTAGTTAGCTCTTAGATATGGCAATGTCCACCAGCAATCTAACCAGAACTGAAGAAGCGTCTTGGACGAGCAGCGAAACGTCCTCACTCCTACAAACTTTGGTCCAGTTGACAGATTTAAACTTCGTCTTTTGCTACTTTTACTTTTACTCGTGTAATTTTTTGCTTCTGTATCTGTACTTTTACTTAAATAACAAAACTGATTACAACCACTACTGCTGGAGAGTAAAATATGAAAATAAAGTCACGCTAATGACTAGCATGAATGATGCAACTTTGGCAGACGACTCAAATTGTGGATTAACACATTTGCACAGACACATTTGGCTCCTATTTAAGTGAACATGTTTAAATATGTGTTCTGTTGCTGTAGCCACATATGCATTGCAAAGTTTATGTAAAATGCATATATCCTACATTAGAGTTTGAGTTTATTCTTAGAAATAGAAATTATCAGTATCTGGGTATACACGCTTTGAAAAAAACATGCTAAATTGGGCAATGACAACAGTGACACATTAGCATTAGCAGCGACGTTAGCTGTTTACCTGTTTGCGGTGCGTTCAGGTGACACTGGGTGAATCACAGCTCTATTTCAGGGCTGTTTGAGGAGCAGACCGCTGCACTTGTGTTTGGTCATAAACAGGATCAGAGGCTCAGACTTTAGATTGAGACATACCTCAGGATCTCGGGGGAATGTGTAAATCCCACTGAGGTCTGTGACTTTTCCTGATTCATAAAACAACAACTAAACAATCATTACGACGGATTAGTTTGAGATAAGTTTCTGTTCCAAATGTGTAACCCAGAGTTTTAAGCTTGAATCAGATACTTTTGCTTATTATAAATCCATTATAGATACTTTATACAGCTTGATACAGTTGACATTCCCTCGGGTTTGAAGCTAACTGGAGGCATGGTTCTGTCTGAAGCTCTGTTATTCAAGTTAGGCTTTAAATGTCCTATAGTATGGAAAATGTACTATTGTGAGCTTTTATTTATGTTAGAATGTTATTAAATCCTCCTCAAAAACATACCTCGAGTTGTGATTTGTCTCATTCACATGTCATTTTATTATTAGTCTGTCGAAATCTCCAAAGCTCAAAATGCTCTGTTCCACCTTGTGATGATAGCTAGTTTTGACCTTTAGTTGAGTAGACATTGGGAATTTCAGGGCTGAAATGATCCAAATGATTCTAATGAAGGTGAATGGAGTTTAAAAACACAGTGGAGCACTTCCTGTATTATCACATGACATCATCAAAGTGAAACAGAGTGTTTTCTGTTTGAGAGAAGAACTCAGCCTAAATATGCAGGGTTTATGTGTTAAACATGTGTGAAACACAACTCCAGGTCTGTTTGTAATGAGGAAACAAACAAGTACGTGTGGAAAACACATGGGTCATTCTGCATATTTCAATGATATTTTTGAGACTATGATAAATGAGACACATATAACCCTGGGACAGTGTCAGACAGAGCACGCCCCAGCAGAGAGTAGTGAGCTAAAGCCGCTAATGCCCCCAGTGTATGGACCAATATGTGACAGTACCACACTCACCACAGGTGTGAACCAATCTGTCCTAGAGCCGCACTCACCACAGGTATGGACCAATCTGTCCCTCATCCACCACAGGTATGGACCAATCTGTCCCTCATCCACCACAGGTGAATCACATGAAGACACTCACCTTCACTGAGGGACATTTCGCTTTAGACTGTTTCCAAAACACTGCACAACACACATACAAAATACAATACAGATGATATAAAAACACTGCACTAGTCCTCTTTATGTGTGGGTGTTATGTAAAATACATTTTTTGAGCTTTCTACCATGTTATAACCTTGTTCTCTCGTCAAAAACATGTCTGAAGAGGTTTTAGATCTCATCCATGCATGTTTGAGGATTTTAGCGCTCTCTCTGGGGCCCTATTCAAACCCCCCTTATGATTAGCTGTAAGATTCTGTACAAAGCTCCGCCCACAAGCCTACATCACTCATACTCCCACACGATAATTCTCCATAAATATACAAAGACATGATACAAAACTGTACATAGCAACTTGACAAACTGATGTGATTTGCAGTAGTTTCATTAGCGGGATACAGCTGATAGTGTTGTGATAGCGCTCTGAAGGGGAGTGACTTAGAATGGGGAGAAAAGAGAGGGGGGGACCGACCATCAAAATGAACCTTATTAAACATGTTACTATGATGTTTGGGGCAAATATAGCATTTCAAGAACAATAAAAGTTAACTGGGGATCTAAATATGCTCTGTACTAGCATTTAGCATAGAAGTGTAATACCCCCAATATAAAGCAATAGCCACTGGTCAAATCAAATAGTACTGCTGTATTTTGATATATCTTGTGAGAGCAAAAGTCCCAAAGCCTCTCTCTCCTCTGCTGCTCTGGAAAAGCCCTCAGAGCTGGTTCCCAACATTGTGATTGTGAAATGAAAGTTGGATCGTCTCTGAATGTTACAATGCTCCATTCTTCTGCAGAGAGCTACTTCCTTCCTCTGTTTTTACTCACGATTTTATGAATGAACTTAGCACCTGCATGGTCCTGTGTGTGCAGGTGTCTGAACAGCTGAAGGAAGCACACGCGTTTACTCCACAACAATACAGAGCTGAGCGAGTGTGAACAGGGACAAGGTCAGTGGGAGCTAAACTCTCACAAACCTGATAAAACCTTGTCCAGTATGAAATATTATTTATCTCTGTCTTTAGATGGCGCTCTTCTTCTTGGGAAATAAAATATATATATGTGAGAAACAGAGAACTCCAGAACAGGACAGAATCAAAACCCTAAGACTAAGCCTGGAGTAAACTAAACAAGATCTACCTCAGGACTATAGGACTAAACCATGATCCAGTACTAAACTGTCACAGAACTACTTAAAAAAGACTTATGTTAACTTCACAACGCTGCGTCCAAATTGGGCAAAGCGCTTTTAGTTAAACCCTTTGCCTAGAACATAGACTGTTTAAATAAATGGACATAGCTAACCCGCTAGCCGCTGAGTTCCAAATAGGAAGTGATCATGGGCACACTTCCAGCTCCATTGACTCTGGCTCCAATTCGCTTTCTATTGAAAAACTGTGGCCTCTCTCTCTGTAACTTCTGAGGTCAGACTCGTCATTTTGGTCTTAAAATGTTTGTATTACATGATCTTGGTGTTTTTATTTTAGTGTTGTGTTCATAAATCAAGACATGGACATTAATAACAGACAAATTGGGCACGTTCTGTCCCCAAGGTCGCTCCCACTAGTGTTAGCAACAGGTTTGATTGACAGTGTTACTAACTGCCTGCTCCATGCTAAACGAACGCTATGGATGATGTGACACTCACTTAGTCCGCTTCTGTATACAGTCAATGGTGTAGACCAGGTTTGGTGGTCTTAAGTTATTACTGAGAGCTGGCTTTATTATACAAAGATTGAATCACACCTATTCTGCAAAATGGACTTTTCCAGACTATTAACCATGTGATAGTTGTTTTCCATCACCATTCTTCTCTCTCCCTCTTGAAGTTGTATTTGGAGTGATTCATGTTTGAGTAATCTTTAATCGCTTGTTTTCAAGATGCAATTTTGCAACGATTCCCGTTTTCACCTCCACCGGTACACGCCCACTGTGACGTATGCACTTCCCCCTCCAGTTTTATTTTCTTAATAGGTGATATTTGTAGGATTCGGAAGCAATGAAAAAAAAAACAGCTGTTCGCTAGTGTGATGTGGGGCTATCCATAGGTTGTGATGACGTTTAGTTGTTTCTTTTATCAAGTTGTCTTATATTGTGATTTAAAATGTGTAAATTATAACATAATGATCCACTGGTGTCATACATTATAACTATAGAGAGACACACAAGCACAATAGGCTGATTTAAGTTTTTTTTTTTTTTTTTTATAATCCATTGTTGAATTGTGGTTTCATGCAAAATGAGGTTTAATGTGAGAAGATATAGACCAGAGTTATAATAAAGTCCCTTCAGACAGATATAAGTCAGTGTCCCACCAGTCACCTGACCAGACCTGAAGAAGCCACTGAAGAACTGAAGACCTGAAACTACACCAATCACTTTATAAAATTAAATAGTTTCAGGTGACTTTTTTGTAGAGAGATGGTTCAGTTCGGCTGCTCCGTCCTGCTCTGTGGGTGAAACACATTTGCATATTAGCTTGTTTGTGTTTTCACTCCCTGATCGACAGAGGAAGCCATGATGAAACCGCAGACCTCACTTTGCTAACAGCGTCTGGGCACAGCAGGGCGCGGCCGAGGTTTGAACCCAAAACCTCCTCCACGCGGGTTTACATTCCAGCGTATACCAGCAGACAGTGACTCACGGCTCTCCTCAGACACAAATGTTCAACACCAAGAATGTTTATAACAACACAAACACTTTTACCTGCCTGATAAGAACGCACGCTACACCTCAGGTACTTTATACTGCATTCTACAAGTACTTTTGGACTGTGGTATTTATGTGTGGAATGTAAAGCGGCTGAAAATCAGTAATTCCGTAGCGGCTGGAGTTGAAAAAAAGTTGAAAAAGCTTTGCAGAAGATGTGCTTTGGGGGCAGTTTGAACGCTGACATGATAAAGTCTGTGAACATCATGACATCAGCAGGTGGAGGAGAGCCTTTCATTCTTAGACTGAATATTCTATGTGCAATGCAAGATCCCAGTTTAGTCCCAGTTTAGTCTTGGTTTAATCCTGGTTTAATCCTGGTTTACTCCCGGTTCAGAATTGGTATAATCCAGGTGTAGTCCTGGTTTAGTCTTGAGTTAAACATGGTTTACTCCTGGTTTAGACCTAATTTACTCATGATTTAGTCTTAGTTTTAGTCCTGGTTTAGTCCTGTGGTAGTCCTGTTTTAGTCCTGGTTTAGACCTGGTGTAGTCCTGGGTTAATCCTGGTTTAGTCCTGGTTTAGTTCTGGTTTACCCCCGGTTTAGTCCTGGTTTAGACCTGGTCTAGTCCTGGTTTAGACCTGGTTTTGTCCTGGTTAAGACCTTGTTTAGTCCTGGTTTAGTCCAGGTTTAGTCCTGGTTTAGTCCTGGTTTAGACCTGGTTTAGTCCTGGTTTAGACCTGGTTTAGTCCTGGTTTAGTCCCAGTTTAGACCTGGTTTAGTCCCAGTTTAGACCTGGTTCAGTCCTGGTTTAGACCTGGTTTAGACCTGGTTTAGTCCTGGTTTAGACCTGGTTTAGACCTGGTTTAGACCTGGTTTAGACCTGGTTTAATCCTGCTTTAGTCCTGGTTTAGTCCTGGTTCAGACCTGGTTTAGTCTTGGATTAGACCTGGTTTAGACCTAGTTCAGTCCTGGTTTAGACCTTGTTTAGTCCTGGTTTAATCCTGGTTTAGACCTGGTTTATTCCTGGTTTAGACCTGGTTTAGTCCTGGTTTAGACTTTGTTTAGTCCTGGTTTAATCCTGGTTTAGACCTGGTTTAGTCCTGGTTTAGACCTGGTTTAGACCTGGTTCAGTCCTGGTTTAGACCTGGGTTAGTCCTGGTTCAGGTACAGGTGAAGCAGGTGAAAAGTGAAAGTAGAAAGTATCATCTTAAAACTTCATGTTCAGACAATCCAATCTCAGACTTTCTATTTTTTTTCTCTGAATGTGGAGGCTTGTTTTTACCTCCAGAATTAGCTCCTTTTGTCCGCTCCCTATCAGCCTGTTGTGTTAGCGTCATGGATTAGCTTGTTGTGTTAACGATTCTTGGATTATCTTGTTGTGTTAGCGTTCTGGATTAGATTCCTCTTGTCTCCAGGTGTGGTCGTGTCGGGGATAGCCCTTTGAATCCTTCAGTTTGACTCATTTCTGTGTCTGCATCTGAACCGTCCAAAACAAATATGAAAATGTCACAATAATGAGTCTGGTAATGAGCGTTTCAGACAGATGTGAAAGCGCATTGTTAACATACCTGAGGCTGCGGTCTGCTAACTGTTTTCGATAGAGATGTTAAATGGGGAATTATAAAGGCATTTGTGGTTAAGCAAGACAGTGCATGGGAGGCATTTGAAGTGACACGCGACTTCCACTGAAGAAAAGTGAAATATTTACTGATAGTTTTTAGATCGAACTGCATCCTCTGCTCCTTTGACCTTCTCCTCTGCACCTCTGACCCTCTCCTCTGCACCACTGACCCTCGTCTCTGCTCCTCTGACCCTCTTCTCTGCTCCTCTGACCCTCTTCTCTGCTCCTCTGACCCTCTCCTCTACATCCTCTTCTCCTCTGACCCCCTCCTCTGCACCTCTGACCCTCTCCTCTCCTCCTCTGACCCTCTCCTCTACATCCTCTGCTCCTCTGAGCCTCTCCTCTGCTCCTCTGACCCTCTTCTCTGCTCCTCTGAGCCTCTCCTCTGCTCCTCTGACCCTCTCCTCTGCACCTCTGACCCTCTCCTCTGCTCCTCTGACCCTCTTCTCTGACCCTCTTCTCTGCTCCTCTGACCCTCTCCTCTGCTCCTCTGACCCTCTTCTCTGCTCCTCTGCTCCTCTGACCTTCTCTCTCTGCTCCTCTGACCCTCTCCTCTGCTCCTCTGACCCTCTCCTCTGCTCCTCTGACCCTCTCCTCTGCATCCTCTGCTCCTCTGACCCTCTCCTCTGCTCCTCTGACCCTCTCCTTTGCTCCTCTGACCCTGTCCTTTGCTCCTCTGACCCTCTCCTCTGTTTCTCTGACCCTCTCCTCTGCTCCTCTGACCCTCTCCTTTGCTCCTCTGACCCTCTCCTCTGCACCTCTGACCCTCTCCTCTGCACCTCTGACCCTCTCCTCTGCTCCTCTGACCCTGTAGAGGAGAGGGTCCTCTGACCCTCTCCTCTACATCCTCTTCTCCTCTGACCCCCTCCTCTGCTCCTCTGACTGTCTCCTCTGTATCTTCTGCTCCACCTGACCCTCTCCTCTACATCCTTTGCTCCTCTGACCCTCTCCTCTGCTCCTCTGACCCTCTCCTCTGCTCCTCTGACCCTCTCCTCTCCTCCTCTGACCCTCTCCTCTACATCCTCTGCTCCTCTGACCCTCTCCTCTGCTCCTCTGACCCTCTCTTCTGCTTCTCTGACCCTCTCCTCTCCTCCTCTGACCCTCTCCTCTACATCCTCTGCTCCTCTGACCCTCTCCTCTGCTCCTCTGACCCTCTCCTCTGCTCCACTGACCCTCTCCTCTGCTCCTCTGACCCTCTCTTCTGCTTCTCTGACCTGACCCTCTCCTCCCTCCTCTGACCCTCTCCTCTCCTCTACATCCTCTGCTCCTCTGACCCTCTCCTCTGCTCCTCTGACCCTCTCCTCTGCTCCACTGACCCTCTCCCTCTGCTCCCTCTGACCCTCTCTTCTGCTTCTCTGACCCTCTCCTCTCCTCCTCTGACCCTCTCCTCTACATCCTCTGCTCCTCTGACCCTCTCCTCTGCTCCTCTGACCCTCTCCTCTGCTCCTCTGACTGTCTCCTCTGTATCTTCTGCTCCACCTGACCCTCTCCTCTACATCCTTTGCACCTCTGACCCTCTCCTCTGTATCCTCTGCTTCATCACATGATTATTTTAACATTTTATTTCACATTTCTGCTCTTATTTCTGCACAGATAATTGAAATCCTCACCTGAGACAGCTCCCTCTCCCTCTGCTCTGAGCGTCACTCACACTCATTCATCACCATAAAGCTGTGCAGTTTAATCAGGCACCTGTAGGGGCAGTGTGGGGCCTCACCCTGACCCCGGGGTCACATGACGCTGATTTAAAGCCGGTGTCGCTGGAGGAATGGGTCAAAATCTCATCTTTTCACAGCCACAACTCACCACCCAAGGTCCCAGCTGACACAGAGCCAACATCAATCTACTGCAGGCAAATTAAACACAGGTCTCACTCACAGGACAGGAGTCTAACCCACAACCTCCTCACTGAGGGGAGGAGACAAGCCACAGTCATGCCACAGTCACACAGAGAGGACATGCACGCTCCACTTAGAGAGATCAGGAGTCTAACCCACAACCTACCGGTGAGAGGGAGGAGACAGGCTAACCACTGCACCACAGTCACACAGGGAGGACACTGTTTAGAATCCACAGGAATCTATGACCGATAAGCTCCGCCATTATTTTTGTGGCTGATATATAGGACAGATTCGGATTATTTACCCCAAATTGTGTCATTTAATTTACTACAAACTGACTGCAGCCCCTTTTCACCACAGAGCTGTGTAGTCGCGTTTTGTGCAGCGATCTCTTTATATTAAAGTGTTAAGATGAAGCTTCGTGTGTCTTTTTTAGGCTGTGCTGGACGTGCCGGACGACAGCTGATGTGACAAAAAGTTCAAATATTGGCCCCACTCAGAGAGATCAGGAGTCTAACCCACAACCTCCTGACTCACTGCGTTTACATGCACACAGAAATACAAGTGCGCAAAACAAATTCAAATCGTCTTTGTTCTAAAACCTGAGACTCTTGTTCCAGTCTGCACACGCAGGCTAAACATTTGGATAGGTGTGAATGAGGGCTACGTGGCGTTCAGGGACATCTAGTAATTTAGCATTAGCACTAATACTTAACAAACAACCATCATACACATAACCACACAGTCAGAAATAGATTAGTGCGATCTCGTTCACAATGCCAGTTAAAAGTTGGTACATTTTTTGAAAAACAACAATATAAATTATAAAATAAATGTTTAGTAGAGTTACATAACTTGTACTCTTTACTACATAATTCCATATATCTGGCTTCATATATTTGATGTCTTCTGGGTGTATATAAATGTAGAAAGTAGTAAAAAAAAATTAAATAAAACATTGAACAAGAGGGTGTGTCCAAAGGTTTGACTGGTAGTGTATGTTTATTTGATTTTCAGTTTAGTTATGAACTGTGTTACTCACACGTCTGTCCACAGCGCAAATAAACACATTGAATCTCTGGTTAGTTTCACTTTCACTTACAATGTAGCAGAGCAAAACAAAACATGGAATTTCTGGAGATGCTGACTTTTTTTCCCCGCTGCTGATCTAAAATGAGTGAGTACAAGTCCAAACACATTTTTAGTATTTGCCTGGATGGTTCTTACTTGTGCAGTTGAACGCCTCTCCAGGTCTGTTCTTAATGGAAATTGGGGGGTATCTGAGTACTCACGACACCTCAATAGTAGTCCCAAATTTAAATGCATTTGTTTCCTGGTTTTCCTGACCTTCATGTGAAGTGAGAGACAGGAGGAGGCAGGAGAACCACTCTGGGGAGTATGTTTGGAACTTTGAGTCATGTTGAGTTTCGTCAAAACAGAAACGGCCGCATTCTGAAGATAAAAACAACAGGATTAAGTTGGATTTATGTAACAACTGTGAGTTTATTATGATATTGTCAGAGTTATTGTTTTAATTCAAAAACTTTACCAGACTCTAATCTCCGCCTTTCAGTGAAAATGGAACTGTTTTCATTAATTTAATCCTATTGTTCAACTGTAAAGGCCGAGGCGATACATGAGCGAGGCCTTAGAACAGACCAGTTTCAGACCACATACATGAGCGAAGCCTTAGAACGGACCATTTTTAGACCAAATATATGAGCGAGGCCTTAGAACAGACCAGTTTCAGACCAGATACACGAGCGAGGCCTTGGAACAGACCAGTTTCAGACCAGACACATGAGCGAGGCCTTAGAACAGACCAGTTTCAGACCAGATACACGAGCGAGGCCTTGGAACAGACCAGTTTCAGACCAGATACATGAGCGAGACCTTAGAACAGACCATTTTCAGACCAAATATATGAGCGAGGCTTTAGAACAGACCAGTTTCAGACCAGATACATGAGCGAGGCCCTAGAACAGACCATTTTCAGACCAGATACACAAGCGAGGCCTTAGAACAGACCAGTTTCAGACCAGATACACGAGCGAGGCCTTGGAACAGACAGTTTCAGACCAGACACATGAGCGAGGCCTTAGAACAGACCAGTTTCAGACCAGATACACGAGCGAGGCCTTAGAACAGACCAGTTTCAGAACAGATACATGAGCGAGGCCTTAGAACAGACCAGTTTCAGACCAGATACATGAGCGAGGCCTTAAAACAGACCAGTTTCAGGACAGATACATGAGCGAGGCCTTAGAACAGAGCAGTTTCAGACCAGATGCATGGTTGAGGCCTTGGAACAGAGCAGTTTCAGACCAGATACATGAGCGAGGCCTTAGAACAGACCAGTTTCAGACCAGACACATGAACGAGGCCTTAGAACAGACCAGTTTCAGACCAGATACATGAGCGAGGCCTTAGAACAGACCAGTTTCAGACCAGATACATGAGCGAGGCCTTAGAACAGACCAGTTTCAGACCAGATACATGAGCGAGGCCTTGGAACAGACCAGTTTCAGACAGATAAATGAGCGAGGCTTAAACTAGGACTAAACAAAAACTAAACAAGGACTAAACCAGGACTAAACCAAGTGATAATCAGACCTAAACCAGGACTTAACCAGGACTAAACCAGGACTAAATCAGGAATAAACCAGGAATAAACCAGCACTAAAAAAAGTGATAAATAAACCTAAACCAAGACTAAACCAGAACTAACCCAAGTCTGAATCAAGCCAAAACCACTACTAACCCCGTCTAAATCAGATACAAGCCAGAACTAAATCAAACATAAAGAGCTAAACCCAGACCTAACCTGAACTAAACCAGGATCAAGCAAAAACTAAACTAGTCCTAGGGAGGAAAAGCCAGTTCTGCCCCCCAGGTGGTGCTGTTCCCTCCTGCATTGTGTCTGTGGATCTGAAGGTTTGTCCCTGTCGCCACTGTTTGTCCCCTGTCGTGTGCTCCCTGTCATTTACCTGAGGGGTGGGGCTAATGACACAGGTGAGGCTGATTGACAGGTGAGCGGGCAGACTGCGCGGCACCCGGCGACAGGTGACATCATCCCGCTGCTATGTAAATACAGGAGGAGCACAGGGTCATAAAGGAGAGACAGGTTTGAATGGACTCTTAAAGAAAAAGAATGTTTACCAGGAAAGTGTCCACACTATTCCCTACAGGGGGCGCTATTTAGGGGTTACGCCATTTTTTGTAGTGTGCGAATGTCCAGAGAAAGTGAGTCACTGCACATTTAACATAAAACATAAAACATTACCCGAAGTGTCACCACAAAGAAAGCACCGTTTAGAAGCATTTATGGGAAAAGTGGGCGGGGCCAAATAAGGTCAATAGCAGATACAAGCACAAGCTGATTTAACTGTGCTTTGTAATGAATCCATTCCTCTCATCTCCTCCTCTTTGTCTCTCCTTCTGGTCCTCCTTCCCTCTCTCTCCCCCTCACGTCCTCTTTTCCTCTTCCCCTGCTCCTCTCCCCCTTCTCTCCTACTCCTCTGCTCCTCTCCTCCTCCCTCTCCTCCTCCTCTGCTCCTCTCCACCTTCTCCTCTGCTTGTTTCCTCCTCTTCTCCTTTCTCTCCTCCTCTTCCTCTGCTCATCTTGTCCTATCTCTCCTCCTCCTCTCCTCCTCTCCCCCTCTCCTCTGCTCCTCTCTCCTCCTCTGCTCCTCTCATCCTATCTCTCCCCCTCCTCAGCCCTTGCTCCTCTCTCCTCCTCCTCTCCCCTTCTCCTTTCTCCTCCTCCTTTCCTCCTCTCTCCATCTCTGTGGCATCATCTCTCTGAGCCAGGGAAAAATGTGATATTTTAAAAAGAGGAAGCAGAAGGAAAAAGCAGAAATCATATGTGTCTTTTGGAATATTCCATCGTTTGTTTGGGTTTTTAAATAAAGTTCTGACTCAGATTTAGTGCTTTTACTTTAGAGAAGTCTCACATTAAGAAACATGTGCTTTTACTCACTGTCCCAGGTCTGCTTTTAGACCGGGGTTTAGTCCTGGCATAGTCCTGCTTTAGTCTTGCTTTAGGCCTGCTCAAGTCCTGGTTTAGTCCTGGTTTAGACCCGTGTGTGATGTGAGAGCCATGGGGCCGGTCTAACACCTGGATTGATAATGACACGGTCAGATAAAAGAGAGGGATCAGACTAAAGACGGTGTGAGTGCTGTTTACAGTGGAACCAGGACTGAACCAGAACTGAACCAGGACTAAAGCAGGACTGAAACAGGACTAAACCAGGACTAAACAAGGGCTAAACAAGGACTGAACCAGGACTAAACCAGGTCTGAAACAGGACTAAATCAGGACTGTACCAGGACTAAACCAGGACTAAACCAGGACTAAACCAGGTCTGAAACAGGACTAAATCAGGACTAAACCAGGACTAAACAAGGGTTAGCCCTTGTTTAGTCCTGGTTTAGTCCTGATTAGGACTAAACCAGGACTAAACCAGGACTAAATCAGGACTAAACCAGGTCTGAACCAGGACTAACTCAGGACTAAACCAGGACTAAAACAGGACTAAACCAGAACTGAACCAGGACTTACTCAGGACTAAACCAGGTCTGAAACAGGACTAAATCAGGACTAAACCAGGACTAAACCAGGACTAAATCAGGACTAAACCAGGTCTGAACCAGGACTAACTCAGGACTAAACCAGGACTAAAACAGGACTAAACCAGAACTGAACCAGGACTTACTCAGGACTACCAGGGCTAAACCAGGAATAAACCAGGTCTGAAACAGGACTAAAGCAGAACTGAACTAGAACTAAACCAGGACTAAACCAGAACTAAACCAGGACTAAATCAGGACTAAACCAGGACTAAACCAGGACTAAATCAAGACCTAAACAGGACTAAACCAGGAGTTGTTTTTGCAGTAAAATGTAGCACATAAAACAAAATAACAGAACAATACTACAGTAGAGGTATAATATTTCGAGTAGCCCCAGACAAACTCAGGGCGACGGGAAAAAAAACACATTCAATGTATTCACCGTGTACAAATCCTCCGCTCTGATTGGTCGAAGCGTCACAGCAGCGGAACAAGACCATAAATATAACTTTAACTAAGAATGTGCACGAGAACGCAACACGCCAAAGGGTTTTTAGATTTAAAGCAACAGTAAGTCACTTTTGAGCCTCTCCACAAACCTGGCTCGTATTTGGCCTGGAGGAGGGCCTGATCCTGTTTGTTTCCATGGTATAAAACTTATCCATCTATTCTGGATACTATTCCCAAGTATGGCTTTAACTTTATATTTCTATGCAATCAGACATGGAAAGAGACATATTAAAGGTACAGTGTGTAACTCTCTGGAAATACTACATATTGTACCTTTCATCATGTACTTTGGAATTTGTAAATAAAGTTACTACAACTCTTTGGAAGCTATTGAAGTCATTACAGAAAAGCAGTGATTTGTACTTCTATTGAGTTATATTATTTTGAAGTAACTGTAGTTTTGACGTAGCAGTAGTTTTCATTGAGCACAATATTTGTACTCTATCACGTTTACGGTTACGCAGTCCTTGAGTCCTTGGTCCTTGGTCCTTGGGTACTTCAGAGCCACAGAGCACCAGGACCACCCCAGCGCTCCTGAAAGCACAGCCCAGATTGTGTTTGTTTGACTGGGCATGACGGATGAGCTGTGCCCCTGGACCCCACACTGCAGGAGCCAAAATGGAGGACATCTGAGGCCGTGTCTGCAGTTTCCAAACCGCCGCATAGTAAACAATGTAAGATTACACAGCGGCGTAAATAAGGAAGTACACACAAGTATTTAGTCTGTCCCAAACTGCACCGGCGAGCTCCAGTGTGATGGAAAGTTACATATTTGCTGAGCAAGTAGAGATTTAGGCCATGACATAACAATAAGTGTAAAATGTACGGGTCCTCAAATTACACTCTGAAGACATTCTAACTGATTTTTACTGAAACACGTGATAAACAGAACTAGTTCAGTTTAAAAGGTTTGCAGTGATCCAAAGTTATTCCTCACTCACCTTATGCGTTCAGAGCATCCTAATTATTCACCTTGATGAGTTTATAAGAGCTTTCCACAACTCCCAGATCAGTGCGGAGTTTTGACGTCCCTATAAAGCTAACAACAGCTAGCATTTAGCACTTTGTTTAACAGTTTAAACCAGGACTAAACCAGGTTTAAACCAGGATTAAACCAGGTTTAAACCAGGACTGAACCAGGACTAAACCAGGACTAAACCAGGACTAAACTAGGATTAAACCAGGACTAAACTAGGATTAAACCAGGACTAAACTAGGACTTAACCAGGACTGAACCAGGACTGAACCAGGACTAAACCAGGACTGAACCAGGATTAAACCAGGACTGAACCAGGACTGAACCAGGACTAAACCAGGACTAAACATGAAGAATCAGTATTTCTGTTGCAGCTAAAACCTGGAGCAGTTTTCCTTAAGTTGACGGGTTCTGCCATCTGCTTTTTTTAAATTACTCTGAATATTCCACAATGGCATAAAATGTACCAGGTATCTTTCTTTGTTCACAGAGGTGACCTGGAACTTGTACTGGTAAGTCCGGACGACGTAGCTGGAGGACTACTGTGCTTGTTTTAGGGGCAAGCTTCAGCCCATCTTTAGCTTACATATATTTTAGATTTCTATATATTTTGAACATTCTACTTGTAATTTCAGTTTGTGTGCTTATATCTCTTGGTCTTGTTGTAACATTATAATGTGGCAGCTCTTATGTCCAAGTATTTTCCCTTATAAATGAATAAAGTTTGTCTAAGTCTAAATTCTTCTCTGGGAATTGCACCATGAACCTCCTCGCCCTTGAGCAGGACACTCCACTGTGCGTCTCCTCTATTGTGTGATGGGGAGGGGCTCTGGAGCTACAAAGTCCTGATTTAGTCCTGGTTTAGTCCTAGTTTAGTCCTGATTTAGTCCTGGTTTAGTCCTAGTTTAGTCCTGATTTAGTCCTGGTTTAGTCCCTGATCTAGACTCTGAACCTTCCATAAATCTGGATAAAAAACTGCCCCTCCTTGCCCTTGAGCAGGACACTTCCCTGTGCCTCAGCTCTATTGTCTGAGTGTGGTTCCTCTTCATGTCGAAATGCTGCGGCCTCTGTCTCACATGCTGGGAATAGAACCATCACCTGACTGTGTTGGTCCTGACTCACACGTGGAAGTAGCTCTGGGACTTTCCAGCTCCATCCTTCCTCCTTACCCAGAAAAGGCTCTCGTCTCTGGGCTTGGGCGAGCAGACGGGGGGTGGGCCTCTGGAGCTGCTAATCTTTGTGAAGTCTTTTTTTTTTTTTTGAACTTTCCACAAATGCGAATGAAAAATGGAAAAATCCCAAATTCTACAATCCAAAAGTTATAGTTATACTTTCAGTTTGCATTACTGTGCTCATGAGCAAGACACGGCACCAGCTTTGCCTGTATCTGTGTTTGTTTGTAGGACTGTGCCTTAATCGTCCTAGACTCCATGATCCCAATCTAGACTTTGGTCCTATAGCATGTTTAGTCCTGGTCTAATCCCAGTCTAGACTTTGGTCCTATATAGCATGTCTAGTTTTCGTTTAGTCCTGGTTTAGTTCTTGATTTAGTCCCAGTCTAGACTTTGGTCCTACAGTGTGTTCAGTCCTGGTTCAGTCCATGGTCCTGGTTTAGTCCCAGTCCCTGGTCTAGATTCTGGTCCTGGTTTGGTCCTGGTCTAGTCCCTGGTTTAAACTCTGGTCCTGTTTTATTCCTGGTTTAGTCCTTGGTCTTGGCTGAAAAATCCTTAGAGTCAAGTTCTCAAATCCAAAAGTCAGAGTCATAATTTCACTTTGCATGATTCTGTTCATGAACGAGACCCTTCATCAGCTTTGTCTGTATCTATGTTTGTTTGTCCTGGTTCTGTTCTTGGTGTAGTCCTGGTTAAGTCCCAGTCTTTGGTCCTATAGCGTGTCCTGGTACTGGCTTAGTCCTAGTCTCTGGTCTAGTCAATGGTCCTGGTCCAATGGTAAAGGGTCACTGGGGGTGAGGTGGGTTAAGTGTCTTGCCCAAGAACACAATGACAGCATTCATCTGTGGGAGCTGGAATTGCACTGCCAACGTTCAACCAATGATATTTATGTGAGTGCTCCACCAACTCAGCTACTGCCCCTGGCTCTGGTTTACACTCTGTCCCAGACTTAGAACTTAGACCCGTCTGCTCTGTGGTCCTGGTCTAGACTCTGGTCCTGGTCTTGTCTCTGGTCCAGGTTTAGACTCTGGTCCTGGTCTATTCTCTGTTCCTGGTCTAGTCTTTGGTCCAGGTTTAGACTCTGGTCCTGGTCTATCATCTGGTCCTGGTTTAGACTCTGGTCCTGGTCTAGACTCTGGTCCTGGTCTTGTCTCTGGTCCAGGTTTAGACTCTGGTCCTGGTCTATTCTCTGGTCCTGGTCTAGTCTTTGGTCCAGGTTTAGACTCTGGTCCTGGTATAGACTCTGGTCCTGGTCTATCATCTGGTCCTGGTTTAGACTCTGGTCCTGGTCTAGACTCTGGTCCTGGTCTTGTCTCTGGTCCAGGTTTAGACTCTGGTCCTGGTCTATTCTCTGGTCCTGGTCTAGTCTTTGGTCCAGGTCATCTGGTCCTGGTCTAGACTCTGGTCCTGGTCTATCATCTGGTCCTGGTCTAGACTCTGGTCCTGGTCTTGTCTCTGGTCCAGGTTTAGACTCTGGTCCTGGTCTATTCTCTGGTCCTGGTCTAGTCTTTGGTCCAGGTTTAGACTCTGGTCCTGGTCTAGTCTCTGGTCCTGGTCTAGTCTCTGGTCCTAGTTTAGTGTGGGTCCAGGTCCAGGTTTTGTCCTGGGTCTAGACTTGGTCCTGGGGGGACTCTTTGTCTAACTGTGTGGGTGGATGGTCCTGGTTTAGTCTCTAGACCTGGTACTGGTTTAGTCCCTGTTTTTATGTCGCCCTGGTCTGAACCATGGTCCTGGTTTAATCCTGGTCTAGTACTGGTGCAGACCTGGTTCTGTTTTCTGTTTTGTTTTATTTTATTTATTTATTTATTTTTTTTGTATAAATGGATGGTCCTGGTTTTGTCTCTAGTCCTGGTTTAGTCCAGGTCCTGGTTTAGTCCTGCTCCAGACATGGTCCTGGGGGGTTTCTTTGTTTAACAGTATGGTGGATGGTCCTAGTTTAGTCCTGTTTTAGTCCTGGTCCTGGTTTAGTCTTGGTCCTTAGACCTGGTTCTGGTTTAGTCTTGGTTTAGCCCTGGTCCTGGTTTAGCCCTGGTCCTGGTTTAGTCCAGGTCCTGGTCCTGGTCCAGGTCCTGGTCTTGGGGGGTCTCTTTGTTTAACAGTTTAAGTGGATGAAACTTCCTGCCTCCCACTCGCTCATAAAGAACAAACTGCCCACAAACCAAAACCAACCTCCTCCAGACCCAGACCCGAACTAAACCTAGACCAAGACCAAGACCAGGACTAGGCCCGGACAAGACCAGGACTAGACTCAGACCAAGACCAGGACTAGACTCAGATCAAGACCAGGACTAGACTCAGACCAAGACCAGGACTAGATTCAGACCAAGACCAGGACTAGACCCATACTAAGACCAATACTAGACCAGGACCAAGACCTATACTAGACCAGAATTAGACCCGGACTAGGCCAGGACTAGACCCAGACCAAGACCAATACTAGACCAGGACTAGACCAGGACTAGACCAGGACTAGACCAGGACTAGACCAGGATTAGACCAGGACTAAGACCAATGCTTGACCAAGAGTAAACCAGGACTAGACCCAGACTTAGACCATACTAGACCAGGACTAGACCAGGACTAGACCAGGACAAGACCAGGACTAGAGGACAAGACCAGGACTAGACCAGGACTAGACCAGGACTAGACCAGGACTAGACCAGGACAAGACCAGGACTAGACCAGGACAAGACAGACCAGGACTAGACCAGGACTAGACCAGGACTAGACCCAGACCAAGACCAATACTAGAACAGGACTAGACCAGGACTAAGACCAGGACCAGACCAGGACTAGACCAGGACTAGACCAGGACCAACATGACATAAGTTTGAGAGCTAGGAGATCAGACTTGTAGACGTCCCCCTCTCTCTCTCTTTCTATCGCTCCCCCTCTCTCCTCACTTTCTTTCATCTCTCTTCACCCCTCCTTGAATTCTCCATGTCTTCTCTCTTTTTCCCTATCTGCCCCCTACCCCCTCTCTCTCCTCTATTCCCTCCTCCTCCTCCTTCCTCGTCCCTCTGCCTCTCCTCTCTCTCCTCTATCCTCTCACTCTCTCCTCCTCCTTCCCTCCTCCCTCTCTCCTCTCTCCTCTCTCCTCCCTCTTTCCTCTCTCGGTAAACATCGGTGGCTTGTGTCCAAAATGACAGACCCTGAACCCACAGCCACAGCCGCAGCCCACCCTCTGCGCTGCACAGGGGGATTTTACTCCTCAGATCTGGCAACCGCAACAGACAGGAGAGACAGAGAGGAGAAAGACAGGAGAGAAAGAAGGGTGGGAAGAAGAGGGGAGAGACAAAAGAGAAGAGAGGGGAGAGAGAGAGAAAGAGGAGGCACGGAAGAGAGAGGAGAGTGAAGAGACAAAGAGAGGAGAAGGAAGAGGGGAGACAGGAGGGAGCGAAGAAAGAGAGAGGAAAGAGGGGAGAGACAGAGATGCGAAGGAAGAGAGAGGAGGGGAGAGAGAGAGAGCAGAAAGTGAGAGGAGAGAGAAGAGGGGAGACAGAGAAAACCAAGAGAGAGAAGGAGGGAGGGAAAAGAGACAGGAGAGAAAGAGAGGACAGAAAGAATGAGAGAGAAAGAAGAAGAGAGACTGAGGGAAGAGAACGGAAGGAAGAGAGGACAAAGACGAAAGAAGGGAGAGCGATTGTGTTTTGTTCCATGTGAATATGATGAAGAGCAAATCCGTAAATGAATGAAAGACAGGAAGAGGGAGAGAGGAAGGGGGGAGGAAAGGAGAGTGAGAGAGAGATAGAGAGGGAAGAGTGGAGAGTCAGAGAGGGGAGGGAGACTCTTGTTTCTTTGTTCACCGAAGAGCAATAAACAGGAAGTAACGTGTGGCCATTAGACACGACTCTCATCTGCAGCACCAGCAACAACACAATACTGGTATCGGATGGATCGGATATCGGTTCCAAGATTACATCATCTATAAATTGGTGTAATAAGAGAATTTCCTGGTCAATGTTGGCCCAAAACACAGAAAGAAAGAAAACAAATCATGTTTTCAGTTTCTGCCCTAGTATCGGTTAATATCGGGAGTTGGCACATACTTAAATCCAAAGTATCGGTATCAAAACAGAAAGAGCTGTATCGGTGCATCCCTACACCACACAGCAGCACAAGTCTCACAGGAGCTTCTAAGATCATGTTTAAGTCCATGTGAGCTCAAACACACTGGGTTTAGGCCCATGTGGTGAGACAGGTCAGGAGAACCATGGAGGAGAAATATGGAGAAAGAAAACATGGAGGAGAAACATGGAGGATAAACATGGAGGAGAAACATGAAGGCCCAAAACATGGAAGAAAGAAAGACAACATGGAGGAGAACCCTGGAGGAGCAACATGGATAGAGGAGTTGGAGGATTGCTTAAGAGGAGAGAGAAACATCGAGGAAAACAGAAGGAGAAACATGGAGGAGCAACATGGAGGAGCAACATGAAGGAGAAACATGGAGGAGAAACATGGAGGAGCAACATGGAGGAGAAACATGGAGGAGCAACATGAAGGAGAAACATGGAGGAGAAACATGGAGGAGCAACATGAGGAGCCAGAGAGGAAAGGAGAAACATTGAGGAGAAACATGAAGGAGAAACATGGAGGAGAAAAGTGGAGGAGAACATGAAGGATAAGCATGGAGGAGCAACATGGAAGAGCAACATGGAGGAGCAGGTGACTGACCACAGTGTACGTGTGCTTCTACACTCTACATGTCTGTCTGTGTGTGTGTGTGTGTGTGTGTTGCATGTGTGTAGGTGTGTCTGTGTGTATGTGTGTGTGTCAGTGCCTGTGTGCGTGTAGGTGAGTGTGTGTGTGTGTGTCTGTGCGTGTGTGTGTGCGTGTAGGTGTGTGTGTGTGTGTGTCTGTGTGTGTGTGTGTGTGTCTGTGCGTGTGTGTGTGCGTGTGTGTGTGTGTGTGTGTGTGTGTGTGTGTGTGTGCGTGTAACAACAACATGAAGGAGCAGTGCGTCTAAATCACGTGTCTATGTGTGATCATACAGACAGGAGAAACACGGAGCACAGCATACGGGCACATCTAGAATAACTGAATACCTTTATGTGTGGTGATACACACTGGGTTCAGATCTGGAAAAACTACAGGAGTCTAACACACTCTCACATGTGCAATAAAATAACACATCCATCTATGTGGTCGCCACTGTCTACAGTCAACCGTACCGCTCAGTCTGAGGGTCTGACCCTGGAGGGTACAACATGGAGGAGCAACATGGAGGAGAAACATTGAGGAGAAACATGGATGGGCAGGTGACTGACCACAGTGTATGTGTGCTTCTACACTCCCAGAGGGGTCTGACCCTGGAGGGTACTAGCTCTCAGAGGGTCTGATCCTGGAGGGTACTAGCTCTCAGAGGGTCTGATCCTGGAGGGTACTAGCTCTCAGAGGGTCTGATCCTGGAGGGTACTAGCTCTCAGAGGGTCTGATCCTGGAGGGGACTAGTTTCCAGAGGGTCTGAGGCAGATATAGTGTGGCTCCAGGTGTGATTAATGACTAGACCCATAATGGAGTCAGGTGAAAACAAGAAGGAAAAAAGCAGATATAAACATAAAATAATAATTTCTCACCAAACACTGACTCTAGTCTAGTCATCTAGTAACAAACTATATTTCAAATTATGGCTGTATATGTTGAGCCAAAAAAGAGACACTAAACATGGCGCAGAGAAGTGAAATAAATGCAGAAACAAGAAGTTTGTTTGCTGTTAGCTTTAGCATGAGCTTTAGCCATGTCTCACAGTGCCACAAATTGGAATTACAAAACGTCTTTTTGTGAATTACAGAAACTGGCCTCATGATTATGAGTGTAAGAACAACACGAGTTATGTTTGGGAGTGTCTCACAGAGCAAAGCCCTGCCCTGGAGCATGGACACTCAACGGGGCCGATCCAAACAGACCCATGCCAAGGCCCCGGTGGAGACTAGTTTTAGGTCTCTGTGGATGATAGACACTTGTTTTAGGTCACTGTGGATGATAGACAGTTTAAACATGGAGTCTGACCACACTCATGACAAACATCACTCTCACGTGAGGCACTTCTGCTTCCGTCCGTCACAACAAAGAGACTGCACCAAAAACACGAGGAGTTACACAAATGTAAAGTCTTATGTGGACTCATGGAGGGGGTGACTGTCATTACATTTATACTTTATTCAGTACATTAAGAGGCATCAACTTTTGTGAGCAGACTGAAATAATAACTGATAAATACAACACCAGTGTAGAGTAAAGAATGACACAGAGACAGTGCTGTCCTCCACACAGCTCTCTTCTGCATGTCAGCTCTACATTTATCTGGAATCTCTCTCACTAAAAGTCATCAGGAAACATCGTAATGTCATGATGAATACTTGATAAGATAAGATAAGATATGCCTTTATTAATCCCACAGCGGGGAAATTCCAATGTTGCACCGCACAGTTAAACAACAGAAGGAAAATTGTACATGCAATAAAACAAGATAAAAGATACATTGAGTCTGATTGGTGGAAGCATCACAACAGCAGAACAAGCCGAAAAGTTGATTAAATCCTGTTGAGAGAAAAGCACAGATATCTTTCCCTCCACCAAAGCACAAAGTGCTTTTGTCTGCAAGATTGGCACAAACTCTGGATTTCTACCAAAACAGGCTGAAGGTGCTTCAGTGTTCGGTTCCTCCCCAAACCACAGCGCTGCTCTGTGATTGGTCCGCCCGCTGCTGGGTAAATTTGAACCTTACAGCGGGAGTCTCTCAAGGTGGATTCTCTTTGTGACTTTGTGAACACACAAATATCGTGAGAACCCATCTTGCTGTGCAGATTTAGCTAACCCTGGACAGCTAATATGCGCTGAAACACATGGGATTCTGGGATATGTTAGCACTCATCTCTTACATGTGATTAGCCTAGATTCTTGAAAACAAATGTAGCTGCAATTGTAAACTATATCATTTTCTATTTCACAGTTTACAGTAATAGTAAAAGTGAAATCGTGACATCAGCCAGCCAGGTGGAGAGGAGCATCTTTTGCTATTTGCAATCATCTTTTGCACTTGGCACACAGCATCTTTCCTTATTTAGTCAATGAAACACTTTCACACAGCCACATAATGCAGAGTCATCATGTTTTCGTATAAAACATTATAAACACTCTGGGAACCAAGAGAGAAAGCAGAAGTGGCCCCGAAAAAAACATTCTGCAAAAGTGAAATTGTTTGTGTTGCGTTTGTTTGTGGTGAGTTGGTCAAGAGTCTGTCGAAAGTGAAGTACTCGCTCTGGTCTCTGCTCTGGTCTCTCTTCTGGCCTCTTGTCTCTGGTCTGATCTCTGGTTTGGTCTCTAGTCCTTGGTCTCTGGTCTAGTCTCTTGTTTCTTGACTCTCATCTGGTCTAGTCTCTTGTCTCTTGTCTCTCATCTGGTCTAGTCTCTTGTCTCTTGACTCTCATCTGGTCTTGTCTCTTGTCTCTTGACTCTCATCTGGTCTTGTCTCTTGACTCTCATCTGGTCTTGTCTCTTGTCTCTTGACTCTCATCTGGTGTTGTCTCTTGTCTCTTGTCTAGTCGCTTGTCCAGACTGAGACTTGACCTGGATCTGGATTGTCGTGAGAGCGAAGAGGAAGTCTAGGAGCATGACGTGGTTCAAAGAGTCTTTGTGTAGACCACAGAAGCAGAAGTGACTCATCTATGAATCTAACACAGATATGAGTATTATGAACCCTACAGGCCTCCATAGACACAGTTATATTTAGGAACTGAATTTTTAACATTGTGCAACTAACGATCAGATGCAGATTTGTGTTTGATTTGTTTATTTGTAGGAGTCTGCAAAGTCACAGCTGATGAAGTGGAAAATAATTTATAATTTTCAATACAAAAATGTGTAGGGCTAATATAAAGCCATAGTATGGAACATTTGTTTTTGCAAGAAACAAAAGAAGAAAAAAAGAAGCAAAAAGGCTTAAGCAGAAAGAATCAGCTCAGAAGCAGAGCAGGCAACACAAGGGAGAGATTTGTGCACAAAACACGTATTTGGCATCGTAATAACAGATACATTTTGTAATTATTATTATTGTAGTGCAACGTTTTATTTAGATTCTGCATCGTTTCAAAGGGTAACTCACTCCCTCCATTTTAAACACATTCAGGCCTTGGTCATTTCTTTCTGTGATTAGTTTTGTAGATAAAATTACTTCTCACATTGGCTTCAGTCATATAAATAAATATTTAAAGAGTCTTTTGGATCCCATAAAAGAGCCAAAAGTCCCATCACTAACAAAAATAAATCAAAGCATGTTTCCTCATTTTAGTCGTATTTATTGCACTAAAAACCTAGAAAAACATGTGTCTTTACTCGGAGCAGCTTACATCTCCACAAACCTAACTCTTATGCCAGATTTACACTGACTTCAAGTGTTGTCATTTAAGTCATTAAAACCGTGTGTCTTATTATACTGACCAGTGTTATTTGGCCTCTTCCTGCTCATTTCTATGGAAATGCTTTTCTTTTGTTATAATATTCCACAGTATAATATAAAATGTATTTATGGAGAAAGATCCAAAGTAGGGCATTCGCTTTCTATTTTCATGGAAACATGCAGGTGACATGCCACCTCCAGAATGTGTCCTCTGTCTCCTCAGTCTCCTCAGGCTCCTCAGGCTCCTCAGTCTCCTCAGTCTCCTTAGTCTCCTCAGGCTCCTCAGTCTCAGTCTCCTCAGTCTCCTCAGTCTCCTCCTCAGTCTCCTCAGTCTCCTCAGTCTCCTCAGGCTCCTCAGGCTCCTCAGCTCCTCAGGCTCCTCAGTCTCCTCAGTCTCCTCAGTCTCCTTAGTCTCCTCAGGCTCCTCAGTCTCCTCAGTCTCCTCAGTCTCCTTAGTCTCCTCAGGCTCCTCAGTCTCCTCAGGCTCCTCAGTCTCCTCAGTCTCCTCAGTCTCCTCAGTCTCCACAGTTTTCTAAAGCGGAACTCAGCGGACTCCTCATTCTCCTCAGGAGGCTCCTCAGTCTCTTCAGTCTCCTCAGGCTCCTCAGGCTCCTCACTCTCCTCAGTCTCCTCAGGCTCCTCAGCTCCTCAGTCTCCTCAGGCTCCTCAGTCTCCTCAGGCTCCTCCTCTCCTCAGCTCCTCAAGGTCCTCAGTCTCCTCAGGCTCCTCAGTCTCCTCACTCTCCTCACTCTCCTCAGGCTCCTCAGGTCTCCTCTCCTCAGTCTCCTCAGTCTCCTCAGTCTCCTCAGTCTCCTCAGGCTCCTCAGTCTCCTCACTCTCCTCAGGCTCCTCAGGCTCCTCAGTCTCCTCAGTCTCCTCAGGCTCCTCAAGCTCCTCAGTTCCCTCGGGCTCCTCAGGCTCCTGTCTAACTGTATTGGGAAAAAAAAGGTAAAAGGAGCTGTTAACGTCAAAACTACCACTTCATGACATCAAAAGGTGGAACAGAGCATTTTGAGCTTTAGAGATGTAAGCAGACTAATAATAAAGAGTGAATAAAATGTGTTTTTGAAGAGGTAACATTATAACATGACTTAAAGCTCACAAGAGTCAATTGTACTTAATGTAGGACCTTAAATGAATGTTCTGATCAAAAGGAGAGGTCTGCCCCCGATGTGTCAGCTGTGAGGCGCTCAGGAGCGAGGAGGGGGCGGGGTTTAGACGCACGCCGCAGGAGAAGTGCTGTTGTGTCTGATCTGAGTCAAGATTGACGTCAAAAGTAAGATGAGTGTCTGATAGGGAGTCAAATCCCTGACATTTTTGGGGTGATTTGGAAATTAGGTAAAACCATCACATCTCTATGGAAACAAGCAAGTTAAAAACCCACCACAAAAGTTACACTGTGCAGCTTTAAGTGTGAATGTTTTGGGGTCGGGTCAGTGGCGTATTTGACCAACTGTCAGAGCGAAACCCCATTCACAAACACCGCATTTAGCAAACCAGCTAAATGCACTAATCTTCAGGCTCTAATGACTCACTGACGCTGTGCTAATCGTGCAGCGGCTAACGGCTAACAGCTCGACGCAGGCTGATTCCTCTGTGTATGAGTCATTGGGTTAACATGCAGCTGCTATGGAGCTAATGCTAAGCTAATCCTCTGTGTTGTGATGAGTCCAGAGGAAGTGTTGGGTAAGGCTGACCGCATGTTTCACACTTTGGACGTCACAGGAGCTGGAGGTTTGACGTGGGAATGGACCAAACCGAAGGGGGGGTTCACAGATCTTTAACATCAGTGTTTCTCATATGAGGTCTGCGTGTCGTCTTTTAGATTTGATTCATGTATTTGACAGAGCACTATGATCAAACCGCATGTGTTAAATGTGAACTTGCATATCTTCAGTTATAAGAAAACAGTGAGATTTACTCTTAAATGAGAGATATTCTGCAAAATGCACTTTTCAGAGGTTTTAACCATGTTACAGCTGTTTCCTTCTCACTGACTCTCACTTTTGGAGTGATTATTGCAGGTTTGAGTAATTATTCTCCAGTATTCTCCAGTAAGCGTCATTTCTTCAGTCTACACCCTTTTTCTTGGCAACCGGGATACACCCGCTGTGATGTGTGCACGTCCTTCTCAGTTTTCACTTTTATTTCATTCATAATTTAGACACAAAAAAAAAAAAATGCTCTGTTCGCTAGTGTGATGTGCAGCTGTCCATAGGGGGCGCCGACAGCATGAGGCTCTTTGTTAGGATGACGTTTACAGCGATGTCAGCTCCCACTGGCACCGCAGTTTTCTAAAGCGGAACTCAGCGGACTTGTTTCTTTTATTAAGTCGTTTTAGATGAATATTTTGATTTAAAATATGTAAATTATAACATAATGATCCACAAAGGTCAGAGATTATAACTATATAGACTCACACATCAACATGTCTCTCAGGGCAGGTGAGTCGTGATGTGGTGAATGTGAAATGCTGTAAAGTTTCAGACAAAGGCATCATTTTGTTTATTTTGATGTTTATTTTGACTGTGTGTTCACTTTTACTTTTGCTCTGTTTAAGTCTGATGTTTGTGATTGTGAGCGCAGTGAAAGTGCGACAGAGGAAGGACGAAGAGGAAGTGTACCCCTCTCTCTCTCTCACCCTCATTTCTTCCTCTCTGTCTTTCCCTTCCTCGCCTCTCCTCTCTCTTCATGCTCTCTCCCTCTTTTCTGTCTTCTTAAAGCTCATGATCGGTGTCTTCACACTAAATCAGCCCTTTTGTGCTTGTGTGTCTCTGCAGTTATAATCTGCGACACTGTGGATCATTATGTTACAACTTGCGCATTTTAAGTCACGATATTTGTCATGTCTTTTGGTTAAAAAGATAATAAGTTAATAAGTTATGTTAAAAAGTTAAAGCAACTTCATAAATATATATGAATATTTCATTTAAATTTAGATAAAGTGTCAGAGTGAGACCTCTGCATCTTAAGTGATCATTGTGGTGTTTACACAGAGCGTTTTGTTACACAATTGATCTTTGATGTAATTTTCCTCCGTGAAAAGGAAGCAATGTCTCTGGCTGAATGTGCTCTTTATACGTTCGTGCCTGGGGAAATTTTCGTCTTTGTAAGTATTGTATTTTGTGTTCATAAGTACCTGTGAATGTTTTGAATGTTGACTTAGATATTTTTATGAGAATTTAAGTTAAGTTTTCATTACCTGTAGCGGCCTTAGGTATAGCTAGTTATCGTGTGTTCGTGTATTTTAAACAAGTAGTATGTGCAATTTTGTAATGTACATTTTTGTGTTTGTTTCAGTTATGCTGTTTAAGTCTTCATTAAACAAGAAAAGTACACCTTGTGTACGAAGCACTTTATTAAGTTCGCTAGCTGTCTAGCTTCACAGAGTCACGTGTCGTGAGGGCAGCATAATATTCATCTAAAACGACTTAATAAAAGAAACAAGTCCACTGACTTCCGTGTTAGAAAACTACAGAGCCCAATGGGAGCTGACATCGCCGTAAATGTCATTAAAACAAAGCACCGCATGCTGTCGGCGCCCCCTATGGACAGCTGCACATCACACTAGAGCAGAGCATTTTTTTCCATTTGTACCAAAATGGCTACATGAAGCTGCCGAATCCTACGAGTATCATCGATTGAGAAACTAAAATTGAAAAAGGAAGTGTGTACGTCACAGTGGGGCATTTACCTGTGGAGGTCACATTGCCCCTAGTGTTTGGCTCCAGTCAAATGAATCATGATTATCATAGCAACCAAAAAGCGCGCCCATAATCACTTCCTATTTGAAACGTGGCGGCTAGCAGGTTAGCTACGTCCATTTATATACAATTGTCCCTCACTATATCGTGGTTCACCTTTCACGGTCTTGCTGTTTTGCAATTTTTTTTAGTGCAATTTTACATGCTTTTTTACAGCATATGAATGTGCATTGTGTTCTGCTTCCTGATTGGCTGAGGGACTGTAGACCATTGTGTTCTGTGTCCTGATTGGCTGCGGGACTGTAGACCATTGTTAATCACTCTCCTCTGTGCCGTGTCTCCTGTACAGTACAGAATGTGTTCAGCCAGGATGAAGAGCGGTCAGAAGATCTGTGAAATACGGCACTATTAGCTACTATTAATTAATTAAACATTAAATGAAATTAAAAATTTAAAAAAGTGAGAAATGTGAGAAACTGTTAATGCCTTTCTGAGAAAAGTGTATAAAGTGTGTGGTGAGGGGTTTTACAGCCACAAAACATATATAATAATTGTGAAAAATAAAGCTTTCTACTTCGCGGATTTTGCCTATTGTGGGTTATTTTTAACCCCCCGAGATAAACCAGGGACCACTGTAACTGTACAGCTTATATCTGCAACATGGCATCTTGAAAATAAGCGATTACAGATTGCTCAAACATGAAACGCTCCAAATACAACTTCAGGTGAGTAAATGGTGAATCAACTATAACCTGGTTAAAAGTTCTGAAAAGTCCATTTTACAGAATAGATCTGATTTAACGGCACAGTTACCCCGACACACACTTTCACCACACTTCATTTATACAACTTAAGGCTGCCTCCCTCTCTCCCTTCCTTCCTTCTCTCCCACTTTCATTCATGGAATCGCGTGTATCCCTCCTCTCTTTCCCCTCTCTCTTCCTTCCTCCCATTCTCTCCCTCGTGTTTCATAGTAAAGTGATGCAGTCACAGATGAGTGTGTTTGTGTCACTTCCACACATTGATAAACCCACCCTGCCCCTGAACCTGCCTCTGCCTCGTTTGGTTTGAGCAAAATTCAGATGAACGTGAGTAATTTTTCACTGACAGTCAAAGGACTGGACTCATTTCATCCTCATGTTTCTACTTTTTACATTTTACACACTGAAAACATCAAATATACGGCACGAGAGGTATAGAATTATCTCGTAAAGAAACAGGCATTACACTTCTGTGGGGCATTAACTGTAACATAACATATTTAGATCACCATATTTTTTTATTGCTTTGAAAATGCTTTATTCACCCAAAACAAAATATTAACATGTCACTTTTGTTGTTGATGCTCTGAAACCTCCTTCGTTTGCTCTCTATGCAAGTGTGTATTCTGGATGTCAGGCAAATATTTTGAGGTAGCAGTACACTTACTGTAGTACAATCTATGGCTACTCTCCCCACCTCTGACCCTGGGCCCCTGTCTCTGACCCTGTCGTCATCTTGCCCCGTCCTCGTCTCTGCTCCTGTCCTCGGCCCCTGTCTCTGCCCCTGTCCCGGGCCCCTCTCTTTGCCCTTGTCCCCGGGCCCCCGTCTCCGTCCCCGGTGGTGTGTGTCTCTTGGGTCCTGTGTTTGTTCAGGAGTCAGAGGAGTGTGTCTGGGATCAGCTCGGACACGCTCTCACAGAGATAATGGTTTATGTGATCGTCCAGAGCGACAGGTGTCCGGCGGAGACACTCTGGGACATTCTTGGACAGTGGACAGTCCCCGGCAGAGGTGGAACTACTCAGTTACATTCACTCAGTAACATTTACTCAAATTAGTTTTTAAAAGAAATTGTACTTCTCAGAGTACTTTTCTAGCAGCATACTTTTACTCCCACTTGAGTAATATTTGTACTTATGTAAGAGTACTGCAGTACCAGTACTCTTACATGAGTAGATTTGTGTTTCCTTTTCCCACTGTGAGTAAGTCTAAAGTGACAGTATGAAATGATCTGAACATTTGTGTTTCTTTTTTACTCTTACTTGACGTAGTTCTTGGACCACTACTTTGTACATCTACCTAACAATATTAGTGTTACTTGAGTACAATTTTTGGCTACTCTTCCACCTCTGGGCCCTGTTGCATGTGTCTTTTGTACTTGTATGTTTTGTACTCTGTGTATACGTGTGTATTTGTGCAGTATGTGAAGAATGCCTCACAGTTGTTGGGTCCTTGGTCAGATTTACGGCTCTGGGCTTTTAACAGGAGCCTCTGCACACGGCACTAATGTTTGATCCTCTGCACACGGCACGCTCACGTTACACAAGTGTCTAACAACAATATTCACTTTTCTCCGTCTCAAGTTTCTTTTAAATGTCGAACCACTTAAAGCTACACTAAGGAACTTTCTGGAGGTGTTAAACCATACCTCGAAACGTTCTCCATGGAGGTAAATGAATTTTACACCATAGTATGGAGGATTACACTCAAAGGAACATCATTTCCATGGAAACAAGCTGGCCAAATAAGAGTCAGGTTTGTGGAGATGCAAGCCCACAGTAAGGACATGCCTCTGACAAAAAAGTTACACACTGTGGCTTTAAATATGCACAGTGACACTTTTCCATTGGAGATGTCACTGCTTGTCACTGAAGTTGCGACACATGGTGTTACTCCTCAAAAATACCTCAAAAACATGAACTTTTACTGTAAGCGGGTATATGACCTGTACTCAGATACCAGCCAGATGTTCAGAATCTACTCAGACTAAATTTCAAACTCAATTTCGATACTAAGGAACAGACTCGAGATCAATTCTGATACCACAATGATAATAAAAAACACACTTTCTTTAGACAATATGCTGTGATTTTCCACATTAAATGGTAGTACTTTCTTTGTGTCCTTATATCTGTGTAATCCCTCAGTGTCCAGTAGGTTCATACTGGTCCATGGGTGTGTACTAGTCTGTGTGTCTTATACTTGTGAAAGATACAGCTCAAAATCATTCTCAAGATATTCAGGAAAGGTCCATTTCTGTCCCGTGAGTGAGACTTTTTTAGTATCTTGTTTCGATATTAGCTGAAGTATCTGGGCTTTACTTTTGTCAACCCGAACCCATAGGTGGCGCTATGGTCCACTGTTCTCTGCGTTGTTGTTGTTGTGACCCCGTCTGTGAGGCCCACCCAGCCTGAGGTGCTGCTCTGTTTGTGGAGTGTGTGTGGTTTACGCTCCCGTCACAAAAAGCAGCGGCTGACGTAACACTCACTTTCCTCCTTAAGACGAACGGCAGCGTCAGTGTCAAAAGACGTCAACTTAAACCAGCCCGACTGAGCCTGTGTGTCTCTACAGTTATAATCTCTGACACGTTTGGATCATTATGTTAGTATTTACACATTTTAAATCACAATATTCATCTAAAACGACTTAATAAAAGAAACAAGTTCGGTGACTTCTGCGTTAGAAAACTTCAGTGTCCGATGGGAGCTGACTTCGCTGTGAACGTCATCAGAACAAAGCACCGCATGCTGTCGGCGCCCCCTGTGGATAGCACTGAAGCAGCACATTTTTTTTTTTTTTTTTTTTTAACATTTGTACCAAAAAGACAATGCGATGCTGTCAAATTTATATCAGAAACCTACAGCTTCAAACTGACACATATTTGTTCCACCTGTCGTGTCTTTAATGAGTGCACTGTGTGAGAGGTGGCGCTAGAGTCCACACTGTCCCCCACTGTGAGGCCCTCAGCAGAGGTGGGTAGTACTCAGTTACATTCACTTTAGTCACTTTTTAAAGAAATTATTCTTTTCAGAGTACTTTTCTAGCATATACTTCTACTCCTACTTCAGTAATGTTTTTTTTTTATTGCAGTAGCAGTACTCTTACTTGAGTAAAAGTTGTGTTCCTCTTCCCACTGTGAGTAAATCTAAAGTGACGTGAGTTTTATGTCGACAGTATGAAATGATTTGAACATTCGTGTTTCTCGCAGCTCCTTCAGATATGATTTAGTTTGGCTCATGTTTGTGTCTGTTTAAATTACATTTTGTGCATTATTTCATGTTTTGTCCTTCACATTCTCTTCAAATTATAAATCAGATGTTACTTTGTGACAGTTCTGGTCGTGTTTGGCCCCAGTCTGTCCCTGTTTGGTCCCCGGCTTGTGTCTGTAGAGTGTGTGGTTTACGCTCCACAGCGGCTGACGTAACAATCACTTTCCTCTTTTAGACTCTGGGTCCCGGCCTCCAGACGGGAGGGCACCTGACTCTTTTCAGGGATCGGTTGTTTTCGATCTGACTTCTTTTATGATGAGCTCAGCTGACATGTTCTCCAGCGTTTCTCTTGGTCTCTTCATGCTCTGGACTCATGTTACCTGCATCGTGACCTGGAGATGCTGGAATTTCCCCACTGTGGGACTAATAAAGGCATATCTTATCTTATCTTATCTTAGATACAGTGAGTTTGATCTTTATATGACTGATCATCACATCCACAAACAGGAAACAGCTGATGGATTCGTGCTTTGTTTTGTAGCGTTTGTCGGCTCAGCGTTTAAGTTGCCAGAACTGGAAATACAGCGGTTTATCATAAACATGGAATCAGCGTTTTCCCGTTCTTAGCTCACCCTCTCTCCCTCTACAACGATCTGAATGACTTATTTGGGATCCTTACCTCAAACGGGACGGGACGGTTCACTTTAGACCATAAAAATACTCAGACTGTCCCAATCCTCTCCAAAGAAAACCAATGAAAACATGCCTATATGGACCAGATCAGAGCTCCAGACCCAGACTGGGACCCCCCTGACAGCGGCTCTGGCCCAGGTGTGAAGCCTCTAATGGGGCTAAATCAGGTCCATGATGGAGGTCTGCCCTGGGTGTTTTTTCATTTGTCGTCAGTGTTGTTGTGTTAAGTGGAGTTTAAAGAGAGAGGGGGCGGGGTGAACAGGGGGTGGGGTGTCTGATGTCTCACCTTCACCAGAGTCACATGACTCTCCTCTCCTCTCCTCACCTCATCTCTTCTCACCACACCTCACACACACGTTTGAACACACACACACACGCACACACATGCACGCAGGCACACACACACACACACACACGCACACGCATGCACACACACACACACACACACACACACACACTGTCCCTCTGCTGTGGGACGTGTTTGTAAACTGTTTGTCCCTCGTCTCCTCGTGTGAGCCTTTGGTGTGGTCTCCACAACAACTGCTGCTGTTTGCTCTGTTTCCTCAGACAAACAAGGTCTTCTCTGGTGGTCCTCACATCTCTGTTCAACCCTGCTCCTGTCTGCTCCTCTGTCTGCTCCTGTCTGCTCCTCTGACTCTGCTCCTGTGACTCTGCTCCTCTGACTCTGCTCCTCTGACTCTCTGCTCCTCTGACTCTGACTCTGCTCCTCTGACTCTGCTCCTCCTCTGACTCTGCTCCTCTGACTCTCTCCTCCTCTGCTCTGCTCCTCTGACTCTGCTCCTCTGACTTTGCTCCTCTGACTCTTCTCCTCTGACTCTTCTCCTCTGACTCTGCTCCTCCAACTCTGCTCCTCTGACTCTGCTCCTCTGGCTCTGCTCCTCTGACTCTGCTCCTCTGACTCTGCTCCTCTGGCTCTGCTCCTCTGACTCTTCTCCTCTGACTCTGCTCCTCTGACTCTGCTCCTCTGACTCTGCTCCTCTGACTCTGCTCCTTTCTGCTCATATCTCTATAATTAAATGTTCATTACTCCAGTGACAACAGGGAGACTGCAGATTCCAGACGAGTGTCAAACTAAATCAGACTTTTCAGATCTTTACCCGTGTTCTAGTGGTTTATTTTAAATCTTTAATCACTTATTTTCAGGACATCATGATCCGTGAGTGTCACAGATTCTAACTGTAGCTGTGTCAGGTTCAGAATGTGCAGACTCAGCAGCGCGTCTATATCGGTCTGACACTGTCTAAATGTGCGTAACTGGAGAGCTGCTTTATAAATGTTTGTGTAGAGCCAATGACTCTGTGACCTTTGACCTGAGAGAGAGAGAGAGAAGAAAGGGAGGAGAGAGGAGAGAGGGCATGTGTCTGAGGAGAGACAGCCTTCCCTTCTTCCTCTCCTTCGTCTCTTTTAGCCTCTCCTGTCTTTTCTCTTGTCCTTTATTCCTTTTGGACATGTGTCTCTGTGCCTCTCTCTCCTCTGTCCTCCACCTCTCCCCTCTCTCTCCTCTTTCCCTTCCTCCCTTTCTCTCCTCCTCTCTCTTTCCTCCTTTCTTTCTCCCTTTCTTCTCCTCCTCTCTCTCTCCTCTCCTCCCTCCCCTCTCTCCACTCTGGACATCCTCTCTCTCTTCTCTCTCTCTCTCTCTTCTCTCTCTCCCTCCCTCTCCCCCCCTCTCTCTCGCTTCTGTCTCATGTGCTCCCTTTCTGCTCCTCCTCTCTCTTCTCTTCTTCTCTCTCTCCTCATCTCCTCTGTTGTACATATGTCTTTCTCTCTGTCTTCTGTCTCATGTCTTCCCTCCCTCTCTCCTCTGGACTTGTCTCTCTCTTTCTTCTGTCTTGTGTCTCCCGCTCTCTCTCTTGTCCCTCACTCTCTTTTTTCCTCTCCCTTTTGTTTTATGTTGTACATGTCTCTCTCCATCTCCTGTCTCATGCCCTCCCTCTCTCTCCCTCTCCCTCCCTCGCTCCTCTGGACACATGTATCTCTCTCTCTACTGTCTTGTGTCCCTCCTCTCTCTCTCTCTCTCTCTCCCTCTCCCTTCCTCGCTCCTCTGGACACATGTATCTCTCTCTCTCCTCTCTCTCTCTCTCTACTGTCTTGTGTCCTCCCTCTCTCCTCTTCTCCGTCTCTTTTCTCTCCATCTCTCTCTTCTGGAAACACATCTCTCTCTCTTCTGTCTCATGTCCCCCCTCTCTCCTCTCTCTCCTCTGGACATATGTCTCTCTCTCTCTTCTCTCTCTCTCGTGTTCTCCCTCTCTCCTCCCTCTCTCCTCTGGACACATGTCTCTCTCTTCTGTCTCTTCTCTTCCCTCTCTTCCCTCTCTTTCCCTCTCTCCTCTGGACACACGTCTCTTTCTCTCCTCTCTCCTCCCTCTCTCCCTCTCTCCTCTGGACACACGTCTCTTTCTCTCTCCTCTCTCCTCTCCTCCCTCTCTCCTCCTCCTCTGGACACATCTCTTTCTCTCTCCTCTCTCTCTCTCTTCTCTCTGTCTCCTCTCCTCTCTCTCTCCCTCTCCCTCTCTCCTCTGGACACACATCTCTTTCTTTCCTCTCCTCCCTCTCCTCCCTCTCTCCTCTGGACACACGTCTCTTTCTCTCCTCTCTCCTCCCTCTCTCCCTCTCTGCTCTGGACACACGTCTCTTTCTCTCCTCTCTCCTCCCTCTCTCCCTCTCTCCTCTGGACACTTCTCTTTCTCTTCTGTCTCGTGTGCAGGTTTAGTGTCAGATTTATGGCGCTCGGTCGTTCCCTGCAGAGTGAATCACACATAAATGTCAGGGGGCCGGTTCAATCCCCGCTCCCTCCTTTGGACATTACCGCCGTGTCCTTGAGCAACACACTTCACCCACTCATTAAAATCTCTGTACCTGATTTTTACCATCTTAAAACCATGGAAAACAGAACTAGCTTAATTTTAAACAGTTTGCAGTGTTTCAGAGTTATTCCTCACTCACCTTTTGCACACAGAACATTCTAATGATTCACCATGATGAGTTTATAAGTGCTTTCAACAACTCTCACAGACCAGAACACAGTTTTGCTGTTACGGTAAAGCTGACGTGCTTCGCTCAAACACATGGGAAAAACAGGTTCTGGCCCAATTTCAGTTTAAATGTAAAATAATGTCCTGAGGAAGTAGTAAATATAAAGTTTTTTATGATAATCATTCTTTAATAATAACAATATTTTCAAACTAACATTCTGTCTTTGTAAATGTCAAACCTTAAACGCTGAGCCTCATGTTCAAGGTGTAGGACATTATTGGTCTGGTTTTAGTCCTGGTCTGGTCTTGGCCCGGTCTTGACCCGGTTTCTGAGTTTTATGGCCTGCAGCAGCTGTGAGTCCAGAGAAAGTCCAGAGTTTGACTCATATCTGACCCATATTTGACCCATATTTGACCCTTCAGTGCGAAAGTGTCTGAGCCAAAGAGCAGCAGCTACTTTTGGAGACAAGTCTTCAACACCAGCACACATGCACAGGAGGACGAGGGTCAGACCTGGGTTAAACCGGGTTTAGACCAGGTTTAGACTGAAAGTGCACCAGGTTTGGACCTAGGTCTTGTTTACTAGGTTTAGTTCTGTTTAGATCAGGTTTAGACTGGGATAGGGCCAAAATAGGGCTGTGTTTGGACCCAGTTTAAACCTGATTTGGACCGGGTTTAGTCCTGGTTTAAACCAAGTTTGCTCCCACTAGTTTTGGACCTATCTTAGACCAGATTTTTGACCAGGTTTATACCCGGTTTAGACCTGGTTTAGACTTGACTTAGACCTGATTTGTACCTGGTGCAGGCCCTGCACACATCTAATAGACACTGCACACATCCCATAGACAGTGCACATATCCTATAGGCCCTGCACACATCCTGTAGACACTGAACAGATGCTATAGGCCCTGCTCACATCCCAGAGACACTGCACACATCCCATGGGCCCTGGACACATCCCATGGGCCCTGGACACATCCCATGGACCCTGGACACATCCCATGGACCCTGGACACATCCCATAGACACTGCACACATCCCATGGGCCCTGGACACATCCCATGGGCCCTATTGACATTAGAGGCGTGTCTGTCCTGCTTACACCACGGTGCTTGTGTTTAGCTCGTTTAGTTTAGTGAGTTTGGCTTTAATCTGATTATTGAAATCTCATTACATGTGTGTTTAGCTCCACCTGCCTCAGACGAGCCCGCACAGATCAAACGCCCCTTTTGTAAATATCAAATACTCCAATCCTCAAAGTCTCCACACAAGACATCGACACAAAGAGACAACAGAACACAGGGGATTTAAAGCTGCACTGTGGAACTTTTCTGGTAGATGGTTTACACCTGCTGGTCTCGACAATGACATAGCTTTGCCTGGAATGTTCCACTATACGATGTTAAAGTTATTTCTATGGAGACAAGCAGGTGACACCATCAGGCCAAATTACAGGTCAGATCCATGGAGAGGCGAGACTGCTCTGTACTGAAATAAACGCTGGATAGATGATGATGATGATGATGATGATGATGATAATGACGTTTTATGACAATATGTGGATCATTCTAGGCAAAGGAATAACATCGCCAAAAAGTTGCATAGTTCATCTTTAAAATCATTAAAATATGGCAGAATTGTGCATTATGGAAGGGCATCTGAAATAAAACATTTTCAGTATTCCCCCAATGATAATTATAATCAGAGGTGTGTAGTAGTGTGTAGTTACATTTACTCAAGTACCTTTTTAAAGAAATTGTACTTTTCACTGTACTTTTATGGCAGAAAAAGTACTGGGACATTTATTCATCCACTCTGAGGTGTAGCCACGGCTGCCCGGGGCTGAGTGACACAGATGTGGCTGATGATCTGTGCCAATCACTCACACATTCATACACACAGAGAGAAAGTATGAGAAGTGTCTTGCTCAAGGACAACAAAGGCCGTCATGACTCGCTGTGATCTAACCTTTTGTCATGTATAGTTTTGACAGTATCATTTTGTGTTGAAGTACTGTAAGACTGAAAATATATGTAAGCATCTTGTTTTACTCTGGGTCAAACGCAGGAGCAGAGCGTGACCCGGGCTGTGGTTGGGTCATGAAGCCTCGTCTGTCACGTGATTGGCCGATCGAACCTGACCTGTCACCTGATTGGCTGCTGTCTGCTCACCACTTCCTTGTTTCAGACGCTGTTTTAGGCACTGAACAGAAAGTAATTTTAACAGTATGATTAGTCACTGCAGCCAAAGTTTATGAGTTTGCATTTTAGCACTGAGGAGTGAGCAGTTTAAATGAGTCTAAAAACAGTAGCTGGACGATCATCTGGTTTCTCTGGTTAAAGGCCCATATTTTTTTTATATCGTTTCCTCATCACAAACAGATCTGGAGTTTTTTTTTTTTTTTTTTTTTTTCATTCTCACATGTTTAATACACAGACTCTGCATACTTAGGCTGAGTTCTTCTCTCAAATAGAAAACACTTCGTTCCACCTTGTGATGTCATGTGGTGATACAGGAAGTGCTCCATTGTGTTTTTAAACTCCACACACCTTCACTAGAATCATTTGGATCATTTCAGCCCTGGAATTGCCAATCTCTACTGAACTAAAGGTAAAAGGAGCTGTTAACTTGAAAACTACCACTTCATGACATCACAAGGTGGAACAGAGCATTTTGAGCTTTGGACATGTAGACAAATGAATAAGTCAGTATTAGTCAAACGTGTGAATGAAACAAAACATAACTCCAGGCATGTTTTTGAGGAGGTAACATTATAACATGACTTAAAGCTCACAAGAATCAGTTTTGTATAATATACAACCCAGTGGTGGAAGGTAACAAAGTACAAGTAGTAAAGTACTGTATTTAAGTAGAATTTTTAGGTACTGCACTTTACTTAAGTACATTTTACAGTGGGTACTTTTTACTTTTACCTTACTACATTTGAGAGCAGTATCTGTACTTTTTACTCCACTACATTTTTGAACTGGAGTGAAAAGTAAAAAGTACTTTTCATATGATTTGAGGGGTTATTTTTTTCTCATGTTCATGGTAACATCTTGACTAAAGTTTTCAAGTTCAAGCTTCATCTTTGAACAAACAAAAATAAACACAAAATTCATAAGAAAAATTAAGAAATTGATTCGTATTGTTACATCTACCAACATTGGTATCACCAATATTAACACTTTAACAACTGAGCACCATTGGAATACTTTTACATTTACTTTTTAAGTATATTTTCAAATGGATACTTAAATACTTTACTTAAGTAGATTTTTTCATGTGATACTTTTACTTGAGTAACAAAACTGATGCCTTCATGCACCCCTGAGAGGAGCTTTAAGAGGGGCCAGTGGATGGTGTCACAGTCCTCTGCCTCAGGTCTCCTCAGGGGCCACAGAGGAGAATCTGACCCATACTCCACGCTCCGGTTCAGGAGTGTGGAGTATGGGTCACTCCACAGCCCTGCCTCTTTATCAGACTTGGTAGAGACTCATTCACAGAGAGATTTGGACACTCAGCTCACTGCATTCTCCTCACTGCACGCCCCATGACTCTGGGGGGAAAAGGTCTGAATTCTTAAACAATGATCAGACTGGACTGGTACAAGTCTTTATGGACTAATAATAATCATACAAATTCATGTCAGGCTGGATCTCACGTAAACTGACTGGAATATTCACCTTTTTGCCCAAAATGTGGCAATTCTTGCTTTCTTTCTTTATTATTTATTTGTCAGGGATCGTGTATAAATGCATTAATCTCACAAAAGAAAAGATGATTTGTACCATTGAGCTACTGCTACAGCTGCTGCTCTTTTAACAGTTCGAGCTAAGGTTAGCGCTAACGCTAGCAACTTTACAATATAACAGTTTATTTAAGAGAGTTTCATTCATAATCAGGATAAACAGTGACATAAACCAGAGCTTCTATCTGCTTCATTCAGTCGTGTCCAGTCGTGTTAAAGACCTGTCTCTGTCTGCTGCTGTTTTAACGGCTCTCGCAATGCATTGTGGTCTAAATTGGGCAGTACTTTTTGAGGTGCATTGTGGGAAATTTTGAGTGCACCACTTCTGCACTCTCTGGACATTTGGACACCACTAAAACAGCGTGACCCCTAAATAGAGCCTGAAGCAGGAACAGTGTGGACACAGACAGTATGAAGAAGTGGACTGACTGTGACGTCACCCACAGCGTCAGCTTCAGTCGAATGAAGCTCATCGAGGCTGGAGCAGGTACATGGGCCAATTTGGAATTCCAACCACAAGTGTCATAGCAACCAAAGAGTCAACGTTGTCAATCAAACCTGTTGCTAACACTAGCAGGAGCGACCTGGGGGAAAGAAGACACCTGATTTGTCTGTTATTAATGTTCATATCTTAGTGAACATTGTGAAAATAAAAACCCGAGGATCATGCAGAGCGGGTTAATACGAACATTTTAAGACAAAAATGACAAGTCTGAGACCAGTAGTTACAGAGAGAGGAGCGAGAGAGCCGAAGTGTGCCCATGCTCACCTCCTATTTCGAATGCGGTGACTAGCAGGTTAGCTACATCCATTTATATATACAGTCTATGTGTGGACATTTGCACAAAGCCATAGTATGACGTGATGTTTTCTCTGATTGGTGCATCTTTCACCTGTCTCATGTCACAGGTACTCTCTGCCTGAGCCCAGTCGCTCCCGCTGTGAGCCGCAGACACCCCCCACAGAGATGACCCTATCCCACAATGCACCACAGCAGCAGGGAGCGCCATGCTAATCTCTGTTAGCTTCATTAGCATAAGAACAGACGCCCTCCACCCAAGCTTCAGGGAGAGGAGAGGCCCGGCTCAGTGTAGATATTAGCCTCCTGTTAGCCTCCAGTTAACCTCCTGTTAGCCTCCTGTTGGCCTCCTGTTAGCCTCGTGTTAGCCTCCAGTTAGCCTCCTGTTAGCCTCCTGTTAGCCTCCTGTTAGCCTTAGGGCAGTTACAGTGAACAAAACACAAACACTTTCTACAGGATCAGATCATTTCCATCAGATTATGTCGTAAACAGAAAAATGGGTCAGGAAACGTGTTGGCCCGGGGACAACAGTGAGAGGGAGACAAATCTTTCACTAATATTAGCAAATTTGGAAAGAGTAAAGGAAATAAAATTGCAATACTGACACAGACGTATTGCTGTATTTCAGACGACACCACAACATTCAACAGGGCAATCATATTTAAAACAGATGGAGCAGCTCAAATGAATTTAGTTTGTGTCGTAACAGTCTTGGCTCTAGCCTCTAACAGAAATGATCAGGTTCAACATTTGTGAATTTACCTTTTGGATATTTCATGGCAAAGTGCATTTGACCCATCTGTCAGTGTCTCTGGGTTAAACCTGTCAGGAGCAGCTCAAGGTCTGGACGTGGACCTTTAGTTAGTCTTAGTCAGGACTACCTTAGCTGGAGGATTTGGCCTATTGTACATGTTTTGGGTTGATGGTTTAAACTGGAGTCAATTCACCCAGACACAGGAAGAACAACAAGCAAAGGCCCAAGAGTCAAACCCAGAACCTTCCTGCTGTAAAGTGCTAGTTATTCATATCTACAGTGAGTAACCTTTGCTGTTCTGAAAAGCGAACTCCCCCTCTCTCTAAGTGGACATAAACGGTGTTTACTGTGCCCTGCCCTGGACTCCCTTTGGACCCAGACCTGGTCCAGAGCCTTGTGGTCGGACTTAAAGCCTCCTGAGTCCCTCTTAAACCCACTCTCCGCTCTGTTGTGGTTTGCTCCAGTTTTATCAGATCAAACTTTGTCATTAAAGCACTTCCTCTTCCTCTGTCCCTTTAACCTCACAGACGGTCCATCACTCCACGCTGCTTTGTCCCACAGTCTCCAGCGCACAGCGCCAGCCCAGGGGAAGTAAACACACCGCGAGGAGGTCAGATAAACACGCTAACGGCTAATGCGCTAACACAGACACAAGACACAGCCATTAGACACAGGAGATGGGTTAGTGCTAGTGATGACGTATTGATACTTTGCAGCTGATGTCGTCAACATTCCCTGGGGGGTGATGCTAACTAGAGGCACTACTTGGTCTGAGATTCTAATACTCAAGTTAGACTTTAATCTGAGCTTTATTTTAACAAAATCTGACCAAAAAGAAGTAACTTAGCTGGAACTACAACATGTCATTTTGTAAATAACATTACAGTCACAAGCTAGCTCGTGTTAGCCAACAGTTTTTCAGTGAGTCTCTTTCACCTTTTTGTATAAAATCAAACTCCTAAACAGGACCATGAATGGTCCAATAGATTGCAGGCTCCTGAAAATGCTCTTTTTAAATAAATTTTGTATTTTTTCTTGAGTTTTCAGACATCCTAAAAACTTATCAGGCTGTGTTTGCGACTGTATGCATTATGTCTCCATGGTAACTGCTGAACATTCCATCATAGACATACATGTAGAACCAGCATGATGTCACTGCAAAGTATCAAAAGCTCTGGTTGCTAGCTTTTGTCATTAAGAAAATTAGGGCTGTAGTGGACTAAAGAAATCCTTAGTCAACTAAAGACCAGGGTTCTCAAAACTCAAAAGTATCAAAAAGCAGATACTAATTGTTACAAAAACTAGTACTACAGTACTACTGCACATCACATCAGGTTTGTCAAGTTACAACAACATAGTAAAAAGTTTTAAAAACTAAATTTTGCATAATTCTTCTCCTTAATGTGACAAGTTTATGGAGCCAATCCCAAAAAGATCATGAGAAGGTTCAACATTTGTGGAGATTTCTTTAAAAATAGTGAATCTCCCATAGAGTTACATAGGCCTCACCCATTATAACCATCCTTCACTCTTTTATACAATGAAACTGTTTAGGCTCCAGTTAAGTTAAGTCTGACTCAGCGGTATGAGTCGGGCTTTTGTTTTCAGACTCTCAGGTTTTAAAAGCTGAAAATAATGAATGGATTCAGTGAAAGAGTTTTAAGACGGATGAGTTTAGGAAGAGTCCTGATAAGATCTGAACTAAACCGGAGATAAACCTACAGCCCCAGGACTGACCCCAAGACGAGGTCTAGACCAGGACTAGACCAGGACTAGACCAGGACTACAGCAGGACTACACCAGGACTACACCAGGACTAGACCAGGACTACAGCAGGACTATACCAGGACTACAGCAGGACTACAGCAGGACTACACCAGGACTAGACCAGGACTACAGCAGGACTATACCAGGACTACAGCAGGACTACAGCAGGACTACACCAGGACTAGACCAGGACTACAGCAGGACTCCACCAGGACTAGACCAGGACTACATCAGAACTACAGCAGGACTATACCAGGACTACACCAGAACTACAGCAGGACTACACCAGGACTAGACCAGACTACAGCAGGACTACACCAGGACTAGACCAGGAATACAGCAGGACTACACCAGGACTAGACCAGGACTACATCAGAACTACAGTAGGACTAAACCAGGACTACAGCAGGACTAAACCAGGACTGACCCCAAGACCAGCTTTAATAGGAGATCTAAACTAGGACTAAAACAGGACGATAGGAGATCTAAACTTGGACTAGACCAGAACTAAACTGGGTCAATAGGAGAACTAAACCAGGACTAGAACCAGGACTACAGGAGGACTAAATCAGAACTACATCAGGACTATAGGAGGACTATAGGAGGACTATGTCAGGACTACAGAACAAAATCAGGGATACAGGAGGAGAACCATACCAAGAGTAAAGCAGGAAACCAGGGCTAAAAGCAGGTCTACTGGAGGACTGATCCAGGACTAAAACAGGACTAAACCAGGACCATATTAAGACCAAACAGGACTAAACCACGTCTACAGGACTTCTCAGGAGGCCTCTCTACTGTACTTCAGTCCAGTTCTTTGTTCTGCTAAAGTCTGAAGTGGCCTTAGACCAATGTTCCCTCTAATTTTTTATGTATCTGAGCAAACAGACAAACTCCCTGAGCGCTCTCTTGACCACTGTGAGCACCATCAGACGTGCACACTGTGAACAAGTGAGCATTAAATCCAAACAACTTACAAGATCTATTAAAAGAATCAAATTACAACAGTAATTACTGTCAAATTACTTTTAATACGAGATTTTGTATAATTACAATGAAATAGACAACGAGAATCCTACTGTTCTTCTGGGAGAATCCTACTGTTCTTCTGGGAGAATCCTACTGTGGTCTAAATGAGAAAAATCCTGCTGCTGTGGTCTGAAAGAGTCCTGCTCCTGTAACTTTGTCTGTAAAATATACAATTTGCCAGTTTTTATTAGCATTTGTACTGCTCAAACAAGAAACAATATTTATGACCAGTATTTAATTGCTCTGGAGGAATTGAGACATGCACATCTTTAAAAGAAAGTTTTGTTCACATTATATAATCTTCATATTCTGCACAATGGCATGTGCTGTAGCACACGTGATACAATGAAAATTACATCAACTTTGTAAAATATATGATTATAGTTTTAATTAGCATTTCTTCTACTCAAAGTAAAAGCATTTAATGGTTATTATCCTTAATAAATTCAAATTAATAATAGCTCAACACTAGAATAATCACAAACTGAGAATTTAAATGTCACCTTATTTTTCCCCTCTGTCCTTCTCACTTCTGCAGTAGTTGTTCGCCTTATCCAAGTTGATGAACCGCATTTCTTTGGCTTGATCAGTGCCACTGCCCGTTCGCTTCGACATTATTCTGAAGGGAGCAGCACCTTGCCTCATTCGTGCTGTGTATTCGTCCTGTCGTCGCCGATAGACTCGCGGTTGTGGACTTTCTATTATCGTAACTCCGCAATCAACTGTGCCATCGTGTAAATTCAAACGGCATCTCAAAGCAGAGGCATGAGGTTCTTTAGATATTTTACTGTCATAACGATAATCTGCCTCTGTCCCTCGAAGATGACGAATAAGAGCGCAGGGGCCGCGGGGATTTTCCCAGTCTCTTATTCAATGCGTCAAACAAAATACGGATGGATATGTAAAATAGAGGCAGTTGTGTGAAAATATGCAGTATATTCTGATACTTTAACATGATTTTTATGGATAAAAAATAATAAAAGTCCAGGTGAGTTGTACTGGTCTATAGTGAGCTCAGTCCTTCACTTGAGTCATTTTGCAACATAAACACAGGTGGCCAACAGTATCAATGACGTTAGTGAGCTACGTGAACACGTGATACGTACGTGAATCATCATTGTCTGACCACCAGTAACCCGTCACTATCTGTCAATGTGGAAAATGGCACAAAATAAATGATGCGTTTATTTTATTAAGGATTGGTTTTATTTTGTGTGCGCAGCGCAGATTTTCTGTGCGCGGAGACAGTGGAAGCAGTGCGCAATTGCGCACGCGCGCAGTTTAGAGGGAACAGTGCCTTAGACCTCAGACCACGCTCTGCACAGAGAATACTGAACCCAGAGCTGAGCCAGAAACAAGACGCGGGTCTGGTGGAGTAGTAAATATACAGTTGACATATTATTAATACTTTGCAGCTGATGTCATCAACCTTCCCTGGGGTGTGATGCTAACTGTAGGCACTACTCTGGTCTAAACAGGACCACGAAGTCTCACATTGATCACAGGCTCCTGAACATGTGCTGTTTAAATCCATTTTGTATTTTGTTTTCAGCACAGGCCAGGAGCGGGAAAACTTTTTGACACATGGGCTACAATAGGTTATATATATATATAAAACATTAGAGATTTGGCCTGTAACATGTAGCATAGCATGAATATTGCCAGACTCATTGTACAAATTGTTTTTCAAATGCATTAATTAAATTAATAATTAATGTATTAAATTTCTGTTAAATAAACACAGCAGAAAAACTCACATTCAGTTTTATCAAGTGCCAAAAGATCAACTTGTTGAAAAGGTTTACCTTTACCTATTTTAATATAATTTGGTCACATTCGGCGGGCCGGATTAATAATCCAAAGGGCCGTGTGTGCCATAGTTTGTCTGCTAAAGACTTATATATAAGTGTGGACATAGCTAACCCATTATCCTCCATGTTCCAAGTAGGAAGTGAGCATGGGCTCGCATCAGGCTCCATCGAATAAACTGGCCCCTCTCTCTGTAACTGCTGCTGTCAGGCTCATCATTTTGGCCTTAAAATAACTGCTGAACATTCCACCATATGCGTGTAGGCAACGTATCAATAGTGTTCACAAGTAAATAATGGAGAAAGCAACACAAAGCCAGTCTTAGCTGAAATACAGCAAAAACTAAAACTAATTGGTAGCTGATAAACAATGCATTACTATGGCAACAAACATTAGCGATTATTTGGTGAGAAATCCAAGCTGACACAACTCGGCAATGGGACCAGCCCAGAACCGGCTCTGAACCGGCCCAGAACCGGCCCAGAACAGGCTCTGAACCGGCACTCTGGTGGAAAACGGGTTAGACAGACTCAAAGTTTTCGATGTGAGTGAAAGTGACTCCAACCACAGCCAACCACAGCCGGGGTTGAAGGTCGAGCGAAGAGGAGCCGCAGGTATGTGAAAGGGAAAGGCCCAACTCACGCACACACGCACTGGCTCAGCTCACCTGTGCAGTATGTATCCTCCTCCTCCCCCCTCCTCCCTCCTCCTCCTCCTCCTCCTCCTCCTCCTCCTCCCTCCTCTCCTCCTCTCTCTCCCCCTTTCTCTCTCACACACAGGCTCAACTCACCTGTGCAGGTATGTGACCGACCCCCTCCTCTCTCCCCTCTCACACAGACACACACACAAGTCTCTGTCCCGGGGCAGTGCTTTGAACTCCACAGTCACCACTTCTACAACAACAACAACAGCAATGCATCATGGGACATTTTCTCTATAAAGTCCTCATTGTGACTCAGACTGAGATGGGGCCAGGTTGAATCTACAGATGTTGTAGTGTGTCAGATGCCCTCCCAGATGTTGTGGTGTGGTTGGATAAACACAGCAGGAGAATGGAACTTGTAGCATAGAAAACCCTGTATCGGTGCAGAAATACATGCACATATTTTAATCACATAAGTCCAACCTGCTTCACCCTCCCGCCTGGAAACAGAACTGGCATCTGCTTTAAATACATACCTGTTTGTTTTAAAGTATCATGGATCCTCTGAGAGAGCGCTGGCTTTGCTAACACAGGGGATTTTCCAGGGTTAGTTATTTGCTTGTCTTGAAAAAGTGAACTTTCAGGTGAGAGTCTGAAAAACCTTTTAAATCTTTGTCACAGTCACTTTGCTCATTTTAGTTCTGTTAAAATCCTGTTAAATCCCTGTGTCTGTCCCCTGTGGGTGTCCAGTGTCCAGGGGAGGTCCGGAGCTGTCAGTACCCGAGGGAGGAGCGTCGTCCCTGGGGAGAGCCTCACCTGCCCCCCCCCCCCCGGCTCCAGATCACAGAGGTGAGGACAGAAGTGTGCGTTTGTCCCACACTGTGCCCTGACCCTGAACACAACACCACTTTAAAGAGCAGATCAAACGAGCAGTTCACAGGGCCTCGGACTCTGAGAATTTCTATCTCCAAATGGTACAAAATATGAGCTTAAGGAGCCTGTACCTGTTTTCCCCCATGTACTTATGTTGGTTTAGGTTTGGTTAATATCTCTGTAATTACTGGACCTATCCACATGAAAACTGCCACAAAGTTCAGTGTCTTCTCTGTCAGTTTCAAAACAAAAGTCACATGTTTTTTTCACAATCAGAAAGTGGAGCCATTATTCAAGCCCAAAGACGTGATTGTGTCAGTTGAAAGGACTTTAAATGTAAGATTAGTTTAACCCTTTGAGGAGCTCTGCTTTGAGACATCTGAGATACACGACAATCACTTCTTTGTATTCATCTTCCCCCCTCCCTCTCCCTCCATTTTTCTCTTTTACCCCCCTCTCTCTCTCTCTCTCTCATCTCTCATCTCAATCAGATAGTCAGCTGGATTTGTTATTAAGTCAGGTGGATTTGAATAAACTTTAAAAACCTAGAGGAGCCCTTGGATTACCACCTGATGAGGTCATGAGGTGGACCTCATCGAAACATCTGCAGGATGAAATCTCTGAATTAAAAAAAAGAAGGAAACTACATTCAAACAGGATTAAAAACTCAAAATCATGTCTGTATCCCTCTCTGTACTCCTCTGACCCTCTCCCCTGAACCCTGCACTCCTCTGACCCTCTCTTCTGACCCTCTCCTCTGACCCTGCACTCCTCTGACCTTCTCCCCTGAACCATGTACTCCTCTGACCCTCTCTTCTGACCCTCTCCTCTGACCCTGTATTCCTCTGACCCTCTCCCCTGAACCATGTACTCCTCTGACTCTCTCATCTGACCCTCTCCTCTGACCCTCTTCTCTGCTCTTCTCTTCTGACTCTTTCCTCTGCTCCATCTCTTCCTCTCCTCTCCTTCTCTTCTGCACTCCTCTGACCCTCTCCTCTACATCCTCTGTTCTTCTGACCCTCTCCTCTGCTCTCTCTCCTTCTGACTCTTTCCTCTGTTCCATCTCCTCCCCTCCTCTTCTCTCTTTTTTTGCTCTTCTGACCCTCTCCCTGAACCCTGAACTCATCTACACTCCTCTGACCCCCTCCTCTACATCCTCTGCTCCTCTGCTCCTCTCCTCTGCTCCTCTGGCCCTCTCCTCTGCTTTCCTTTTCTGACTCTCCTCTGCTCCATCTCCTCCTCTCCTCTCCTCTTCTCTTCTGTGCTCCTCTGACCCTCTCCTCTGTTTAAGCAGGTTTTTGCATAATGAACTAACAACACAAACAGGTGACAGCCCATCTCCTCCTTCTCCTCCTCCTCCCTCCCTCTCTCGATCCTACCCCCTCCTCCTCCTCCTCCTCCTCCTCCTCTTCTTCTCTCTCTTTCTGTGGAGAGGTGGAGTGGATGGAGTGATTACTGAGGTGTAAATGAAGTGCTAAAGGCGTCTCCCCTTCACTTTGAGCCTCTTAGAGAAAAGTCGTATGCTAACGTCTGCTTTTGTGCTTTAGCTCATCATGCTAATGCTAACAGCGGCTGTGTAAACAAACCCACATGCTAAACTCCAGAAAAATCTATGGGACAGTCAGTGTTTTTGACAGAAATCTACAAACTTCTGATCCACAAATGTTGATGAACGCCTCCTATTTGAAAATGCCTTTATTTTTTGATTACTAAATGTGTATGCAACCAGTGTTTTTTCTCTCTTAATCAAATCAAATATAAAAAAAATGCCAAATGAACACATGAAAAAAGAGCAAAATGACTTCCTCCTCCCTAGGGTTTAGTTTAGTTTAATTTAATTTGATCTTATTGGTTTGGTTTGGTTTGGTTTAGTTTAGTTTAGTTTAGTTTAGTTTAGTTTAGTTTAGTTTAGTTTAGTTTAGTTTAGTTTAGTTTAGTTTAGTTTAGTTTAGTTTAGTTTAGTTTAGTTTAGTTTAGTTTAGTTTAGTTTAGTTTAGTTTAATTTAGTTTAGTATTTAATTTAATTTAATTTAATTTAATTTAATTTTTTTTTTTTTTTTTTTTTTTTTTTTTTTTTTATTTTATTATCACTATTATTAGTAGTATTATTAGTATTATAACAACCTCTGAAAAGTCCAGTTTGTAGAGCAGTTCCTCTTTACTGCTGCTTCCTCCATGTCGGAGTAACACTGGTGTAATTGAATTGTATCTCCAGACACCGACAGCTCCTCCCAGACCGCCCTGAGCCTCTTACCCAGGTTTGGGCTCAGGTTTTGGGGTGCGTCTGTGGAGCACCAGGCTAATCACCTCCAGTGAGAGACCGACATAATCTATAATCTATAATCTAATCCAGAGACTGAACTCAGGGGATTATGAGGCAAAAGACGACGGACGCGCCAAAGCAAAACGTCACATGACATAAAGATACAACACAGGACGACGCTAATGTTGGTCCATCAGATTATAGATTAAACAGAGTCAACAGACATGCCAGAGTCACCACAATCTGACAACTTTTTCATTTAACCTGTTAAACTGTTGTTGTGTTTGTCTGTGTTCTGTCGCTGCAGCCACACCTCAGGCTCATCTTAAATGTTCATATTAAAGGGTTTTTATTCTTAGAAACAGAAACAAAAACAGTCAGATTTGGCCATAATCCTCAAAGTGTTACTGAAGTCAGACTTTACTCAGCTCTGATCTGTTTCCCAACCTTTATTAATTAACAGTTTAAGGTTTTCAGAGCTTTTAATCATGTTCCAGTCGTTTCTTCTCGAGTCTCTGAAGTTGCATTTGGTGTGGTTCATGTTTGAGTAATCTTTAATCGTTTATTTCATTTTCATTCATTCATCATTCATTTTGCAGATCAACCCCCATTTTCACCTGCACCAGTACACGCCCACTGTGCCACGCCACTGTGCCACGCCCACTGTGCCACGCCCACTGTGACGTACGCACTTCTTTCTCCAGTTTTATTTTCTTAATCAGTGATACTCATAGGATTCAACAGCATCGTTTTGGTACAAATGAAAAAAAAATGCTGCTCGCTAGTGTGATGTGCAGCGATCCATAGGGGGCGCTGTGATGACGTTTACGGTGACGTCAGCTCCCATTGGTCATCGATGTTTTCTAAAGCGAAACTGAGTCGGACTTGTTTCTTATTTTAAGTTGTTTTAGATGAATATTGTGATTTAAAATGTGTAAATTATAACATAATGATCCACAGGTGTCAGAAATGATAACTATAGGGACTCACAAGAACAAGAGCACAAAAGCAGCACAATTTTGTAAAACACTTTATATTCCAAGAGTCAATTCGATCAAATGAATCTTAAAAAATGAGGTTTGTCCAAAGTACGGTTACTATCGCAACTGTCAGCGCTCATGCCGAAGTTTCTGGGCATGCTCAGTGTGAAAAACAGAGTGATTCAGGTAAAATATCAGTTGTAGTCTCAGTTTGCAAAGAAAGTTGCATAACATTTTTTCTGTAAAAAGAAACTTACAGGCCCAAAATACTGCACTGCAAACACGTGCACTTTTACACTAAAGTGAGTAAACCTCCATGTGTCTGAGCAAAATGTATCGCCCCCACCACAGATCCGCCGTGGAATGTGACCCTGTAAAAGTAGCAAAGTACTGCAAATATGAGGTATCTCTACTTAGATTTTAAGGTGGAGATGTAAGTAGAATTTAAAGTGAATACTTTTTAACGTTATTTCACTACATTTCAGTGCAGGTATCTGTACTTTCTACTCCATGATATTTTTGAACAGGACTAACAAGTAAAGTTTTTTTGTTTTTTTTTAAACCTGCTGAAAAGGCTGAGGATTCATAATTTGAGCAACAAAAAGTACAAATGAAACCAGGTAGAAAAATACATTGATTATATTGTTTCTACTCAAATCTGTATCAAAATTACAACATTTGAAGCTTTATAAGACCTTAAAATCTGTTTTTTACTCTTTAAGTACGTTTTTTAATAAGTACTTTAATACTTTTTCTTCAGTAAAGTTTTTCCATGTGATACTTTTACTTTACTTTTTTGCTCCAGTATCTGTACTATTCTGTATAAGCAGCTCTTGAGGTCAAAATAAGTCCATTGTGAACTGTCTCCATCTGATTATAAAGAGTTTTACAGTCAGATAATCAGGAAGTGCACCATTAGCATTCAATCGGGTATCTGAAAGTTGTGAAAAGTGCTTATAAACTCATTGTGGTGAATAATTAGGATGCTCAGAATGCATAAGGTAAATGAGGAATGACTTTGGATCACTGTAAACTGTTTCAAAAGAACTAGTTCTGCTTGTCACGTTTTTAAGAGAGAACAAATCAGGTACAGAGACTTTTTTGTCTCATAATTGCAGTAACATAAACATGAGTGGCAGAGCAGTTGATCATTGGGCAGAGCCTCATGTCCCGGGCTCTGGGTGTGTTTGGCCTCAGCACAACGAGACAAAACAAAATGAAAAGTTGCCATAATTCAGAGGGATTTGTTTAAGAGCTGCACATTTCAGCTCAAATCCCCTAAAGCCCGTGTCTGTAAGTGAGTGTAAACTACTGTAAACCGCCAGCGAAATCCCCTCGTCTGCTCCATTCACTGCCAACCCCAACAGAACTCACACAGTGCACCACTCCCTCTGCCTGGCCCCGGGACACAGCCAAACACAGCCGGCCAATCAGGTGCCTTTATCTCTGTGATGTCTGGGAAACAAAGGAGCTCATTGGTCACGCGTCATTTACAAATAAAATGATATTTCTCCCACCTCAGGCATCTGAAATAACACACAGGGATACAGGAGGACGGGAGGGCATCTGATATAACACACAGGGATACAGGAGGACGGGAGGGCATCTGATATAACACACAGGGATACAGGAGGACGGGAGGGCATCTGATATAACACCCAGGGATACAGGAGGACGGGAGGGCATCTGATATAACACACAGGGATACAGGAGGACGGTGGGACATCTGACACACACATAGTGATATAAGTAGTTGGGAGAGCATCTGACACACAGGGATATATTTAGGAGGATGAGAGGGCATCTGACACATATATTGTTGCAGTGCGTCTCCGTGGTAACGTGCCATCTCGGTGCAGACTTGGGGAGTTTCCCGTTGGGCTGATCTATGTCTGTGTTTACTCTGGCATAAAGACTCCAAATCCCATAATGCACTGGGTCTGAGCTGCAGCAGAAATGTGTAGTGATGTGAGTAAACTCCAATCACGCTCTTTTGTTCAGAGGATTAAAGTGGCTCTCAGGGGGAAAAAATAATCAAAATAAAAACTCTGTGTCTGACAGGAAATATTTCAAACGTTTGGTGCAACGTTTAAGGCCAAAGCAGAGCGAGATCTTTTTGGAGTGATTCATGTTTGAGGAATCTTAATCGCTTATTTTCAAGCGATTAAGATTCCTCAAACGTCACAGCAGATATACATCACAGTGGGCATGTACGCCCACTGTGACGTACACGCCCACTGTGACGTACACGCCCACTGTGATGTACACACCCACTGTGACGTACACGCCCATGTGACGTACACGCCCACTGTGACGTACACGCCCACTGTGATGTACACGCCCACTGTAACGTACACGCCCATGTGACGTACACGCCCACTGTGATGTACACGCCCACTGTGATGTACACGCCCACTGTAACGTACACACCCATGTGACGTACACGCCCACTGTGACGTACACGCCCACTGTGACGTACACGCCCACTGTGACGTACACGCCCACTGTGACGTACACGCCAACATTGGACGTACACACTTCCTTCTCCAGTTTTATTTTCTAGGATTCGGCAGCGTCGCGTTGTCATTTTGGTACAAATGAAAAAAAGGTGCTGCTCGGTAGTGTGATGTGCAGCTGTCCATAGGGGGCGCCAACAGCATGCGGGGCTTTGTTTTGATGACGTTTATATCGATGTCAGCTCCCACCGGGCACCGCAGTTTTCTAAAGCAGAAGTTTCTGTTCTATTAAGTTGTTTTAGATGACTATTGTGATTTAAAATGTGTCAGTTATAACATAATGATCCACAGAGGTCAGACATTTTACTATATAGGACATTTTTGGCGAAACTTGCCATCTCTGTTGTAATAACATTAACTAAACTATTTTAAAAAGTAAACACAATTTGTAAACTCCTTCAGCTCTGGGACCACTCCTCTGTCTGTACACAAAGCCAAAGCTGCTCCAATGAACACAAAAGTGGTGTGGTTTTACAACATGTTTATTTTGTTAAAGTGGAACTAAACTCTGCCCATAATCATATTTCAGGTAGAGCTGCTAAACTGGAGAGCAGGGATGACGGGGAGAGGGAGCGGGGTGTGGAGGACCAAAGAGGAGAGTGAGGAGGAGGAGGGGCGGGGTCTGGAGGACTAAAGGGGGCAGTGAGGAGGAGGAGGAGGGCGGGGTCTGGAGGACGAAAGAGGAGAGTGAGGAGGAGGAGGAGAGGGCGGGGGTCTGGAGGACTAAAGAGGAGAGTGAGGAGGAGGAGGAGGGCGGGGTCTGGAGGACTAAAGGGGACAGAGGAGGAGGAGGAGGGCGGGGTCTGGAGGACTAAAGGGGACAGTGAGGAGGAGGAGGAGGGCGGGGTCTGGAGGACGAAAGAGGAGAGTGAGGAGGAGGAGGAGAGGGAGGAGAAAATCCAAAAAGTTAATTCACAAATGTTGAACGTGATCATTTCTATTAGGGACTAGCCACAGCTACCCTGGGACAGACTGATGGAAGTGAGGCTGTCAATCTGCACTATCGGCCCCTCTCTCTCATCAGAGGGTCACTTCAGATGGAGGTTGGCCTGGTTCAGTACCCAGGATTGAGAGCTCATTCTGGGCAAAAATGTTGCTGGTTGGCTCGGGTGAGAGGAGGAGATTGTGAGCTGTTCTGGGGAGAGTGTGAGGTGTGACTTAGTCTGGTCTTGTACCCAGGATTGAACGCCTGTTCTGGGATGAGTATGAGGCGTGAGGGGGTTTGGCCTAGCTCTTGTACCCAGGATAGACTGGCGCTTCTAAGGTGGGGGTCGGTGTGGCTTTTAGTACCCAGGATAGAGAGAGCCTGTGCTGGGCATAAGCATGAAGGGTGAGGGAGGTCTGTTCTTGTACCCAGGATAGAGGGCCTGTTCTGAGGTAAGTATGAGGGGTGAGGGGGGGTCGGTTCAGTCTTGTACCCAGGATAGAGGGCTTGTTCTGGTCTAAGTAAGAGGGGTGAGGGGGGGTCGGTCTGGCTCTTTACACAGACACTCAAACATATGTCGCTCAGTGGGACACAGTATTAAGTCCTTTAGATGATCCTCCATGATTCTGCTGTGATACGCCTCGTTCTGCTACAAAACATCCACAAAACATCCACAAAACATCCACCAGACCAGACCTGAGGCCTGCTGCTTTACAGTCCTCCAGGGCCCCACAAGCCCATTTGTACAACTCAAAACCTCAACAGCTCTGTCCTCACAAAGAGATGTGACCAACAGAGAGTTAGACCAGTAACAGTGAGACACTTAGTCAATAACACACAGACAGATTAACCAACCAAACCAGAACTAAACCAGGACTAAACCAGGACTAAACCAGGACTAAACCAGGACTAAACTAGGACTAAACCAGGACTAAACCAGGACTAAACCAGGACTAAACCAGGACTAAACCAGGACTAAACCAGGACTCAACCAGGACTAAACCAGGACTAAACCAGGACTAAACCAGGACTAAACCAGGACTGAACCAGGAACTGAACTGAACAGGACTAAACAAGGACTAAAAACCAGGACTGAACAAGGACTGATCCAGGACTAAACCAGGACTGAACAAGGACTGATCCAGGACTAAACCAGGACTAAAGCAGAACTAAACCAGGACTACACCCGCACTATCCTCCATCGGGATCATAAATATTTCAAAGTGACAAATGAAAGCTTCAGTGGTTTATGACAAGAGAGCCACATTTTGCAGTCTGAGATTATGTCATTTCACTGGACAATAAAGACGGGTGGGTCCTGGGTCCTGCTGGTCTCTGTCATGCTCTGAGTGAGTTTTATGCTTGTGTGTCTCTGTAGTTATAATCTCTGACACCTGTGGAACATTGTGTTATAATTTACACATTTAATCACAATATTCATCTAAAACAACTTAAAGATCTGTGTTCTAATGTTGTTTCCTCATCACAAACAGACCTGGAGTTGTGTTTTGTTTCATTCTCACATGTTTAACACACAAACCTGCATATTTAGGCTAGGAACATCAGTGATTCAGTGAAGAAAAAGCTCCCACCAACCGGAGGGTTCACAGTTCAAAACCTCACTCACATTGCCTGTATGTAGTCACAGTAATGTAGTTGAAACAGGGAGGGCATCTGGTGCAAAGGAAGAAACTGGGAGAGGAGGCACATCCTGGGGTCCTGGGTTTTAAATAAATAAAAATAACTCACTGTTTGCAGAGAGAGGTAACCACTCACACTCTAAAACCGTGAGAATTTTAGACCCGGCCCCTTTTCACCTGAGGCACCTGAGGACAAGCTGTTCATTTATCCATCAATGAAAGAGAGAGGGAGGAAGGGAGGAGAGGGGAGGGGGGAGGAGGGAGAGGAAGCAGAGAGAGTAAGAGAGAGGAGGGGAGAGGGAGGAGGTCCGTGTCTTCGGGGTATGTTTGGTTATAGTGACTGGCTCATTTCTGTTGTTCTTTAAGTGCTGTAAAGAGCAGCGGGGGCTGCAGAGCTGGAGGGGACATTCAGAGGACAAAGGACCATCTGAGAGACATAAGGTCCACAGTGGGGGACACAATCACACTTTTACTGTAACTCAGAACAAAAACAGCACCACATAAAACTACAGGAGAGAGAGGTCAGAACATGGACTGCGCCTGTGGCAGAGTGAGTCTTGCAGCGGCTCACAGGTCAGCGAACGTCCTGTAGTCTATGGTCCCGCTGCTCCTGACACGTTTAACCCAGAGACACGGAAGGATGGGAGGGCATCTGACACTCAGGTATAGGAAGATAGTTTACCATTTGGAGTGTAAAGCAGTGACTTGTGTCAGTCTGTGGGCAGTGAGACCATAGACTGTATGTATAAATGGACATAGCTAACGAGCTAGCTTTGAGCTCCATCAACTCTGGCTCCATTTCATTTTACACTGGAAAACAGCCCCTCTCTCTGTAACTGCTGCTGTTAGACCCGTCATTGTGGTCTTAAAATGTTCATATTAACACTCTCTACATGATCCTGGTGTTTTTATTTCACTATTGTGTCCCTAAACTAAGATATGAACATTAATAACAGACAAATCAGGCCCTTCTTTGTCCAAGGTCGCTCCCACTGGGTTTGAGAGAGTTGCCAAGTGCCCGCTCCCTGCTAAACCAGCGGTGAGGGCAAAAAGGGGCGTTACCTTCAACAGCCTCGCTCCAGATTGGCTCTTTGGTTGCTATGATACTCTGGGTTAGAATTTCTAATATAGACCTCTGCTCCAAATTGGCCCCTATAACTGCTTTAGCCTCGATGAGCTTCATCTGACTGGACCTGAACGATAAGAGTGACGCCACACTCACTCAGTCCAAATCTTTATACAGACTATGGGTTGAACCTGCGTTTGGGTTAAACTAGTTGGACCCATCTCCAGACCTTGAGACACACAGATGCACAAACTCCACACAAACACAGGGAGAACATGCAAACTCCACACAGACACAGGAGGAACATGCAAGCTCCACACAGACACAGGGAGAACATGCAAACTCCACATAGACACGGGGAGAACATGCAAATTCCACATAGACACAGGGAGAACATGCAAACTCCACATAGACACAGGGAGAACATGCAAACTCCACATAGACACGGGGAGAACATGCAAATTCCACATAGACACAGGGAGAACATGCAAACTCCACACAGACACATTAAGAACATGCAAACTCCACACAGACAAAGAGAGAACATGCAAACTCCACACAAACACAGGCAGAACATGCAAACTCCACATAAACACTAGGAGAACATGCAAACTCCACACAAACACAGGAAGAACATGCAAACTCCACACAAACACAGGGTGAACATGCAAACTCCACACAAACACAGGAAGAACATGCAATCTCCACACAGACACAGGAAGAAGAACATGCAAACTCCACGCAAACACAAGAAGAACATGCAAACTCCACACAACCACAGGGAGAACATGCAAACTCCACACAAACACAGGAGAACATGCAAACTCCACACAAACACAAGAAGAACATGCAAACTCCACACAACACACAGGGAGAACATGCAAACTCCACACAAACACAGGAAGAACATGCAAACTCCACGCAAACACAAGAAGAACATGCAAACTCCACACAGACACAGGAAGAACATGCAAACTCCACACAAACACAGGGAGAACATGGAAAGTCCACACAAAAATCCCCAGGAATCAAACCAGGAAACTTGTTGCTGTGAGGTGAGAAAAATCCCTCACTCTTGACCCAATAACAAACATCAGAGCATTTTGAGCTGACAAACACATGACTCAAGAGAATAAACTGCCTCTAGTCACTTCTGAGCTTCAGTCTTTTCTTATTAATTATTTGAATTAGAGCTGAGACTTTACCAAACAAGGGCTCGTGACCTCATCAAGGGTCAAAGAGAGGTCAAACACTGACTTTGAATGTTGAAGGTAGATCAGGAAATAAAAATATGGCTGTCAGAGATCAGAGTGGAGTTCGGTCGTCATGGTAATGCTAACAACTTCTAGCATGCTAATTTAATAAAAGAAAAACAGGCCAATTTTGGGGTTACTGTCACTCAAACTTAAATAGCCCATATAATGTCACCCGTTGTAGATTTGTAGATTGGGGTTCTTCTCATAAATGATGCAGTTCGGAGTTAATGATTGGCTCGTTTCATCTGTCACTCACTTTTCTGACCCCGCCCCCCATCGCTAACAGCAACACACATCTGCTACTTTACAATTTCAACTGAAAAAAAAAAAACTTAGAACTGGATAAATATGTGGCCCATTTTTACTTTAAAGCTGCACCGTGTAACTTTGTCTCCATGGAAATGTTATAGCTTTTTCTGGAATGTTCCACAATATGGCATTAAACTAAATCAAAATCTATTACACATTTTAGGTTTTATGACAGGTGCTTCTGTTTATATATATATATAAAAAAAAAAGAATTAAATTAAAATGAAAAACAGGCTTGCCTCTCCACAGATCTGACCTGTAAGTATGCAGTGATAATACTATGACTCAGCAGTTGTGGTAGTCTTGGAGATGGGGGTTCGTCTCATAAATAATGTGTCGGAGTTCATGATTGGCTCGTTTCATCTGTCACTCACCTTTAATGTTATTTTGATCATAATTCATCTTTTATAACATTTTATCTGTACATGCTCCCTGTAAAATGAACTAAAAAAAGTTCCACAGTGCTCCTTTAACAATACTGAAACCAAAATAAACCAGTTTTCTGTCTGTGGTAATGTTTCATGAGTCACTGTGTCACCAACAGCAAATAACCCGAGTCACGCACAGAGACATGTGAGCTCAGACCATCAAAACATGACGACACCTGAGTCAGATGCCCTCCCGTCCTCCTACAGTGTGTCAGATGCCCTCCCGTCCTCCTACAGTGTGTCAGATGCCCTCCCATCCTCCTACAGTGTGTCAGATGCCCTCCCGTCCTCCTACTGCGTGTCAGATGCCCTCCCGTCCTCCTACAGTGTGTCAGATGCCCTCCCGTCCTCCTACTGTGTGTCAGATGCCCTCCCGTCCTCCTACTGCGTGTCAGATGCCCTCCCCGTCCTCCTACTGTGTGTCAGATGCCCTCCCGTCCTCCTACAGTGTGTCAGATGCCCTCCCGTCCTCCTACTGTGTGTCAGATGCCCTCCCGTCCTCCTACAGTGTGTCAGATGCCCTCCCATCCTCCTACAGTGTGTCAGATGCCCTCCCGTCCTCCTACTGCGTGTCAGATGCCCTCCCGTCCTCCTACAGTGTGTCAGATGCCCTCCCGTCCTCCTACTGTGTGTCAGATGCCCTCCCGTCCTCCTACTGCGTGTCAGATGCCCTCCCGTCCTCCTACTGTGTGTCAGATGCCCTCCCGTCCTCCTACAGTGTGTCAGATGCCCTCCCGTCCTCCTACAGTGTGTCAGATGCCCTCCCATCCTCCTACAGTGTGTCAGATGCCCTCCCGTCCCTCCTACTGCGTGTCAGATGCCCTCCCGTCCTCCTACTGTGTGTCAGATGCCCTCCCGTCCTCCTACAGTGTGTCAGATGCCCTCCCGTCCTCCTACTGTGTGTCAGATGCCCTCCCCGTCATCCTACTGTGTGTCAGATGCCCTCCCGTCTTCCTACTGTGTGTCAGATGCCCTCCCGTCCTCCTACTGTGTGTCAGATGCCCTCCCGTCCTCCCTACTGTGTGTCAGATGCCCTCCCGTCCTCCTACTGTGTGTCAGATGCCCTCCCGTCCTCTACTACTGTGTGTCAGATGCCCCTCCCGTCTTCCTACTGTGTGTCAGATGCCCTCCCGTCCTCCTACTGTGTGTCAGATGCCCTCCCGTCCTCCTACTGTGTGTCAGATGCCCTCCCCGTCCTCCTACAGTGTGTCAGATGCCCTCCGTCCTCCTACTGTGTGTCAGATGCCCTCCCGTCCTCCTACAGTGTGTCAGACGCCCTCCCGTCCTCCTACTGTGTGTCAGATGCCCTCCCGTCCTCCTACTGTGTATCAGATGCCCTCTCGTCCTCCTACTGTGTGTCAGATGCCCTCCCGTCCTCCTACAGTGTGTCAGATGCCCTCCCGTCCTCCTACTGTGTGTCAGATGCCCTCCCGTCCTCCTACTGTGTCTCAGATGCCCTCCCGTCCTCCTACTGTGTGTCAGATGCCCTCCCGTCCTCCAACAGTGTGTCAGATGCCCTCCCGTCCTCCAACAGTGTGTCAGATCCCCGTCCTCCCAGTCCTCACTTGTGTCAGATGCCCTCCCGTCCTCCTACTGTGTGTCAGATGCCCTCCCGTTCACCTACAGCGTGTCGGATGCCCCCTGTCCTCCTACTGTGTGTCAGATGCCCTCCTGTCCTCCTACTGTGTGTCAGATGCCCTCCCGTCCTCCTACTGTGTGTCAGATGCCCTCCCGTTCACCTACAGCGTGTGTCGGATGCCCTCCCGTCCTCCAACAGTGTGTCAGATGCCCTCCCGTCCTCCTACCGTGTGTCAGATGCCCTCCTGTCCTCCTACTGTGTGTCAGATGCCCTCCCGTCCTCCAACAGTGTGTCAGATGCCCTCCCGTCCTCCTACTGTGTGTCAGATGCCCTCCCGTCCTTCTGCAGTGTGTCAGATGCCCTCCCGTCCTCCTGTATCCATGTGTGTCAGATGAAGAGCTCAAAGTCTTGCTCAGATCATCTCTCAGCTAAAGGCAGAGGTCATGTGCTTTTACCTGCTCAGGTGAGTCACTCTCTGAAGATCAAAGAGACTGTGTGGGCGGGGCCGGTCGCCGCGGAGACTGTGCCTGTCGTCGTGGTAATGACAGGCCTCAGGTAAACATCACCTGCAGCGTCTGCTTCCTGTGCATCAGTCACACACCAGGAGGAGGGCTCTGTTACACTGTCACTCCACAACAACTCGACAACTACTCAAGAGTGAAAAAGGATTTGGGAAAGTACTACTCGAGTAAGAGTAACTTAAAGAGTAACTGTCAGGACGTAATTTCTGACTTATAATTTAAAGTGAATGTGACAAAATATGAAATAAACCCCCCAAAATTATCCCCCAGTATTGCTACTTCAATAAAAACATTACTCAAGTAGGAGTAAAAGTATGCTGCTAGAAAAGTACTCTGTAAAGAACAATTTCTTTCAAAAGTTACTTGAGTAAATGTAACAGAGTAAACGCAGCAGAGTACTTCCCCTCTGCCTCAGACTGTAGTGACACTGGGGAGAATGTAAATACATGTTTTATATGTTTCCTCTCGTCATGATCTCACTCACATGACTCAGCTTTGACTAACTCCACTGTCCTGAGTGTGAGGCGCCATCGCTCTTCAGGACTGAACCAGGACTAAACCAGGACTGAACCAGGACTAAACCAGGACTAAACCAGGACTAAATCAGGACTAAACCAGGACTGAACCAGGACTAAACCAGGACTAAACCAGGACTAAATCAGGACTAAACCAGGACTGAACCAGCACTAAACAAGGACTAAATCAGGACTAAACCAGGACTGAACCAGGACTAAACCAGGACTGAACCAGGACTGAACCAGGACTAAACCAGGGACTAAAAACCAGGACTAAACCAGGACTAAACCAGGACTAAACTGAACCAGGACTAAACCAGGACTAAACCAGGACTAAACCAGGACTGAACCAGCACTAAACCAGGACTAAACAAGGCCTAAACCAGGACTAAACCAGGACTAAACCAGCACTAAACCAGGACTAAACAAGGACTAAATCAGGACTCAACCAGGACTAAACCAGGACAAAACAAGGACTAAATCAGGACTAAACCAGGACTGAACCAGGACTAAACCAGGACTAAACAAGGACTAAATCAGGACTCAACCAGGACTAAACCAGGACAAAACAAGGACTAAATCAGGACTAAACCAGGACTGACCAGGACAAGACCGGGACTGAACTGGGACTAAACTAGGACTAAACCAGGACTGAACCAGAATTGAACCAGGGCTGAACTAAGACTGAACCATGACTGAACCAGGATTTAATCAGGACTTAATCAGGACTGAAGCAGGACTGCCTTTGAGGCGTCATTTCTCTTGTGTATTTGAGACCCAGAAAACTCCTCCACTTAAACATGGATTTGACAAAACAAAAGTGTTGTCATTTATTTGTCTTCATTTGGTCAGAACTATTGAGTCATTTAGACAAGTTTTGGCTCTTGTTTACATTATGGTTGCTAGGTAACAATTATGAAATGACCTCCCTTTATGTCACATGTGCCGGTGTTCAACTTTACCAGAATAAAAAAAATATTATTATAAAACTATATTTTGTAAAATCTTAAAGAGGGGGTGTTATGCAAAACCAGTTTTTGAGCTTTCTTATTCTAATGTTGTTTCCTCATCAGAAACATGCCTGAAGAGGTTTTAGAGCGATCTCTCCTGGGTCCTATTCAAACCCTCCTTACAGTTAGCTGTACGACCTTGTACAAGGCTCCGCCCACAAGCCTATGCCTATCACCCATGCTCCCACAGGACAATTCTCCATAAATATACAAAAACATGATACAAACTGTACACAGCAACTCCACAAACCTGATGTGATGTGCAGCAGATTCTTTAGTGTGTTGTGATAGTGCTCTGAAGGGGGAGAGACTTAGCACAGAGAGGAGGGGGGGGACTCAGAGTGTCAAAAACAAAAGTGAAACTTACAAAACATGTTAATATGTTGTTTTGGGTGAATATAGCATTTTCAAAACAATAAATGTGTTAGAGTTAAAGCCTCACAGAAGTGTGCTCTTTCATTATGTTTCAGTGAGATCACAGTTTTTCACGTGGTCGTCTCATCTCCTCTCTCACTTTCTCGTGGCGTTCTCCCTTCCTGACCCTGCCCCTCCCGTCCTGACCCCGCCCCTCGCTAATGACACGTGAAGGTGTGAATGAGCCGTAAAACTCAGGTAAAACTCAGGTAAAAACATCCCGGGAAACTTTCACAGCAGGACATTTACGGCAGGTTTACGGCAGGTTTACGGCGGTGGCACGAATTCTGAGCCTCGGGTCAGACTGGAAGATTTTTTACATTGAGAATTATGTCATGTTATGATGCTGTTACCACCTCAAAAACAGACCTGGAGTTGTGTTTTGTTTCATTCACACATGTTTGAGTAACACTTTATTATTAGTCTGTAACATGTCCAAATCTCAAAATGCTCTGTTCCACTTTGTGATGTCATGAAGTGGTAGTTTTCAAGTTAACAGCTCCTTTTACCTTCAGTTCAATAGAGATTGAGAATTTCAGCGTTGAAATGATCCAAGTGATTCTAGTGAAGGTGTATGGAGTTTAAAAACACTGTGGGGCACTTCTTGTATTAGGGATTCTTTACTCAAATACAAAAACAATCATTTTCAAAAGCAAAAAAAACCCAAACTTTTTTTTTGTTTTCTTAATTGAAAATCAGTTGAGCCAATGTTAAACAGACCTAGATAGACTTGTGTGGTGATGACACTTAAAGTCTGAGGTCTGTGAACAGGTCGTGGTGTGTTCAGGGACATGTCTCTGAGAAACATGAGCCCAATGAGCCACCTGTCAATCAATGATCAATAACCAATCACAGATCGATCTCAACAACTGAGAACAAGCACACAAATACACCTGGGATCTATGCTGCGGTCAGACATGGTTCAGTCCTGGTTTAGTCCTAGTTTAGTCTTGCTTTAGACCTGATTTAGTCCTGGTTTAGACCTAGTTTAGGCCTGGTTCAGACCTGGTTTAGTCCTTCTTTAAACCTGGTTTAGACCTGGTTTAAACCAGTACTACACTGGACCTGTGGAGACTCTAGTCTCAGATGTTCTTCTGGACCTGTGGAGACTGTGGTCTGTGTCTAAACTGTGAGGAACTCCACTTCAAATATTTTTATGATCAGAAATAATTCCACACATCCACATTCTCTCAAACCCACTGTCATCTGCCCTGCACCAAAATCCGGCCCGACTCCGAAAAAGGGCTCTATTTATCACTCTCATTATGGCACTGAAGGAACTATAGGTTCCACAGCAACAAAAGTTCAATTCATTTTACATTTGTCTGATACTTAAAGCAACACCATGTCACTTTGGAGAACAGTCAGGTTTGTGGAGATGCAAGCCTGCGTAGAGTGAGGATTTTCAGTGCACTAAAAACAACTGTAATGAACACTAGACAAAAGTGGTGATGAGAATATCGTTATCGAAGTATTGTATTTAGCTAAAAACCTGGACTAAACCAGGACTGAACCAGGACTAAACCAGGACTAAACCAGGGACTAAACCAGGACTAAACAGGACTAAACCAGGACTAAACCAGGACTAAACCAGGACTAAACCAGGACTAAACCAGGACTAAACCAGGACTAAACCAGGACTAAACCAGGACTAAACCAGTACTGAACCAGTGGACTAAACCAGGACTAAACCAGGACTAAACCAGGACTAAACCAGAACTAAACCAGGACTAAACCAGGACTAAACCAGGGACAACCCAGACCAAACCAGAACTAAACCAGGACTAAACCAGGACTGAACCAGGACTGAACCAGGACTCTTTGCTCTGTTTCTCTCTATCTCTCTAAAGTAGTCAGTCCAGTCAAACTCAAGGGCAGAGCCACATGACCCCTGACTCCGGAAACAGGAAGTAAACATGCCAACAGTGGACAGTAGATAACAGTAGATAGTATCAGACAGTAGGAGACAGTAGTAGTAGTGGCAATAGTACTTGGTGTAGTAGTAGTAACAGTAGTAGTAGTAGTACTTGTAGATAGTAGAAGATAGTATCTTGTGGGAAATGTGTCTTTGCCTTCAGAGTGCTCACAGGAAGACTGCTTCTCACTTAGAACTAAACAAGAACTAAACCAGGACTAACCCAGGTCTGAAACAAGAGTAAATCAGGACTAAACCAGGACTAAACCAAGAATAAACCAGGACTGAACCAGGACTAAACCAGGACTGAACCAAGAATAAACCAGGACCTAAACCAGGACTAAACCCAGACTAAACCAGGACTAAACCAGGACTAAACCCAGGTCTAAACTAAACTAGGACTTAACAAGGACTAAACCAGAACTAAACCAGGACTAAACAAGGACTAAACCAGGTCTAAACTAGGACTTAACAAGGACTAAACCAGAACTAAACCAGGACTAAACAAGAACTAAACCAGGACTAAACCAGGACTAAACAAGGACTAAACAAGGACTAAACCAGGACTAACAAGGACTAAACAAGGACTAAACCAGGACTAAACCAGGACTAAACAAGAACTAAACCAGGACTAAACAAGGACTAAAACCAGAACTAAACCAGAACTAAACAGAAGTAAACCAGGACTAAACCAGGACTAAACCAGGACTAAACCAGGACTAAACAAGGACTAAACCAGAACTAAACCAGGACTAAACAAGGGCTAAACCACGACTAAACCAAGACTGAATCTGGAGACAGTCCAGTAGAGATGAGTCAGTGCCTCTTTGCCTTCACCATAAAAGTTACATAGTGCCACTTTAAATCTAAACCCCAAGTTTATCCATGTTCCTCTTTTTATATCCTTGTACCCAACTTTCTCCTCCTCTTTTCCTCTCTCCCTCCTTTCCCTCCTCCCCCTCTCCCCCTCTCCGTCTACATGTAATAGTCTTGTTTGGACTGGGGGCGCTTGTTAACGTCCTCTGGCTCTAAACACTCTGAGGCTGATTTATGTTGATGATCTGTGGAGGAAGTGCAGGGGGATAAATCAAACGCACCCTCATCCTGTGTACACCACCGCTATGGGTGAGGACGAGGGGGAGGAGGGGGTTAGTGCAGGGGGATAAATCAAACGCACCCTCTTCTGTGTACATTATGGCTGTAGTCGACTGAAGAAATTCTTGCTGGACTAAAGACTTGTGCTGCTGATTGAGTAAGTGACTAAAAAGGGGGCGTGGCCAAAAATATCAAAACTATTACTACACCTGCAGGGGGCACTCATGCAAAAACTACTAATTATGCAGAATAAAGGGACGAAGAAATAAGGTTGTGGAGGGATAAGTCAAATGCACTCTCTGTGTGTACTGTGTAAACCAGAACTGAACCAGGACTAAACCAGGACAAACCCGGGCCAAACCAGAACTAAACCAGAACTAAGCCAGGACTAAACCAGGGCTGAACCATGACTCAACCAGGACTAAACCAGGACAAACCCGGACCAAACCAGAACTAAACCAGGACTAAACAAGAACTAAACCAGGACCAAAGCAGGACAAACCCTGCACCAAACCTGCACCAAATCAGGACTAAACCAGAACTAAACCAGGACTAAACCAGGACTAAACCAGGAACTAACCTGGACTAAACTGGGACTAAACCAAAACTAAACCAGGACTAAAACAGGACATAACGAAGGGGAGGAGGGCAGCAAGTCCAGGGGGATAAATCAAGTGCACCCTCCTCTGTGTACATTGCTGGACATTACTTGGACATGGACGCAGGAGGAAGGGGAGAGACACAGGGAGAGACACAGGGGAGAGACACAGGGGAGAGACACAGGGAGAGACACAGGGCAGAGACACAGGGAGAGACACAGGGGAGAGACACAGGGACAGACACAGGGGAGAGACACGGGGGAGAGACACAGGGAGAGACACAGGGGAGAGACAAGGGGAGAGACACAAGGGGAGACACAGGGGGAGAGACACAGGGAGAGACACAGGGGAGAGACACAGGGGAGAGACACAGGGGAGAGACACAGGGGAGAGACACAGGGAGAGACACAGGGAGACACAGGGAGAGACACAGGGGAGAGACACAGGGGAGAGACACAGGGGAGAGACACAGGGGAGAGACACAGGGGAGAGACACAGGGAGAGACACACAGGGAGAGACAGGGGAGAGAGACAGGGGGAGGGGGAGAGACACAGGGGAGAGACACAGGGGAGACACACAGGGGAGAGACACAGGGAGAGACACAGGGAGAGACACAGGGAGAGAGACACAGGAGGAGAGACACAGGGAGGGAGACACAGGGAGAGACACAGGGAGAGACACAGGGGAGAGACACAGGGGAGAGACACAGGGAGAGACACAGGGGAGAGACACAGGGGAGAGACACAGGGGAGAGACACAGGGGAGAGACACAAGGGGGAGAGACACAGGGAGAGAGAGAGACAGGGGAGAGACACAGGGGAGAGACACAGGGGGAGGGGAGAGACACAGGGGAGAGACACAGGGGAGAGACACAGGGAGAGACACAGGGGAGAGACACAGGGGAGAGACACAGGAGAGAACACAGAGACACAGGGGAGAGACAGGGAGAGACACAGGGGAGAGACACAGGGGAGAGACACAGGGAGGGAGAGACACAGGGGAGAGACACAGGGGAGAGGGAGAGAGGGAGACACAGGGAGAGACACAGGGAGAGACACAGGGGAGAGACACAGGGGAGAGACACAGGGGAGATGCACAAGTGAGAGGAGGTGGGGAAAGTGGGAGAAACAGGTCATGGCACTTTGATGATGTCATAAAAACGAGGCAGCGGACACTAAATCCAGACCAGATTAAAGTCCCGGACCAGGATCCCAACCAGGACTAAGCGGGGTTTATTCAGACTCTGTTCCTCATCGGAGCTTTATATCAGAGGACAGAGACACCCATCAAACCTTAAGACAGGACTAAAACAAAGTAATCCCTCATAGCAATAAGATCTCCATGGAGACAAACAGGTGAAACATCCCCACCAGAAAGTTGCGTAGTGCCGCTTTAAAGGGTCCATATGACACTATTCTCTGATCTGCTCTAATGTCGTTTCCTCTTCACAAACAGACCTGCAGTTGTGTTTTGTTTCATTCACACATGTTTAACACACAAACCCTGCATATTCAGGCTGAGTTCTTCTCTCAAACGGAAAACACTCTGTTCCACCTTGTGATGTCATCATGTGGTAATACAGGAAGTGCTCCACAGTGCAGTCCATATACAGTTATTAGAATAATTTGGATACTTTCAAACCTGGAATTGCCACTCTCTACTCAACTAAAGTTAAAAGTAGCTGTTAACTTGAAAACTACCACTTCATGACATCACAAGGTGGAACAGTGCATTTTGAGCTTTGGAGATGTAGACATATTAAAGTGTTACTCAAACATATGTGAATGAAACAAAACACAACTCCAGGTCTGTTTTTGAGGAGGTAACAGCGTTCTAACATGGCTTAAAGCTCACAAGAGTCAGTTTTGTGTAATATTGGAGCTTTAATAATGTTTGTTTGAAAAGGCTCCAACAAAGTCCTCATGTACCTCATATACACAATACTCCTACATCTTCACTTTAGTAACCAATATTTGACAGAGAAGTTGCATTTCATTCCTGTGCCAGCCCCACACTGCCAGTATCAGAGGTATAATACTCCCTACAACAGAAGTAGAGCCAGACAGGACTGCACTAGCCTGGAATGAGCAACACTATCACAATGTGCCGTCTCCAGCCTCATGTAAAGCAACTTGTGTAACTTGATTTTGATACTGAGGAACAGATTTGATACTCAATACCAACTCTGATACCACATTCATAATTAAAAAAAAAACACTCTAAAAAACATATACTGTGATTTTTGACATTCAAGATATTCAGGAAAGGTTCATTTCTGTCCTGTGAATGGGACTTTTTAGTATCGATACCTGTTTAAATGAGTATCTAGTTTTGGTACTAGTTTTAGTATCATTTAGTTTGATTTCTGATACTTTTGTCAACCCTAGTGTCATGGCTCTTTATACGTTTGCTCTGTATGTTATTTATTGACTTTCTTAACATTATATTTACGGTTTGGAGTCCTGCACCTGTCTGTCCTGCACCTGTCCGTGCTGCTCCTGTCTGTCCTGCACCTGTCTGTCCTACACCTGTCCGTCCTGCTCCTGTCTGTCCTGCACCTGTCCGTCCTGCACCTGTCTGTCCTGCACCTGTCTGTCCTACACCTGTCTGTCCTGCTCCTGTCTGTCCTGCTCCTGTCTGTCCTGCTCCTGTCTGTCCTGCACCTGTCTGTCCTGCACCTGTCTGTCCTGCACCTGTCTGTCCTGCACCTGTCTGTCCTGCTCCTGTCTGTCCTACACGTGTCTGTCCTGCTCCTGTCCATTCTGCTCCTGTCTGTCCTGCACCTGTCTGTCCTGCTCCTGTCCGTCCTGCACCTGTCTGTCCTGCACCTGTCTGTGCACCTGTCTGTCCTGCACCTGTCTGTCCTGTCTGTCCTACACGTGTCTGTGTCTGCTGCTCCTGTCTGTCCTGCTCCTGTCTGTCCTGCTCCTGTCTGTCCTGCACCTGTCTGTCCTGCACCTGTCTGTCCTGCACCTGTCTGTCCTGCTCCTGTCTGTCCTACAGCTGTCTGTCCTGCTCCTGTCTGTCCTACAGCTGTCTGTCCTGCTCCTGTCTGTCCTGCACCTGTTTGTCCTGCTCCTGTCTGTCCTGCACCTGTCTGTCCTGCACCTGTCTGTCCTGCACCTGTCTGTCTGATTGTGCAACATCACTTTTGAAAAATGTCCTGGTCATAAACTGTATGAAGGTCGGCCCCGCCCCCACTGGCTGTAATCTGCGCTCTGATTGGGTCACCGGGTTCACGAGAGGGTTCAGGGGTCAGCGGGGTCGCGGTGGGGTCATGGCGGACATCTTGAAGGCTCTTATTAGACCTGCTAATACCTGGAGTTCAGCCTAAACCCGCACACTCCACACGGACACTGCACTGCCACACAGGGCAGAGATACACCATATGTTTAGGTTTAATCTGCAGAGTTTAAATCAGAAGAGACCAAAGACCTGAGACCAGGGACGAGGACCAGAGCAGGTCACACAAAAAATACTAATCCAGGACTGAACTGAGTCTAAGCCTAAGTCTGAGTCTAAGCTTTAGTGGTGTCATGATGCTAACATCTCAAACTTGATTTCGATAGTAAGGAATAGACTCGATACTTGATACTGGTTCCAAAAAACTGGTTCATGTCTCATCTTCATTTCTGTCCTGTCAGTGGGATTGTTTTAGTATCGATACCTGCTCAAATGAGTATCTAGTTTCAATACTAGTTTTGATATCAGTAAATATTTGATTTTTGATACTTTGACTAAACCAAACTAACCCAGAACAGATGTACTGTGTAACTTTTCCTGTTGCTCCTGTTGCTCCTGTTGCTCCTGTTGCTCCTGTTGCTCCTGTCACTCTTGTCGCTCCTGTTGCTCCTGTCGCTCCTGTCACTGGTCACTCCTGTTGCTCCTGTCGCTTTTGTCGCTCTTGTTGCTCCTGTCACTCCTGCCGCTCTTGTCGCTGGTTGCTCCTGTTCCTCCTGTTGCTCCTATTGCTCCTGTTGCTCCTGTCGCTCCTGTTTCTCCTATTGCTCCTGTCGCTCCTGTTGCTCCTGTCGCTCCTGTCGCTCCTGTCACTGGTCGCTCCTGTTGCTCCTGTCGCTTTTGTCGCTCCTCTTGCTCCTGTCACTCCTGTCACTCCTGTCGCTCTTTTCGCTGGTTGCTCCTGTTCCTCCTGTTGCTCCTATTGCTCCTGTCGCTCCTGTTGCTCCTATTGCTCCTGTCGCTCCTGTTGCTCCTGTTGCTCCTGTTGCTCCTGTCGCTCCTGTTGCTGGTTGATCCTGCCGCTCCTGTTGCTGGTTGATCCTGTCGCTCCTGTCACTCCTGTCGCTTCTGTCGCTCCTGTCGTTCCTGTCGCTCCTGTCACTGGTCGCTCCTGTCACTCCTGTTGCTTCTGTCACTCCTGTTGTTCCTGTCGCTCCTGTCGCTGGTCGCTTCTGTTGCTCCTGTCACTCCTGTCGCTGGTCGCTCCTGTCTCTACTGTCGCTACTGTCCCCTGTGGCAGTATAACTCAGCCTGTGGCCTTGTGGGTCTAATGAAAACCACTCAAGGTTGAACACTTTCCTCCTCCTCTCTGTCTCACACACTACGTACAAACATATAGACACACACACACGTACACACATATACACACACACACACACAAACACACACAATGTACATACACACACACACACACACACACACACACACATATACACATACACACACTATTCACACACACACTCTGCGTACACCCACACATACACACACCACGTACACGTATATGCACACACACACATGCTGTTCACACACATGCACACACACAAGTACACACACACAGCCGCACACACAAGTACACACACGCACGCACACAGTTCATACTCAGAGATTATTACAGAAAACATGTCTGACAGTCACACGTGGTGCAGTGGTGGACGTTTGTGCAGGACCTGAACCACCTCTAAGATGATGGAGGAGGTCAGCTGTGTCCATCGAGGTTAAAGGTCAGGGGCAGAGGGTCAGGCTCGATCCAAGATCCTGGTTTTAGGCTGAATCTTGATTCAGCCTAAAACTGCAGGTTTAGATTAGAGGCTCTCAAAATTTTCACTCCAGCTGAACTTTCTGAAGTAGAAATAAACCAGGTCTATAACAGGACTATTCCAGGTCTAATCTAGGACTAAACCAGGTCTATAACAGGACTTTTTCAGGTCTGATCTAGATCTAAACTAGGTCTATGACAGGACTATTTCAGGTCTAATCTAGGTCTAAACTAGGTCTATAACAGGACTATTCCAGGTCTAATCTAGGATTAAAACCAGTTTATAACAAGGCTATTCCAGGTCTAATCTAGGACTAAACCAGGTCTATAACAGGACTATTCCAGGTCTAATCTAGGACTAAACCAGGTCTATAACAGGACTTTTTCAGGTCTGATCTAGATCTAAACTAGGTCTATGACAGGACTATTTCAGGTCTAATCTAGGTCTAAACTAGGGTCTATAACAGGACTATTCCAGGTCTAATCTAGGATTAAACCAGGTTTATAACAAGGCTATTCCAGGTCTAATCTAGGACTAAACCAGGTCTATAACAGGACTATTCCAGGTCTAATCTAGGACTAAACCAGGTCTATAACAGGACTTTTTCAGGTCTGATCTAGATCTAAACTAGGTCTATGACAGGACTATTTCAGGTCTAATCTAGGTCTAAACTAGGTCTATAACAGGACTATTCCAGGTCTAATCTAGGATTAAACCAGGTTTATAACAGGCTATTCCAGTCTAATCTAGGACTAAACCAGGTCTATAACAGGACTATTCCAGGTCTAATCTAGGACTAAACCAGGTCTATAACAGGACTTTTTCAGGTCTGATCTAGATCTAAACTAGGTCTATGACAGGACTATTTCAGGTCTAATCTAGGTCTAAACTAGGTCTATAACAGGACTATTCCAGGTCTAATCTAGGATTAAACCAGGTTTATAACAAGGCTATTCCAGGTCTAATCTAGGACTAAACCAGGTCTATAACAGGACTATTCCAGGTCTAATCTAGGACTAAACCAGGTCTATAACAGGACTTTTTCAGGTCTGATCTAGATCTAAACTAGGTCTATGACAGGACTATTTCAGGTCTAATCTAGGTCTAAACTAGGTCTATAACAGGACTATTCCAGGTCTAATCTAGGAGGATTAAACCAGGTTTATAACAAGGCTATTCCAGGTCTAATCTAGGACTAAACCAGGTCTATAACAGGACTATTCCAGGTCTAATCTAGGACTAAACCAGGTCTATAACACAGGACTTTTTCAGGTCTAATCTAGATCTAAACTAGGTCTATGACAGGACTATTTCAGGTCTAATCTAGGTCTAAACTAGGTCTATAATAGGACTATTCCAGGTCTAATCTAGGACTAGGACTAAACCAGGTTTATAACAGGACTATTCCAGGTCTAATCTAGGACTAAACCAGGTCTATAACAGGACTATTTCAGGTCTAATCTAGGACTGAACCAGGTCTATAACAGGACTATTCCAGGTCTAATCTAGGATTAAACCAGGTTTATAACAAGGCTATTCCAGGTCTAATCTAGGACTAAACCAGGTCTATAACAGGACTATTCCAGGTCTAATCTAGGACTAGACCAGGTCTATAACAGGACTATTCCAGGTCTAATCTAGGACTAAACCAGGTCTATAACAGGACTATTGCAGGTCTAATCTAGGACTAAACCAGGTCGATAACAGGACTATTCCAGGTCAAATCTAGGACTAAACCAGGTCGATAACACAACTATTCCAGGTCTAATCTAGGACACGACCAGGTCTATAACAGGACTATTCCTGGTCTAATCTAGGACTAAACTAGGTCTATAACAGGACTATTCCAGGTCTAATCTAGGACTAAACTAGGTCTATAACAGGACTATTCCAGCTCTAATCTAGGACTAAACCAGGTCTTTAACAGGACTATTCCAGGTCTAATCTAGGACTAAACCAGGTCTTTAACAGGACTATTCCAGGTCTAATCTAGGACTAAACCAGGTCTATTACAGGACTATTCCAGGTCTAATCTAGGACAAAACCAGGTCTAAAAGTGGACTACATCATTTTCACTTTACTTCTAAACAAGAAATGACTGAAAGTAGGACAGAAAGTGAAGAGCTGTCCCAGTCCCACCTGAAGAAGCTTGTGTACCACAGTTTGAGAAACACTGGACTAGACTACACTCACAGTCTATGAGGGTCAAATGCAGGTTTAACCCAGAGACACTGAAGGATGGGTCAAATGCAGAGGACACATTTCCCTATGGGGACAGTACAGTGAACCTTAAGGTTATAAAGTGTGACGTCCACATCCTAAACCAGCAGAGAAAGTGATAAAAAGGTAGAACTTGTGCATTTAACCAGCTGCACAGGGGGAGGGGGAAAGTGTTTGAGACATAAAAATATCAGCTGTAAAACACATCTCTGTGATTATGACAAACCATCATCTGCTATAAACCAAGAGAGGAGAGAGGGAAAACTGAGGAGAGAGAGAAGAGGGAAGAGGAGGAGGAGAGAGAGGAAGAGGTAGATTTCCCCAGGGGCCCATAACCTTTTACTCACAGCCAAACAGAACTGTGGTTAATTAGAACTCATTACCTCCTTCACTCTGAGCAACACAGAGAGAGAGAGAGAGAGAGAGAGAGAAGAGGAGAGAAGAGAAGAGAAGAGGAGGAGGAGGGGACAGAGAGAGAGAGAGAGAGAGAGAAAGAGAGAAGAGTAGGAGGAGAAGGAGGAGAGAGAGGGGACAGAGAGAGAACGAGGGAAGGGAGAAGGGATAGAAAGGAGGGGGGAGAGAGAGATGGGTGAAATAAGAAAGAGAGGGAGGAAAGAGAGAGGGTGGAAGAGAGAGAACAGAGAGGGAAGGGGAAAAGGAGGGAGAGAGGAAAGAGAGAGAAGGAAAGTAAGAGAGAGGAGAGAGAGGAAGAGAGAGGGAGGAGATAGAGAAGGAGGGCGAGAGAGAGGAGGGAAGAGGGCAGAGAGGGATGGGGACAAAAGTGGGTGAGAGAAGCAAGCAGAGAGAAAAGGAAAAGCGGGTGAGATAGGAGAGCATGGATATAGAAGAGAGAGAGAAGCGGGAGACAAGAGAGAGCGGGGGTAAGAGAGGGAAAGAGATAGAGGGACCAGGAGATGCGGCGATAAGAGGGAAAGAGAGAAGTGGGGGGAGAGGGAGGGGGAAAAGAAGAGGTACAAAGATAGATGGGTGTAGGGGGGAAAGAGAGAGAGATTTACAGCAGCGAGCAGATGAGGAACACGAGCTGTAATCATCGATACAAGGTCCAAACATCCTGAGCCAACCTGTGGAAACAAACGGAGGAGGAGGAGAGGAGAGAGAGGAAGAGAGGAGAGAGAGGCAAAGAGAGAGGAGGAGAAGAGAGAGGGAGGAGACATGATACAAGGTCCAAACAACCTGAGCCAAACTGGGGAAACATACAGAGGAAGAGAGAGAGGAGGAGAGGGGAAAGAGGAGGAGAAGGAGAGAGAGGAGGAGAGGGAGGGAGAGGAGGAGAGAGAGGAGGAGAAGGAGGAAGAGAAGAGGAGAGAGAGGAGGAGAAGAGAGGAGAGAGAGAGAAGAGAGATGATATAAGGTCCAAACAACCTGAACCAAACTGTGGAAACAGAGGAGGAGAGGAAAAAGGGGGAGAGGGGGAGAGGAGGAGAGGAGAGAGAGGAGAGAGAGGGAGGGAGAGGGAGGGAGAGGAGGGAGGAGAGAGAGGGGGAGGGAGAGGGGAAGAGGGAGAAGGAGGGGAAGAGAGGGGACTAGAGGAGAGAGGGGAAAAGAAAGAGGAGGAGAAGAGAGAGATGGGGAGAGAGGGGGAGGGAGGAAAGGGAGGGAGAGAGGAGGGAAAGAGGAGGAGAGGAGAAGAGAGAGGAGGAGAGGAGGAGAGAGAGGAGAAGAAAGAGGAGGAGAAGAGAGAGGAAGGAGAGAAGATACAAGGTCCAAACAACCTGAGCCAATCTGTGGAAACAGAGGAGGAGAAGAGAGAGAGAGAAGGAGAGGAGAGAGAGAGGAAGCACATTAGAGAACAGCACAGTAGCCGAAGAGTTGTGAGAGAAGGTGAGTGAAGAATGCTGAACGTTTACACCTACAGGTCTACAGGTGTCACGTTACTTTACTGGACATTAGCTTTAGCCCTCAGCTGTGTACATGTGTCTGAATGGAGCACTGATCACGTTCATTGATCAGACTGAGCCCTGTCTGCTCTGTCTCGCGCTGATGACCTCACTGTCTCGCTCTGATGACCTCACTGTCTCGCTCTGATGACCTCACTGTCTCGCTCTGATGACCTCACTGTCTCGCTCTGATGACCTCACTGTCACACTCAAACATGTCTAGGGGCCAAAAGTGTAAGTGGAAACTAGAAAACAGCCCATGAGGTTTGTGGTCGTGTCGCACTGGAAAACTGCGCCTGTTATTTACAAACCTGCTGTGAATGAGAGTGTAGAGTCATTTTGGTCTTAACATGTTCGTATTAACCCTCTACATGATCCTGGAGTTTTTATTTCGCTATTGTGTTTGTAAATCAAGATATGAACATTAATAACAGACAAATCAGGCATCTTCTTTTCCCAAGGTTGCCCCCATTAGCAACAGTTTTGATTGACAGTGTTGCTAAGCTAAACCAGCAGTGCGGGCGGAATGGTGCGTTAGCTTCAACAGCCTCGCTCCTGATTGGCTCTTTGGTTGCTATGATAGTAGTGGTCAGAATAACTGCTTTAGCCTCGATCAATAAGCTTCATTTGACTGGAGCTGAAAGCTGTGGGTCACGTCACACTCACTTAGTCCACTTCTTTATACAGACTGTGGAGCCTCTACTGCTGCTCTTAAAACAGTGTGGTCCCTATTGTGCTACATTCAGAGCGAGGCGAGGAAGAGGCTTGGAACAGACCAAGGAAAGTGACCAACCTGGATCTGGACTTGGACCTGGAACGCACCATCAGAGGAGTCCACTGCCGATACATCACTACAGGGGCTAACTACATTTATGCTTATTTAAAACAACATAGCAAACATGGTTTGGGGTGGGGGGTGGAGGTCAGAGGTGAACATGTTAAGTGAGCACCCACATTGAAGATCTTAGCAGCTCCAACCAAAAATGTCCGATGCCACCCAGGCCGGTTTCTCTGGATTCTAAATAATCGGTATCGGTCTCGGAAAAGCCTGTCCCAGAAGAGTGTGCTCTCCTCTTCTGTCACACTCACAGCTCCTCCGTGACTGCTCTGGCACAGTTGTTCTCTGGCTCAGATCTCTCCGTGTTTGTTATGGTTGTCACGGTGATCTGCGTGTTGTATGTTTTGTGGTGTGCTGCTGGCGGTACATACGTGTGTGTGTTTTACATGTATGAGGTGTGTTAAAGTCTCTTCTTCAGACACAGGGACATGTGTCTGTGACTGGGGCAGAGGCAGCTGCTGTGGAGCCGACCCAAACAAACCAGGAACTCCAGGAATGTTATTTTCTCCTCTTTCTCTCCTCCTCTCCTCTGCCCTGGCCCCCTGGGGTCTAGCTGGTGCTTTAATCCCAGGTGGCTCTCCTCCTCTCGTCCTCCTCTCCTCCTCCTCTCCTCCTCCTCTTCTCCTCCTCCTCTCCTCCTCCTCTCTGATCCATTTCGTGGTGTAGCTGGTGCTTTAGTGCCAGTTGTCTCTCCTCCTCTCCTCCTCTCCTCTCTTCTCCTCTGCCCTGTTTAGGGGTGTATCTTTAGTCCCAGTTAGTCCCCAGTCTTTGTGCAGCAGATGGATGTGTTTTCCGTGGAGCTCACAGCAGGTTCAGAGTGTTTTAGACGTGGTTGTGATGTTGTTGGGGCACACACGCTGTAGTGTGGTATGTGGCACATGGGACGCTCACTGACAACTGGAAAATAGCCACAGCCATGTTTAACCTGCAATAGTCATGATCTATTACAGACCTATCTCAGGGTGTGGTTCATGAGAGAGCGTTTGAGTCTGGTCCTGGTTTAGTCCTGGTTTAGTCCTCATCCAAGTTCAGTCCTGGTTTAGTCCTGGGTTGGTTGAAGGGAGAGTGTAATGTGACATTGACAGTGATACACCCAATTTACTGATCAACTATGGTGACCAGGGCCTGTGGTCCCTGGTTAAGTCCGGTTTAGTCCTGGTTTAGTCCCTGGTTCAGTTCTGGTTTAGTCCTGGTTTAGTCCTGGTTTAGATCTCTGGTCCTCCTCTCACCTATAGTGCCTGGTTTAGTCCTGGTTTAGTGCTCGTTTAGTCCTGGTTTAGTTCTGGTTTAGTGTTGGTTTAGTCCTGGTTTAGTTCTGGTTTAGTTCTGGTTTAGTCCTGGTTTAGTCCTGGTTTAGTGCTGATTTAGTCCTGGTTTAGTCCCTGGTTTAGTCCTGGTTTAGTCAAGGTTTAGTCCTGGTTTAAACCATGGTTTAGACCATGGCTTAGTTCTACATTCCCACTCTCACCTATGGTCGTGAGCTTTGGGTAATGGCTGAATGAACAAGATGGCAGATTCAAGTGGTTAACATGAGTTTCCTTCAAGGAGCTTGGAGTAGAGGCGCTGCTCCTCCATGTGGACAGGTGCAGCTCAAGTGGCTCCTGGACCCATCCCTGGGGAAATGTTAATGTCCCGCCAAGAGGAGTGACTGTCTCTGTGACCTGTGTGATGGAAGTGTGGGCGTCCCTGTGACAGTGGGTGTATGGATGGACATATAGTGTAGGTGGACACAGCTGACGGCCTCAGTGTGAGTGACCTCTCCCTGACCTGCAGAGCCTCGCAGGGACAACACTCTTTTAGAAAGTGTTCAGAGAAACACGAGCTCACAAAGTCCAACACATTAAGAATAATCACATAATGTTTTGATCTTATACAGCGCTTTTCTAGACATCTGTGTAATCTCTCAGTCGTCCAGGTCTGATCCATCGTAAAAAACAAAGTCAAATGTGTCAATCGGACAAAAGTTGTAGGAGTGAAGATGTTTGGCTGCTCATCCAAGCCACTTCTTCAGTTCTGGTCAGATTACGGCTGCACACTGCCTGATATCTGTCTGAAGGAGGAGCTAACTACACTGAAACTGTAAACAGCTTTTGTTTACAGTTTCAGCCTTAATGGGTCTACTGACTAGATCTATTGTTCTCTTTGTTTCTTTTGTTTGCTTTGGGTCTGAGGATGGAGTTAAAGATGGGGCATAGGTGATGTTTAAGACCTCCATTCCTGTTCAAGCAAGGATTGTCTTTCCTTAGTGAGCTACAGATCTACAACCTTTTGTCCAGTTGACAGATTTAACATTGGCTTTTATGATCATTTTACGCTTTTCCAGATGCTGAGAGTCATTTCACAGTTTGGTGCATTCTTCATTCACTCCACACTCAAACTCAAGTTACTATTATAGCCACAGCTGCCTGGGACGGACGGACAGATGCGAGGCCTGGCCATGCGGGGGTATACTCTGTAAATTGTTATAACATTGCTCCCTTCCATTTTAACTTGTATTTTGATTGTAATTCAGTTTAAGTTTGAGTTATAGTCCAACAATGAAATGCAAATAAATGAGTAAACCGTATGGGATGAACCTGGGACCGAAACCTCCAACTTTTTAGTTAGAGGGTGAGCGTCTCTGCCATCTGTGCGCTGACAAAAGCGTCTTCAGTATTTGTGTCAGGTTTGGAATTCCAGAGGGGACGTGTCTTGAGCTAACGTTACATTAGCGTTAGCCCTGATCTGCGTCGGCGTGTGCGACCTCTAAAGCCTCTCTATTCCTGTCTGCAGCCGGGGTCAAAGGTCACCGCTTTTACAGCCTCAAAAATCGCAACTGAAAACACAAGAGACAGATCAGGTCCCCGAGTCAAGGTGAAGGCATGGAGGGCAAGAGGGAAAGGATGGAAGGAGAGAGAGCGCAAAAGAAAAGAGGGAGAAGAAAAGGGGCAAAGGAGGAGGAGAGAGAAAAAGAGAGAAGTAGGAGGAGAGAACGAGGAAGACAGAGAGGTCTGAGGGAAAGCAACAAAGTGACCAAACCTTTGAAAAAAAAATGATCAGGGACAAGCTTTTCAAATTACATCACATTCAAAGCAATTTGACCCATCCTTCAGCGTCTCCGGGTCGAACCTGTCAGGAGCAGTGGACACAGATGAGTCAGGATCCTGGTCATGAACAGAACTCAATTACATTTACTTTTCTAGCAGCATATTTTTTCTCCTACGTGAGTAATATTTGTATTGCAGTAACAGTACTCTTACTTGAATAAAAGTTGTGTTCTTCTTCCCACTGTGAGTGAGTCTGAAGTGACTTTATGTAACAATATGAAATGATTTGAACATTTGTGTTTCTTGCAGCTCCTTCAGATATGATTTAGTTTGGCTAATTTTTGTGTCTTTTTTGGGGGGGGATTACTTCATGTTTTGTCACATTCACTTTAAATTGTCAGTCAAATGTTACGTCCCAACAGTTACTCGTTAAGTTATCCTTACTTGGGTAATTTCTTGGACCACTACTTTGTACTTCTAATAGAATATTACTATTATTAATTATTATTAAGCAACTTTTACTTGAGTACAGGTTTTGGATACTCTTCCTCCTCTGGTCAGGAGTATTCAGGGGCCGTGCTTCATTCAATTGTGTTGTGTCCAGTTGAGGACCTCTCGCCAACTATACACAAATACAGCGTGGGCTACATTAACCACAGTCGAGTGACTGGTCAATGCATTGTCAAGTGCATTGTGGGAAATGTTGAGTGCACTATTTTCACACCACCTGGACATTCTGACATCACTAAAAATGGCACGAGCCCTAAATAATAGGAGGAGGAGTGTGTGTAGTAGGAGTAGTGTGGACATTCGGACACAGCCACACAAACACTGTGAGAGAAGGTCAGAGGTCAAACTGTCACTCAAAGAAACAGTAGGATCCTACAGCACAACGGTTCGGTTCAGTCACAGTGACAAAAGCCATGATCCTGGGTCTATCACAACAAAGGAACAGGATTTTGACAGACGATATCTGGCACGAGATCTGGATGAAACTATAGCAAGTAAAAACAGAGCAGTGGGCAGAGAGATAGGGGTTAGGTGAAAACTGGAATTTTCTGATCAAGCAAGTCTCAAATAAGGGACAATCCAGGATTACTCAAAGATGGAGGAATCAAAATACAACTCAGAGTAAGTCCAACTGGGTTCATTATGTCTTTTGTTTCTGTGGACAAACCTCCTTGCCAAAGTCTGATCTCGTCTGGTCTCAGAAGCTAAGCAGGGCTGGGCCTGGTCAGGACTTGGATGGGAGACCATCATAGACTGTATATAGAAATGGGTATAGCTGCTAGCTGCAGCGTTCCAAAGAGGAAGTGAGCATGGGTGTGCGTCTGGCTCCATCAACTCTTCTTCTAATTCACTTTCTATTGAAACACTGCGACCCCTCTTTGTGCAACTGCTGCTGTCAGACTCGGCATTTTGGTCTTAAAATGTTTGTATTAACCCACTCTACATGGTCCTGGGTTTTTTATTTCACTGTTGTGTCTGTAAATCAAGATATGAACATTAATAAAAGACAAATCAGATGCCTTTATACTCCAGGTCGCTCCTGCTAGCATTAGCAACAGGTTTTATGGACAGCGTTGCTAAGCACCAGATCCCTGCTAAACCGGTGGTGCAGGCAGAAAGGGCCGTTACCTTCAACAGCCTTACTCTGGATTGACTCTTTGGTTGCTATGATATTCACAGTTGGAAATCCTAATATTCAACTTGGCTCCAGTTTGCCCCTGTAACTGCTAGTATCGATGAGCTTCATTTGACTGGAGCTGAACACTGTGGGTGACGTTACACCAGTGGTGGACCGTCAGGGCCTGCAAGGCCTTCTCTGCTGGCCTAAAAAAATATCTGAATCACAGACTGATGTTAATTATATTTTGTCCATGAATACTTATTAAATAAGTACAAATTGTCTGTCAGCTTCCTTTCATTGCTTTCCCCTGGTTGCGCTGCTTCCAGATGTGTGTTTTCATATTTAAGCATTTAACCAATCACATTTCAGCCATTATTTGTTGCCAGGGTCAGAAATCTACCTGGAGGCCTTCATAATCAGTTCTGCGGGCCCTGTAGCACAAAAATAAGTGTCGGTAAAACTGTTGCTTTAACCAATCAGATTTAGAGTTGGCGACACCGAGGCCTTCTAGCAGGCGCACGGAAACGTCAGCGTTTTCACACCCTATGATTGGATAGTGAGAGAGTGAACGAGCCAGAGCGAGCAAAACCGCGGCCGTGTCTCAATTCACCAAAAAATTCACCAAAATGCCTTTAAATGCGCCGTTCGAACAGCTTATTTAAGGCGGGGGGGAACTTCGACCTGCACCTCGAACAGCACATTGACCCGTGCATGTGGAGAATTGGGACACGGGGCATCTACATCATGTCTGGATGATTTTTTGTGTTTTGTTTTTTGCTTCACACATTTAATGGCATTTTTGAGCATTCAGACGTGCTCTTTTCAGTACTACAGGACAAAAAAACTGGATGTAGAGTTTTGTCTGGCAAGGGTAAAGGAGTTTTGTGACACAGCTGAACGAGAGGAGCCGATACGAGGAAATCTACGAGGCCACTGAACACGGTGCGGGCTCCGAGCGCACGAAGAGTCAACGCAAGATGTCGCGGACTCGGCATTTTGGTCTTAAATGCTGTTCGTACTTTATTAGCTTCGATGGCGATAGAAAAGGACTTCTTGATGGAACTGAAACGCACGGATAATCTGTACGACAGAGTAATTGAAATCTTCTTGAGGAAAGAAAGGAGGAGGGATTTCGTGTACAATATAAAACGGATTTTTGGTGCGTTGTAAATGTGGCTATACTCCTAAATAATATTGCAATTTTATGAGGTTATTATTGCCTTTTTTTTTTGGATTGTCGCAGCTGTAGCTGCAGTAAAAGTTTTATAGGAAATAAAATAGTTATTGAGGTTTGGATTGATTCAGACGGAGTATCGACTGAAGGCTAGGTGTGAAATGCACGAAAACCCGCCACTGCGTTACACTCACTTAGTCCACTTCTTTATACAGTCTATGGAGACCACTGGGAATGCCAGGTGCCACAGGGCAACAGTGGCAAAACTGTTGTTGTATCCTTAGGCAAGACACTCACATTGCTTAGTAGGAATGTGGTTCATGAGTGCTGGTGGAGGGCGGGACCAATGGCACAGATTGGCCAATTTGGAACGCTAACCGCTAATATCATAGAAACCAAACAGCCAATCGGACCGAGTCTGTTGAAGGTAGTGTACCCCTTCCCGACCACAACGCTGCTTTAACAGGGAGCTGGTGCTTAGCAATGCTGTCAATCAAATGACCTCGGGGAAAGAAGGTGCCTGATTTGACTGTTATTAATGTTCATATCTTGATTTACAGACAAAATACTGAAATAAACACCAGGATCATATAGAGTGGGTTAATAAGAACATTTTAAGACCAAAATGACGAGGCTCACAGCACCAGTTACAGAGAGAGGGGTGACAGTTTTTCAATGTAAAGTGAATTGGAGCCAGAAACACGTCTATGATGACTTCCTATTTGGAACACGCTGGCTAGCACATTAGCTATGTCCATGTTTATAGTGACAGTCTATGGTGCACCCCGATGTTAAGGTATAAACAGAGATCTGTGCATAAGAACCTAAAGTATAACTGTGAGTATGGTGATGAGGGGGGGGGGGGGGGGGGGACACACTATTTTGACTGTGTGAGTTATTGTCCCTTGACGTCCTGAGCTCCTCCACTCTTTTAGAAAGTGTTCAGAGGGTTACAAACATGTCAGACTGGACAGGCCTTTAAAAATACCCACAGAGTCTCGTTTCTGTCACAGCTCCGACAACCCTCTGCTTTCTTAATAATGACAAATAATGTTTTACAGGTTTACAGAGCAGGTGTGTCCAAACTATGGCCAGGGGGCTAAATGCAGACCTCAAACCAGTTTTTTTTTGGCCCTTAAGCTTTCAGGTGAATTGTTTCAGACTCTCTTACTCAGTACTTTTTCCTGCACGTTTTTGAAAATCTCCCTTGAAGCCATTATCAAGCATCTTATTGAAGGTCTAAGCTTGAATAGGTCTGGAGGCTCATGCTAACCTTTAATAAATGCTCATATTTGAATTATCCATGGCCTTTGCTTCTTCTGTGTTCTGATATGTGATTCTTGGCAAAAAAAAAAACCTGGACACACATGTTATAGACCCTCAAGGGAACTGTGCAAACTGGACCTGTGCCACAGTCGACCTGGGGCAGACTGAGAGACGTGTGGCTGCCAGTGTGTGCGTACAACCTCTCTATTCACCACCAGGAACATTAAAAACCATGTAGGAGGAGCTGGGGACAGGTCAAATGTGTTTAGTTCATCTGTAGATGTTGCATTTTGGTTGGAGACGGGGGTTCTGTACAAGACTCCGCCCACAAGCTGCTCCAACATAATAATTTTCCATAAATATACAAAAACAGAATACAAAACTGTACACTACAACTTCACAAACCTGAGTGATTTGCAGTAGTTTCATTAGTGGGACACACGCTGATTGTGTTGTGATAGCGCTCTGAAGGGGGAGTGACTTAGCACAGAGAGCAAAGGGAGGGGAGAGTCAAAAACAAAACTGAAACTTATTAATACATTGTTTGAGGTGAATATAGCATTTGCAAAACAATAAAAGGAAACATGGTGATCTAAATATGTTATGTGCTATAGTTAATACCACATAGAAGTAAAATACCCCCTCTTTAATAGAAATGGCCACAGAACTCACATGTGGATTTGTACCGTACTTTGGTTGGAGTGTGTGAGTGAGAGTGACAAAGGCGTGTAAGTGTTTTGACCCCTCCCTGACCCCCTGCGCCCCCCGGTGTCCGTGAGGAACGGCGAGCGGCCATGACCCCCTCAGTGGAACATACCGCACGCATACCTCCGCTCGCGCTGCTAGCATGTCACCTGTCGCGCGGCGTACGCTCAAAGCTAACGCCGCAGCAGCTGAGGGGTCAAAGGTCATTCAAATGTTTGTACCGCAGTGAGCGGGCAGATCACATCACACAAAGGGACGCAGCGTTTGTCAGGCTGATGCAGAAGACATACTCGAGTCTGAGCTACTTACAATAGTTACCTTGAAATTGATCCGTGTGTATTTTAGACTAAGTATTTTTTGATGAGTGTGATTATTGTCAGACCTGGTTTAGCCCTGGATGTCCTGGTTATGGCATTTATTCTGATTTAATTCTGATCTAGTCCTGGTTTAGTCCTGGTTTAGTCCTGGTTTAGTCCTGGTTTAGTCTTGGTTTAGTCCTGATTTAGTCCTGGTTTAGTCCTAGTTTAGTCCTGGTTTAGTCCTGGGTCAGTCCTGGTACAATCTTGGTTCAGTCCTGCGTTAGTCCTAGTTTAGTCCTATTTTAGATCTGGTTTAGTTCTAGTTTAGACGTGAATCAGATGTTCAGGTTTAGTCCAGTTTTAGTGTTGTCCAACATTGGTTTAGTCAGTCCTGGTTCAAGAATGAAGCAGGAACTTGCAGTTTTGATTGAGTCCTGGTTTAGTCCTGATTCAGTCCTGGCTTAGTTCTGGTTTAGTCTTGATTCAGTCCCGGTACAGTCCTTTTTCAGTCCTAACTCAGACCTGGTTTAGTCCTGGCTCAGTCTTGGTTCAAACCCTCTTTAGTCCTGGTTTAGTCCTGGTTTATCCCTGATCTTTAGCGGCTGGTTGCTTGTTGCTAGCCCGCAGCAGCTGTGGGGTCAGGGGTCAGTCAAATGTTAGCATGTCAGATGTTAGCATGTGAGTCATAAGTCGTCGTGCCGCGGTTCAAACGTTTGACTGTTTTTAACTTTCACCGTGATGGGAGCACTCAGGTTTCACGTCGCTGTTCACTCTTTCACACCTTCACTGCTGCTACTGTTAATCTGTTCATTCTGACGAGTCACAAACACAGAGAGAGATGGACCTGGCACTGACTCAAACCAGCGGGACAATGGAGCTAAACATGTATGTGATATTCCCCACTGTCGGTCGCCTGGCAAGTCCAGACTGATCTATGTCTGTCTTATACGGAGGGATGCCAGTCGGGTCCACACTCCCTCCGTCACGTCTCGAGCCAGAACCAAACATGATCGTCCAATCAAATCTGTTTATTTCAGTGACACATGTGAAACAAAGCCAGATGCACAGAGTTTAGTTATTCTCATTGATTCTGCAGGCTCATGAGCATATTAGTATTATATGGATGGACCATGTGTGTTCACGATTGGCTAATTCACCTGTCAATCACGCCCATCTGAACTCTGGGAGATTCGTCGGTGACCAGACTCACATCTTCATAAAGTTTTGGAGAAGTGTGTAAATCCCAGGCTGTTACCAGCTGAGGAAACAGACGCTTTAATCATTTTTAGAAAAGTGTCAAAGTTAGCACTAATGTCACAACACTAACTGCTACTTCTTTTCCTGCTGCTAGAAAATGTATCGCCTGCAGTTGACCAATCCTTCAGTGTCTCTGGGTGTATTCTGCATTTGACCCATCCTTCAAGGTTTATTCTGCATTTGACCCATCCTTCAGTGTCTCTGGGCTTATTCTGCATTTGACCCATCCTTCAGTGTCTCTGGGTGTATTCTGCGTTTGATCCATCCTTCAGTGTCTCTGGGTTTTTTCTGCATTTGACCCATCCTTCAGTGTCTCTGGGTTTATTCTGCATTTGACCCATCCTTCAGTGTCTCTGGGTGTATTCTGCGTTTGATCCATCCTTCAGTGTCTCTGGGTTTATTCTGCATTTGACCCATTCTTCAGTGTCTCTGGGTGCATTCTGCATTTGACCCATTCTTCAGTGTCTCTGGGTTTATTCTGCATTTGACCCATTCTTCAGTGTCTCTGGGTGTATTTTGCATTTGATCCATCCTTCAGTGTCTCTAGGTTTATTCTGCATTTGACCCATTCTTCAGTGTCTCTGGCTGTATTCTGCATTTGACCCGTTCTTCCGTGTCTCTGGGGTAAACCTGTCAGGAGTGGTGGAGCAGAGTGTTCATCCTGGTGCTGCTCAGTTTCTTTAACCTGGAAAAAGTTGGATTGATAATACAGCTAATGATGCTAATGTCACTCCTGTTCAGTGTAGTCGAGTAGAAAGTACAGATACCTGTTCTCACATGTACTGAAGTAAAAGTAAAAAGAATCAACATTAGAATATACATAAGTAAAGGACAGACACCAACATTTTTCCTCAAGTGCAGTACTTTACTACTTGTACTTTGTTACGCTCCAGCACTGGAAATTCTATCCACTGCTTTCTACTAAGCACAAAAAACATCAGTATAAAAGCTACTAACTTAAATAGTTGAAATAGTCTTAAGTCTGACTTTGGACCTCTTTAAATTTCAGCACAACTCTCACATCACTCTCTCTCTTCTGCGTCACTTCACATTATGATGAATAAACCAGAGACACAAAAGTAGTGTGGCCTCAGTCGGCTCAGGAGGAGGCCACTGTTCTCTTAAATCAAACTGGACTCCGTGTGTGTCCTGTGTCCTGTGCGTGTGTGTGCAGTTTTGTCCTCTCAGCTGTCCCTCTACCCCCCTCCTCCTCTCTCCTTTTGCCCCTTTTGCCCCTCTGCCCTCTGGTCCTTTTGTAACAGTTTGGAGTTGTTTTTGTGTCTCTGTCTCTCACTGTTCTGTGTGTGTGGCATCAGTGACAGATACTTGAAACCATCACTCCCCTAAACTCCAGTTCTGAGGAGGTCTGAGGAGGTCTGACGAGGGCTGAGGAGTACTGAGGAGATCTGAGGAGATCTTAGGAGGACTGAAGAGGTCTGAGGAGGTCTGAGGAGGCCTGAGGAGGTCTGAAAAATTCTGAGGGGTCCGAGGAGGTTTGAGGAGGTCTGAGGAGGTCTGAGGAGATCTGAAAAGGACTGAGGAGGACTTAGGAGGACTGAGAAGTTCTGAGGAGGTCTTAGGAGTACTGAGGAGGCCTGAGGAGGACTTGGGAGGTCTGAGAAGGACTTGGGAGGTCTGAGGAGAATTGAGGATGACTGAGGAGGGCTGAGGCAGTCTAAGAGGTCTGAGGAGGACTGAGGAGGTCTGAGGAGATCTGAGAAGAACTGAGGACGATTGAGCAGGTCTGAGGAGGTCTGAGGAGGACTGAGGAGGTCTGAGGAGAAATGAGGAGGTCTGATGAGGTTTGAGGAGGTCTGAGTAGGTATGAGGAGATCTGAGGAGGACTGAGGAAGACTAAGGAGGTCTGAGGAGGTCTGAGGAGGACTGAGGAGGTCTAAGGAGGTCTGAGGGGGACTGAGGAAGACTGAGGAGGTCTGAGGAGGTCTGAGGAGGTCTGAGGAGGACTGAGGAGGTCTGAGGAGGGCTGAGGAAGACTGAGGAGGTCTGAGGAGGTCTGAGGAAGACTGAGGAGGTATGAGGAGGTCTGAGGAGGTCTGAGGAGGTCTGAGGAGGACTGAGGAGGTCTAAGGAGGTCTGAGGAGGACTGAGGAAGACTGAGGAGGTCTGAGGAGATCTGAGGAGGTTTCAGGAGCTGACATGTTTACAAGCTCATTATAAACATGTCAGAGAGTGGAACGCATGTAAATGAGCTCTGCATCATTTGGTTTTAGTGGAGAAATTCAGATGAGCCTCAGCAAAACCAGTACAATCTTGTGAAATAGCAGTCTGACCTCCACTCTCAAATATTCAAAGTACTTTACACCAAGAAACTACTCACCCATTCACACACACAGAGACACAACAACAGAATTCATCTGTGGGCGTGGGATTTGAACCACCAACCTTCAGATCAGAGGATGAGCACTCCAAAAACAGAAGTAGTTCATTTTAAACAGTTTGCAGTTGTCCAAAGTTATTCCTCACTGACCTTATGCATCCTTAACATCCTAATTATTCACCATGATGAGTTTATAAGCATTTTTCACAACTCTCAGAGACCAGAGCGGAGTTTTGCTTAGCTTGCTAACCGCGCACTTCCTGATTACCTGACGATAAAACGCTTAATCATTCGAAGCAGACAGTACATCGAGGATTTATTTGGACCCGAAAAGTCTCTTATATAGTATATCTGTACTGGGATGAGACAAGTTTTGTTAAAACACGTGGTAGAAAATCAGGTACAGAGCATTTGTAAATATGCAAATATACATTTCTGGACAGTGGGAGGGCATCTGACACAATGGGAGGGCATCTGACACAATGGGAGGGCATCTGACACAATGGGAGGGCATCTGACACAATGGGAGGGCATCTGACACAAAGGTCTGTGAATGAGTCCAGGTCTGTCAGTTGGAGTCGCTGTGTCTGCTCTGCTCTTTATGACTGGGTTGTTCTCTTGTGACCTTACTCCAAAAGGCCGAGTAATAATAGTTTTAGTACTAGAAATACCACGAGGGAAGATATTGTGACATCTGAATTTTAACTAGTTCAGACAGATTTCAGACCAGGAGGATTCACACATTTTGATATTTTTTCCCCCCGACATTTAAAACGGTCGTGTTACGCTATTTCCTGATCTGTTCTAATGTAGTTTCCTCGTCACAAACAGACCTGGAGTTGTGTTTTGTCTCATTTACACATGTTTAACACACAAAACCTGCATATTTAGGCTGAGTTCTTCTCTCATACTGAAAACCCTCTGTTCCACTTTGTGATGTCATGTGGTGATACAGGAAGGGCTCCACTGTGTTTTTAAACTCCCCACACCTTCACTAGAATCATTTGGATCATTTCAGACCTGGAATTGCTAATCTCTATTGAACTAAAGGTAAAAATTATCTTGAAAACTGCCACTTCATGACATCACAAGGTGGAACAGAGCATTTTGAGCTTTGGAGATGTAGACAGAGTAATAATAGGGTTATTCAAATGTGTGAATGAAACAAAACCCAACTCCAGGTGTGTTTTTAAGGAGGTAACAGCATTAGAACATGGCTTAAAGCTCACAATAATCCATTGGTGTAATATAGGACCTTTAAGACCTATATTTGGATTTCTTGCTTGAGTTTAGTTGTTTTTTATATTAGTTTCCATATAAAGGACACATTTTCTTCATTCATTAAACGTAATTATTAAAAGTCTATTGTATTGTCTGATTGTAACTCCTATTGGCTTAAACAAGCCAGTCCTTATGGAGGGTAATATGTAGTACTTGTAAGAGTACTCTTGAGTAAAAGCTGTGTTCCTCTAAATCGAAAGTGACTTGCGTTTTATGTCGATAATATGAAATGATCATTTGTGTTTCTTGCAGCTCCAGATATGATTTAGTTTGGCTTATTTTTGTGTCATTTTCTGGGGGATTACTTCATGTTTTGTCACATTCACTTTAAATTATAAATCAGATGTTACGTCCCCACAGTTACTCTTTAAGTTACTCTTACTTGAGTAGTACTTTTCCCAAATTTAGTAGTCTTACTTTAGTACTAATTCCTGTCTCCTCTCCCCTCTAGTCCCATGTATTCTAGGATTTTCAAAAGTATCAAAAATCAGATACTAATCGATACTAAAAACTAGATACTCGTTGTTCACAGGTATCGATACAAAAAAAGTTTCCTAAATATCTTTAGAGTGATCTCGAGCTGCATCTTTCACAAGTATAAGACACATAGACTAGTATACACCATGGACCACTATGAACCTACTGGACACTGAGGGATTACACAGATATAAGGACACATGGGAATAGAAAAGAAAGTTCTGCCATCTAATGTTGAAAATCACGGTTTATTGTCTAAAGAAAGAGTGTTTTTAGGATCATCGTGTGGTGTAATCCAGGCATGAGGCAGATTGTGTCATTGTGTCGTGTGTCGTGTGCTGGTGTCAGTCCTGATTTATGATCTTTAAGTCATCACTAAAAGCCTCACTCATGTCTCTGTGCACGCACGGCCCATTGTACTGCATGTACTGTGTAGTAATAGCCCTGTGGTATTGCAGTAGTGCTACAGTTGTGTGCTCAGGGAGAGGTGCTTTAAATGCACATCAGTCAGAGGAGTCTGACACAGACTGGTTTCACTGAGGAGCCAAATGTGTCTGGCCCCAGATTTACTGTATGAACAGCTGCTGACGTCAAAATACGTCTGCCTTTCGGTGTCTGATAATCAGGAAGTGCACGTTAGAATGCTAGTTGTTGTGAGCTTTCCTCTGATGAAAAACTCCACTCTGTTCTCTGAGAGTTGTGAAAAGTGCTTATAAACTCATCGTGGTGAATAAATCGGATGTTCTGAATGCATAAGGTAAGTGAGGAATAACTTTGGACCTCGGTAAACCAGTCTCGATGTTTCAGACTAAAGAACAAAGCAGTTTAGAGTCAGGCAGTAGAACAGGGGCCCAGTGACTAAACTGGACCTTTGTTTTATGCTTTTTCTATCATCTCTATAAACGGCTCTCAAGTGATAAAATTCAACAACAAAAAATACTGTCACAAAAATAGCTTTACTTTAGTTACTTTGGTTTAGTTACTGTAGTTTAGTCTGAACAGTCTTGGCAGCATCAGTGAAACTCTTTTTGTCCTGTTAAAGATGTTCATAGACATGTTTTCAGACGAGCTCTGCAGACGGGCTGTGGATGTGATGAGGTAGATGAGGAAGAAAAAGCAGAATTAAATCATGTGAAAATGGGTCGCGGGCCAGATAATATTGCTTGGTGGGCCAGATTTGGCCCATGGGCCGCCTGACGACCTGTAGAATGTAATTTTGAAGTGAAAATAATAAGTGGAGGTTTAATTTGCTCATATTAAACCTCCATTATTATTATCGGCCTGTGGCTCTGATCCAAACGTGTGAATGAGACGTTGAGTTTGTAGTAAACAGGTCTCACCTGTGTGTGACCTGTGCTCAGGGCCGGGCCTGGAGCCAGCACACTCTCTCTCTTTATCTCACTCCTCCCTCCATCTGTCTCTTTCTCCCTCTCCTCTCCTACTGCCTCTTTAGCTACCTCTCTCTCTCTCTCTCCCCCGCCCTGTTTTCTTTCCTCCTCTCTCTCTTATCTTTTCTAATTACAGGGTGTAGTATTAGTAGTCCCTCTCTCTATCTCATTTTCCCTCCTCTTTCTCTCTTATCTCTCTCTTCCCCCACCCTCTCTCCTCTCTCTCCATCTTTCTTTACACCTCTTCATATCTCCCAACCTCTCTCTTTCTCTCTTTCTTTCTTTTTTCTTACCTCATGCCTTCTTTCTCTCTTTATCTGTTCCTCCCTCTCTTTCTCCCTCCTCTTCCTCCATTTTCTTTCTCCCTCTCTTTCCCTCTCTCTCGTATCTCTCTCAGATTACAGATTGTTGAATTAGTAGGCCCTCTCTCCTCTCCTTTTCTCCTCCCCTTCTCTCTAACTCGCCCTCTCTTTCCCTCCTTCTTTCTGATTGCAAATTGTTGTATTGCTCCTTCCTTCTCTCCTTCTCTCTCTCTCTCTCTCTCTCTCTCTCTCTCTCTCTCTCTCTCTCTGTCTCCTCCCTCTCCTTCCCTCCCTCTCTTATCTCTCTCAGATTACAGGCTGTTGTACTAGTAGTCCTTCTCTATTTCCCTCTCTCTTGTTCTCTCTCCACTCCCTCTATCTCTCCTTCCTTCCATCCCCCCTCTCTCTCCCTCCTTTCCCTCTCCCCTTCCCTCTCCCTCCCTCCTCTCCCTCCCCTCCTCTCTGTCTCTCTCTTTCCCTCTCTCTCCCTCCTCCCCTCTGTCTCCATCTCTCCCTCTTTCCTCTCCCTTCTCTCCTTCCCTCTTTCTCTCTGTCTCTCTCCCTCTCTCTCCCTCTCTCCTTCCCTCTCTCTCTCTCCTCCTCTCCCGTCTCTCCTCTCCTTCTCTTCTCTCCCTTTCGTCTTCCCTCTCTCTCTGTCTCTTCCTCCTCTCCTCCTCTCTCTGCCTTCCTCCCTCTCTCTCTTCCCTCTCCTTCCTCTCTCTCTCTCTCTCTCTCTCTCTCTCTCTTCCTCTCCCTCTCCTCCCTTCCTCTTGTCTCCTCTCTCTCCCTCTCTCTCTCGTCCTCTCCTCTCTCCTCCTCTCTCTGCCTTCTCTCCCTCTCTCCTTCTCTCTCTCTCTCTCTGTCTTATCTCTCTGTAATTACAGGTTGTAGTATTAGTAGTACTACTTTACACATTACTGCAGTTTTCATGGACCAGAGCCAAGTTTCACCCTCACATTTAAATCACTTCATTTCAGGCACGATCTCTGGGTTTGACCTTTACACGACCCCGGGCCTGTAGAGTCATACGGTGTCTCATCTGGGACAAAACACAAAACATGCACAGAAGAAATGAAAGGCTTTATTTAAAGCCTCTGTACTTGATTTAAAAAATATTAACAGAACTACTTCATTTGAAACCATTTGCAGTGGTCCAAAGTTATTCCTCCTTATCTTATTTCATTCAGAACATCCTACTTATTCACCATGATGAGTTTATAAGTGCTTTTAACAACTCTCAGAGACCAGATCAGGTACAGCGCTTTTAAGCTTTTTAAATAATACACAAAAATGAAAGCACATTTTTTGGTTGTTTTTATTGCACTTGCATCTCCACAAACCTGTCCTCCTCCTGCTTGTTTCCATGGAAATGTTGTTCCTTTGGCTATAATCTTCCACAGTATGGCATTAAATTTATCTATGTCCATGGATAGCAAAAGACAAAGTTTAAATTTGTCAGCTGAACGAATCGTTGTAGGAATGTTGGTGGAAAATGGTTTTCTATTTCCATGCAGAATCATGCAGGTTAGACTTCCAGAAAGTTCCACAGTGTTGCTTTATATGTGTAGGTTAGGGTCACTGGAGTAGAACCACATGCTGCTGGAGAGCATAAACTTCAATGACAGAACTTTCCTGGCTCCTCATTAGTCGTCCTCATATGATTTTGGACACATTAAACACATAAAAACAGTAATTGTTCCTGACCCAGTTTTGATGCTAGTGAATGTGACTATCCCCAAGCCTTTTGAGTCGTGAGCTCATAAAAATCTCTTTATCAGATTTTACTGCAGAGACTTTGAGTTTGACCCTTTCACTCAAAACACACATTAACCTTTAACTTTCCCATTCGCAAGTCTCAACCATATCTGCAAAAGTTACCTTGAACAAATGTAGTAAGACTTAAAGGTCCCGGACACGATTTTTTACCCATGTATTTTGGTCAAATGTGTCTCGCCCCAGCGCCATAGCCTGTATATATAAATGGACATAGCTAACCTGCTAACTGCCATGATCCAAACAGAAAGTGAGCATGGGCGCACTTCCCGCTTTATTGACTCTGGATCCAATTCACTTTCTATTGAAAAAAAACATCACTTATTTCTATGTAACTGCTGCTGTCAGACTCGTTATTTTGGTTTTCAAATGTTTGTATTAACCCGCTCTACATGATCCGGGTGTTTTATTTCACTATTGTGTCCGTAGCTCAAGATATAAATATATAATAATAGACAAATCAGGCTTCTTCTTTTCCCGAGGTTACTCCCACTGGGATAGGCAACAGGTTTGACTGACAGTGTTATTAAGCGCCTGCTCCCTGTTAAACCAGCAGTGAGTGCAAGAAGGGGCGTTACTTTCAGCAGCTTCACTCCAGATTGGCTCTTTGGTTGCTATGATACTCGTGGTTGTAGCTCCAAAAATAACTCTTCTCCAAATAACCCCAATAACTGCTCTAGCCTCGATGAGCTTCATTTGACTGGAGCCAAACGCTGTGGGTCACGTCACACTCACTCAGTCCACTTCTTTATAGAGTCTATAAGCAGCTTTTGAGTTCAAAATAAGTCCTGCAGAGGTGCCCAAAGGCCACATCTCAAAACATATTCGAAGCGTAGGGCCACAGACCAGCGATCAATGCAGCACTTTATACACAGCTTTGACAGAGCCGCTGTGTATTTATAAGGCTTGAAACACATTGATTTTATGTCTGTATCACACTGCAATGTGATGTTTGACATAGTAATAGAAATATTTGAATTTGCTGTTAAAAGTCCTGCTTATAATCAGTTGGGTTGGTTCAGCAGGAGGCCTGAGGGCCAATAAAAACTGGTCTGAGGGCCGTATTTGGGCACCGCTGATGCACTGTTCGCATCTAATTAGAATCAGGAAGTGAATCAGGAATTAGCTGGTTGCTAATTGTTGCTGTCTTTACCATCACATCAAACTCTGGTCTTGGAAAGTTGTGAAAAGTGCTTATAAACTCATCATGGTGAATGCATAAAGTAAGTGAGGAATAACTTTGGATCACTGAAACCGTCCTGTCCTGCATGTGGTTGAGTGCTTAGAAAATGTCTTTTTTCACCTACCCCCTGTCTCCACCCCCTCTGCAGTTCTAAAATATACTGTATTTATTCAGTAATGCAATGTCAAAGTAACTTACCCGAACTTAAACTTGAGTCCTTGTTTCACACCTTTTGTCTGTCGCTGATGTCCCGTTTGTAAAGGCGAGCTGTAAAAATGACATCGCCGCAGTAACAAAAGTCTTAAGTCTTATTCAAACACGGCCGGTCCTCACACGAACTTTGAGTCTACTTCCTTTCAGGTCAGAGGTCATGTGTTGCTCAACTGAAGTTACCTTGAGTGTTGGTATTAGCCTAGCGTGTTAGCCTAGCGTGACCCGGTGACATATTTGATCACTTTCTGTTTCTCATATTCCTCTGAGTGTGTGGGAGGGTTTCTGTCACAGTGTGGGGACATTACGGGGACAAAAAAGCTTTATTATTAAATCAAGTACATGATTTTAAAATCAGATATGGATTAAAATAGTTTGAGGTTAGAGTTTAGTCTGAAGCTACAGTGTTAAAGCCACATGTAACATTTTAGTAAAAAAAATAAAATAAAATAAAAAACATGTTTATTTTTTTCATTTTGGTTCAGACCAAAACATAAAAACATGTCCTTACTGTAAGCGTGCTTGTATCTCCACAAACCTGATTTGTTTTCACAGAAATGTCGTTTGGCTATAATACTCCACTGTATGGCATAGAAATGATCTGTCTCCACGAAGAATGTTCCAAGATATGGTTTTAACTTTCTACACACTGAATCTCTAGGCAGTGAGGGGCCGGAGGGGGTCCGGTTCAGGGACCACAGGATCTCATCTCTGCTGTTTGCAGGTGATGCTGTCCTGATGGCTTCATCGAGCCAGGACCTGCAGTAGGCACTAGGGCGGTTTGCAGCTGAGTGTGAAGGAGCTGGAATGAAAATCAGCTCTTCTAAATCCAAGGCCATGGTTCTCAATCAGAAAAAAGTGGTTTGCCCAGTTTCCTCTGTAAGGTGGCTGGGCGCTCCATTAGAGATAGGGTGAGGAGCTTGGTCACACGGAAGGAGCTCAGAGTAGAGCTGCTGCTCCTCCACGTTGAGAGAACTAAACTAAAGTGGCTCGGGCATCTGTTCAGGATGCCTCCTGGACGCCTCACTGGAGAGGTGTTCCAAGCACCATGAGGAGGCCCCAGGGGAAGACCCAGGACCCACTGGAGGGACTATGTCTCAGCTGGGAACACCTTGGCTTCTCAGCTGAGGAGCTGGAGGAAGTGTCTCGGGTTTGGAAATTCTGGGAGTCCCTGCTTAGACAGCTGCCCCCGCAACCCAGCCCTGAGAGAAAGAAATGGATGGATAGTTTTAACTTTCTGTTTCCATGGAATGATGCAGGTGATGTGGCACCTTGAGAAAGTTACATACTGTGGCTTTATGGTTAAGGTTAAGATCAGTCTTTAGGAACTGAATGTGAGTCAATGTAATGTCCCCAAGAAACATGGAAGCCCAACATGTGTGTTCAGTTTGTGTGTGTGCAGAGGTGGTGAGGGGAGGGGGCTGGGCCACAGTTATAAAGCTGCTGTTATCATGATGGATCGACAGGACTTTGACTTCCACAACAACTCACAAAAAAAAAAAAAAAAACACCAAAAAGAATTCAACAAAACCAACAACATGGTGAGCTTTAAGCCATGTTTCTATCTAGAGCCGTGTTTTGTTTCATTCACACATGTTTGAGTAACACTTTATTATTAGTCTGTCTACATGTCCAAAGCTCAAAATGCTCTGTTCCACTTTGTGATGTCATGAAGTGGTAGTTTTCAACAGCTCCTTTTACCTTTAGTTGAGTAGAGAGTGACAATTCCAGGTCTGAAATGATCCAAATGATTCTAGTGAAAGTGTGTGGAGTTTAAAAACACAGTGGAGAACTTTCTGTATTACCACACGATGACATCATAAGGTGGAACAGCGTGTTTTCTGTTTGAGAGAAGAACTCAGCCTAAATTTGCAGGGTTTGTGTGTTAAACATGTGTGAATGAAACAAAACATAACTCCAGGTCTGATTATGATGAGGGAAGTACAAAAGTGAAAGTTTTTAGCCTGAATGATACACGACATGTTTGACTGTAGGCGTTTCCTCGTCCTTCTCCTGTCTGTGATTCATGGCCGTTCAGTGTAAATAAAACACATAGGTTTGTATATCTGTACATTCAGAGCACGCTGTAGGTGACCCCATCTGTCACCACGTCATGTGACCTGTCATGTGACACGCTACACATTAACCACACACTACAATGGGGCACAGGCGAGCTCCATTCACAGCTCTATCTCTCACTCATAAGAACACACACACAACAATACGCACACACACACACACACACACACACACACACACACACACACACACACACACACGCAAGAATACACACACACACAAGAATACGCACACACACACACAACCATAAGCACACACACAACCATACACACAACCATAAGCACATACACACAACCATAAGCACATACACACAACCATAAGCACATACACACAACTATAAGCACATACACACAACTATATGCACATACACACAACCATAAGCACATACACACAACTATAAGCACATACACACAACCATAAGCACATACACACAACCATAAGCACATACACACAACCATAAGCACATACACACAACTATAAGCACATACACACAACTATAAGCACATACACACAACCATAAGCACATACAACAATAAGCACATACACACAACACGACCACACAGCAACCATAAGCACATACACACACACACGGTGTCTATGTGCACTGTGTGTGTGTGTGTGTGTATGTGTGCGTGTGTGTGTGTGTGTGTGTGTGTGTGTGTGTGTGTGTAGGTGTGTGTGTGTGTGTGTGTGTGTGTTGTGTGATGTGTGTGTGTGTGTGTTTACTTGATGTAAAGTGCTTTGAGTGACTTGAAGGTGGAAAAGTGCTCTATAAAAATGTGACTATTTACCAGATGTTTGACCCATGTATTTGAGCAGAGTGTGTCTTGCTCGAGTACACACAGACTGTAGAGCAGCCATGAGGTCAAGCAGAATCACTGTGTGTTAGCATGCTAATTGTTGTTAGCTTTATTGTCACCCAGAGTCCGCTCTCATCTCCGAAAGTTGCATAGTGAATAATGAGGATGTTCTGAATGCATAAGATGAGTGAGGAATAACTCTGGACCACTGCAAACTGTTTAACATGAACTAGTTCTCTTTTTTATACTTTTAAGACGGTAAAAATCTGGTATTGAAACTTTAGTCGCTGCTTAACCTTAACCTAAACTGAACTTAACCTATTTGAATCCAGAGCTGAACTTTAAACCATGTCGTTGATCTAATAATAAATGAGCTGTGTCCCCATAAGAAGCAGGTCCCAGAATGTGCGTTACATAGTTACACATACACCTGGACACACACACACACTGCTTTATCTGACTGTACACAGACTTTACACCTGGACACACATTCACCTGCAGACCTGTGAACTTCAGGACAAACAGATGGCGTCATGTTCTTGAACCAAGTTTAAAATGGGATCTGGTTTTCTAAAGACGGGGCATTATGCGAAATACACTTTTTGGAGCTTTCTACCCTGTTATAATGTTGGTCCCTCATCAAAAACATGTCTGAAGAGGTTTTAGATGTCATTCATACACGTTTGAGTATCATAGCGTTCTCTCTTGGGCCCTGTTCAAACCCTCCTTACAGTTACCTGTAAGATTATGTTCAAGGCTCCGCCCACAAGCCCATCACCCACGCTCCCACACGGCAATCCTCCACAAATATACAAAAACATGATACAAAACTGTACACTACAACTTCACAAACCTGGTGTGATGTGCAGTAGTTTCATTAGTGGGATGCCGCTGATTGTGTTGTGTTAGTGCTCTGAAGGAGGAGGGACTTAGCATGGAGAACAAAGGGAGGGGAGACTTAGAGCATCAAAAACTTATAAAACATGTTAATATGTTGTTTTGAGCAAATAAAACATTTACAACAAGACAATAAATGGAAACATGGTGATCTAAATATTACACATCTATAAATGTTACGTGTTAGCAGATAATACCCAACAGAAGTAAAATACTCCTCCTTAATGCTCCATAGAAGTGTAATGCCCCCCTTTAATGATGATGATACTAGTGATTATAGTGATTGACAGGTGGATTAGCCAATCAGGACACAAATGGTTCACCTGCATCAAAACAAATATGGCTGCTTATGAGGAAACAAGAAAGGAAAAAGAATAACACAAGGACTGGAAAACATGGCATTTGTGTATGTAACAGTTGTGTTGTGTTTCTGTGCCTGTTGTGATATGTTAAAATCTAATTTAAAATGTGTATTAAAAAAACAACAAAAAAACTATGATTTTGTTGTAGATGGTGATATGCATAGGCCGATATTATTATTATTTTTTTTTTTTCTTGAGCCAATACCGATATCCGATCTTTGGCCAGCTGCTATTTGGGGATACCAATATTTAGCATTTTAAATTCACAGCGAGGCCCACAAATTGATCTTAAGTTGAAGTAAAGGTCACAAATTTTCACTTTTCTCTTGTTAAAAAATAACAAAATGTATTTCCTGGGATATAAACTGAGTACCATACAGCCTCTTCCATTTTTACTTCAAAAACACAAATCTGATGCACTCACAATCTGGGACTAACACATGGGCCACAGAGAAAGGAGTAGCACCACTATCAAATATCAATATTGGCCAATACGATGCTTGAACAAAAGAAATCGTATTGGCCGATGATACGATGACCACCGCTGAGTGCGTAATGGTCCAACATGGTTACAGCGTTAGCCCTGTAATATTATTTGCAGTTATCTTTGTGCTTAGTTACCATAGCTTGCAATGCATTATGGGGAATATTCTCTTTTTTTTGCGGTATTTTACCACAAATCTGTTATATCACCCACGCCCCCGATTTGGTCAGGGGCATTAAAGGGACAGTAGCTCTCTCTGGAAGTCGCTTGTCACCTGAGGCCAAACACTCACTGAAGGGTCCATTGTTTCCCTATAGCCTCTGTTAGCTTAGCCTCATGTTAGCATTAGCCGCTGATGTCCACTTAAGGCTAATTAGTTGTGTCTAAAGTGTAAAGAGCCTCATCCATCTCCTATCAGCTCAGTCCATCGGAGGTCATCAGAGGTCATCAAGAGGTCAGTGGTCATCTGCCTCTGGAGGGGGTGAGGGGGGGAGTCAGGGGAAGTCACTGTCGAAGCTGAACTTTAGGAGTTTGAGAGATGACACTGGCCCATTCAGTCGTTCCATTGAAAACACGCAGATGCAGTGTGTAACTTTTCTGGTGGAGGGTCTGCTAACTGCTTGTCGCCATGGAGATGTTATTGTTTGTCTAGTGTTGCCTTAAAGTTGTCTTATTTATCTTATTTCATTATGGGTATTTTTATTGCATTCTTACCGTGAGCAAGGTCGCCACTCCACAGACCTGACCTGTAACTTGGCCAGATGGTGTAATGTTTCTGCAGTTACCATGGTGACACAGTGCGCACATTAGCAACCACAGCCCAAAAAGTTTGTTAGCTATGATGTGACGTCACAAATTAGCTCACCTGTTCTAGTTCCAGTCAGTTCTTTATGGTCAGATTAAAACAAAGCTCAGATTAAAGTCTAACTTGGGTAACACCTCTTCAGACAGTGCTGTCCCTACAGTTAGCATCACAAGAAAGTGCCAGATCCCCACCTGAAAATTTACACAGTTCGCCTTTACTTTTGACATCTCCTGTTCACTTTCTGTGGTATTTATGACTGTGCTGAACTTGCCTGTGCAATTAGAGTAAAAGTACTTTTACTGTAGTTTGAAGTATTGCAGTACTTCCTGCGGCTCGTCTTCTAAACAGATGTGTATCAGAGCGAGACAGTCTCTGAGCCCTTCTGTTTTTACGGCTCTGCTCTGATCTCATAAACTTTCACTTGAAAACCTGTCACCTTTCACAGAGGAATGCTCACAGACGGGGTATGTTACTTCTATGGGGTATTAAAGAGGGGGTATGTTACTTCTATGGGGTATTAAAGAGGGGGTATGTTACTTCTATGGGGTATTAAAGAGGGGGTATGTTACTTCTATGGGGTATTAAAGGGGGAGTATGTTACTTCTATGGGGTATTAAAGAGGGGGTATGTTACTTTAGTGGGGTATTAAAGAGAGGGGTATGTTACTTCAGTGGGGTATTAAAGAGAGGGGTATGTTACTTCAGTGGGGTATTAAAGAGGGTGTATGTTACTTCTATGGGGTATTAAAGAGGGGGTATGTTACTTCAGTGGGGTATTAAAGAGGGGGTATGTTACTTCAGTGGGGTATTAAAGAGGGGTATGTACTTCTATGGGGTATTAAGAGAGGGGGTATGTTACTTCAGTGGGGTATTAAAGAGGGGGTATGTTACTTCTATGGGGTATTAAAGAGAGGGGTATGTTACTTTTATGGGGTATTAAAGAGGGGGTATTTTACTTCAGTGGGGTATTAAAGAGGGGGTATGTTACTTCAGTGGGTATTAAAGAGGGGGTATGTTACTTCAGTGGGGTATTAAAGAGGGGGTATGTTACTTCAGTGGGGTATTAAGAGGGCATGTTACTTCTATGGGGTATTAAAGAGGGGGTATGTTACTTCAGTGGGGTATTAAAGAGGGGGTATGTTACTTCAGTGGGGTATTAAAGAGGGGGTATGTTACTTCAGTGGGGTATTAAAGAGGGGGTATGTTACTTCAGTGGGGTATTAAAGAGGGGGTATGTTACTTCAGTGGGGTATTAAAAAGGGGATATGCTAATTCAGTGAGGTATTAAAAGGGGGTATGTTACTTCTATGGGGTGTTAAAAAGGGGGTATGTTACTTTAGTGGGGTATTAAAGAGGGGGGTTTGTTTCTTCAGTGGGGTATTAAGGATGGGGTATGTTACTTCAGTGGGGTATTAAAGAGGGGGTATGTTACTTCAGTGGGGTATTAAAGAGGGGGTATGTTACTTCAGTGGGGTATTAAAAAGGGGGTATGCTACTTCAGTGGGGTATTAAAGAGGGGGTATGTTACTTCTATGGGGTATTAAAGAGGAGGTATGTTATTTGAGTGGGATATTAAAGAGGGGGTATTTTGCTTTCATGGGGTATTAAAGAGGGGGTATGTTACTTCAGTGGGGGTATTAAAGAGGGGGTATTTTACTTCAGTGGGGTATTAAAGAGGGGGTATGTTACTTCTATGGGGTATTAAAGAGGGGGTATGTTACTTCAGTGGGGTATTAAAGAGGGGTATTCTTCTATGGGTTATAACTGCTAACACATAATATATTTAGATCACCATATTAACTTTTTATTGGTTTGAAAATGCTAAATTCATCCAAAGTAACGTATTAACATCCTTCATCTCAAGTACTATCTGAACACAATCAGCTGCATCCCACTAATGAAACTACTGCACATCACACTGGGTCATGTGGGATCATGGGTGATGTGGGCTAGTGGGCGGAGCCTTGTACAGAATCTTACAATGAACCTTAAGGAGGTGTCATGATCCCTGCCTGTTCCTGCCTCCTGTGAGTGCTCTGCCCCTCCCTCACCTGCCTGTCTCTTGAGCTGGGCGGAGTTCCTGGCTCCTCCCTCGCGCACCTGAATCCCATCAGCGCAATCAACGGGAGGATAAGAGGAGCCAGGACTCTACACTCGGGGTCAGATCGTCTGTTTGTGCTTCATGTCTTCGTGCCTGTTTGTCTTCCTGCCCACTTGTCTTCGTGCCTGGTTGTCTGCTTGTCTTCGTGCTCACCTCCTGCTCCTGCTCTGGACTCCCGCTGTCACAAACTAGCCCCGAGTCCTGCATCCTTTGGTCCTTCTCACCCTCTATGTTACGACAGGAGGTTCTGAAAAGGGCCAGAGAGAGATCACTGGATTACTCAAACATGCATGGATGACAAAAACCTCTTCAGACATGTTTTTGATGAGGGAAGAATGTTATAACATGGTGGAAAGCTAAAAAAAAAAGTAGATCCTCTCTCTCCTTCTTCTGAGTGTTTCTCTCTTCTCTTTCTTTTCCTCCCTTTCTCTCTCTTCTCTTTCCTGTTCTTTCTCCCCCTCTTCTTTGCTCCCTCTTCTCTCTCACCCCCTCTCTTCTGATCCTGTGTAGCAGTCAGACCTCTTCATCCTTTCCGTCTCTCCTCCTCATCTCTCTCTTTTTTCTCTCTGCCTCTCTCCTCTCCTCCTCTCTTCTCTACTCTCCCCCTCTCCTCTAATCCTGTGTGTAGTAGTCAGACCTTCCCCCCCTTCCCTCCTCTCCCCCTCTGTCTCTCCCTCTCTCCTCTCCTTCTCTCCTCCTCTCCTCTCATCCTGTACGTAGTAGTCAGACGTCTCTCTCCCTCTCCTCCTCCTCTCTCTCCCTCTCTCTTCTTCTTCTCTGATTCCATGCATAGTAGTCAGACCTCACTCTCCCTCTATCTTCTCCACCGTTTCTCCCCTCCTCTCTTCTTTTTCTCTGATCCCTGTGTAGTAGTCAGACCTCTCTCTCCCTCTCTCCTCTCCTCCTCTCTTCTTCTCCTCTAATCCCGTGCATAGTAGTCAGACCTCTCTCTCCCTCTCTCTTCTTCTCTGATGAGCCTGTACATAGTAGTCAGACCTCTCTCCCTCCCTCTCTCCTCCCCTCATCTCCTCTCCCTCTCTCTTCTTCTCCTCTGATCCTGTACATAGTAGTCAGACCTCTCTCTCTCCCTCTCTCCTCCCCTCATCTCCTCTCCCTCTCGCTTCTTCTCCTCTGATCCTGTACATAGTAGTCAGTCACCTGTCTCTCTTCTCTCTCTCCCTCTCCTCCTCTCCTCTCCCTCTCTCTTCTTCTCTGATTCCATGCATAGTAGTCAGACCTCTCTCTCCCTCTATCTTCTCCACTGTTTCTCCCCTCCTCTCTTCTTTTTCTCTGATCCCCTGTGTAGTAGTAAGACCTTTTTCTCCCTCTCTCCTCTCCTCCTCTCTCCTTCTCCTCTTATCCCGTGCATACTAGTCAGACCTCTCTCTCTCCCTCTCTCCTCCCCTCATCTCCTCTCCCTCTCTCTTCTTCTCCTCTGATCCTGTACATAGTAGTCAGACCTGTCTCTCTCCCTCTCTTCTGTCCTCCTCTGTGCCTCTCTCTTCTTCTTCTCTGATCCGATGCATAGTAGTCAGACCTCTCTCTGCCTCTCTCTCCTCCCCTCCTCTCTCCCTCTCTTCTTCTTCTCTGCGTAGTAGTCCAACCTGCTTTTCGTCCCTCTGTGCATTTTGATCTTGTCTTTTTTATGATGGCGTTGGGGCATTCCTGACCGCTATAACTCTGAGCTAATTACAATGCTCCAGGGCCGGCGGATCAGAGAGGGGGAGAGCGCGCAGAGCAACCCAGGCGAGGCTGCGTGTGGGCGGGGACGACGTGCTAATACTGCCCCATTAGCACGCAGCTTCAAAAGGACGACAGCTTTTACAGACTTAAGTACAGAGACGAGACAAAAGATCATTAAGACAGAGACGACAGGAGACGACGGGAGACTACGGGACTCACTCAGAGACGCACTTTTACGGGTCTGGTTGGGTCAAACGTTGGGTTTACACACGTTTGCTCAGGTTTACAGGACAGGGACAAACTTGTAACATTAGATGCATTTTGTTTGAAAGCACAACCTGTCATGACTCCTCTGTGCTCGTGTTTTTCCACATAAAAAAGGGAAACACGTCTTAAGTTTGAGTTCGGGCTGATTGTGGACTCCATGTTCAAACTGGACAAGCACATTAACTCCAGTCCAGCTTCTTTCACCTAAGGCTCGTTGCTAAAGTAAAGGCCGAACCTCCACAGGTGGATTTTGAAAAGGCAATCCACACATTTGTAATGACACGTCTGGATTATTGAGATTCTTTGTCTGTGGGGCTGGACCAGAGCTCCCTGCAGCGCTCACAGAATGTCTCGAATGCTGCAGCTCATCTGCTCACAAAAAACAAGAGACGAGACACATCAGGCCTGTATGTGCAGCTGCTCTGGCTCCTGTTTCATATCAGGTCAATACAAAATGTTCTTGATGGTGTTGAAATGTGTGCGCTCTATGGGTCCTCTTTAAATGTGCGCACCATGGGTCCTCTTTAAATGTGTGCACTCGATGAGTCCTCTTTAAATGTGTGCACCGTGGGTCCTCTTTAAATGTGTGCACTCTATGGGTCCTATTTAAATGTGCGCATCGTGGGTCCTCTTTAAATGTGTCACTCTATGGGTCCTCCTTAAATGTGTCTCTCTATGAGTCCTCTTTAAATGTGTGCACTCTATGGGTCCTCTCGTAATGTGGGGTGTGAGGCGGACCAAAGATGCGTGACTCGGGGCAAGTTTAAGGGTGTTTATTTACAGAACAAGACACACAGGTGACGGGAGAACATACGAGGAGCTGGGTGCTGGGGTGCAGGTCAGGGTCCAGAGGTGCAGGGAAGACACGAGACGGGAAACACAGCCGGTACCGGGAGACAGGGTCGGAGAACACAGGCAGGACACGGGCAGGACACGGGCAGGACACGGGCAGAACACCAGGCAGGAAGCACAACAGAGACACGAGGACAAGCAGTGAACAGCACGCAGACACATGGTGAAGATCAGCAGGGTGACGATCAGACGACCTGGCCGAGAGAGCTGGGTCCTGGCTCCCTTTAGCCTCCTGCAGGTGTGTTGATTGCCCTGATGGGCTGCAGGTGCATGTGGGAGGAGCTAGGGTTCCACCCAGCTCTAGAGTCAGGCAGGTGAGGGAGGGGGAGAGGAGACACAGGAGGCAGGAGCAAGCAGAGATCATGACAGGTCCTCTTTAAATGTGCGCATCGTGGGTCCTCTTTAAATGTGTCACTCTATGGGTCCTCCTTAAATGTGTCACTCTATGAGTCCTCTTTAAATGTGTGCACTCTATGTGTGCACTCGATGAGTCCTCTTTAAATTTGTCACTCTATGGGTCCTCCTTAAATGTGTCACTCTATGGGTCCTCCTTAAATGTGTGCACTCGATGAGTCCTCTTTAAATGTGTCACTCTATGGGTCGTCTTTAAATGTTTATTTGAGAGAACTACTGCAGCCTTATACCCTGCCTAGAGCCCTGAGTTCAGTTGGCCAGATCCTGCTGACTTTTGCCCAAAGTCAGGCTGTTTTTGCTGACTTTCATGTGAAGCACTTTAGGCAGCTCAAGTTGTTTTTAAATGTGCTGCATTGTGAAAAGGCAGATGACGAATGATGAACATCTGAATCTGATTGGTTGAAGCATCACAACAGCAGAACAAGCCAAGAAATGTATCCATCCATTTTCTTTCTCTTTATCCAGGGCCGGAGGCAGCAGTCTGAACAGGGAAGCCCACACGCCCCTCTCCTTGCACACTTCCTCCAGCAGGACCCGAATGCGTTCCCAGGCCAGCTGAGAAATAGAGTCCCTCCAGTGTGTCCTGAGTCTTCGCTGAGGCCTCCTCCTGGTGGGACGTGAACACTTCTCCCGGGACGCGTCCAGGAGCCACCTCACCTGCTCCACAAGCAGAACAAAACTGAAACTTGAGTTAAATCCAGTTTAAAGAAAAGTCTGGATTTCTGAGCAAATGTGTGAAGTATGTCTGTGTCCGTCGAGTTGTGTTTAGGTGCTTCACCTAGCTCCGCCCCAAACCACAGTGCTGCTCTGTGATTGGGAGAGCTATGAATGAGCTATACAGATTTAAATGCCAACTTCTTGAAAATCAGGAACCACAGCTTTAAGGTTCTAAATACAGAAGAGCCGATAAGAGCTGAGTGTTTGCTACCGGACTCTCTCACGAGTCTGAGTTTGAAAAAGGTTTTGAATTCAAAACCTTTTTTCAGAGCCATTGGAAAGTTCTGTATTATTTATAGACTGTATGAAGAAGTGGACTGAGTGACGTCACCCACAGCGTTCGGCCAAATGAAGCTCATCGAGGCTAGCAGTTATAGCAACCTCGGGGAAAGAATTATTTGTTTGTTAATAATGTTCATATCTTACAGACAAGATGGTGAAAAAAAAACTCCAGGATCATGTAGAGTGGGTTAATACGAACATTTTACAACCAAAATGACGAGTCTGACAGAACAGTTACAGAGAGAAAGGCCACAGTGTTTCAATAGAAAATGAATTGGAGCCATGAGTTGATGGAGCCAGAAGAGCACCCATGCTCACTTCCTGTTTGGAACGCAGTGGCTAGCAGGTTCGCTATGTCCATTTATATACACAAGCGAAAGTATTATTATAGTACATAACTGACAACTGATAACTTCCCAGGTTAGAACCATAAACAGAACAAAAGTGAGGAGTTTACAATGCGCCCCCTGCAGAGCAAACGAGGACACACCCAGAAACATGCTGTCATCTGTGTCATGTGACCTCTCCTCCCCTCTCTGTAAAAACATTATTGGTCCCATATATGTAACATAAAGTTAGACAAAAAAGAAAAGAAAAAAATGAGTTAGGGCAGTGCCGTTAATCAAATTTCAACTTAAAGATGACCTATGTAACTTTTCTGGTGAAGGATCAGTGCTCTGCTTGTCTCCATGGAGATGCTATCGCCTTTTACCTTGAATTAAATGTATATATCACAGAGACACGCAGATGATGCAACCAGGCCAAGCAAAAAGTATCGCACCACAGTACAGATGTACTGTATAAGCAGCTCTGAAGGTCAAGTGTTTCATTGTCAGGAACCAGGAAGTGCTCCTTCATGCTAGTTGTTTTTAGGTAAAACAACACGCTTTAGGAGTTGTGAAAATCGCTTATAAACTCATGGTGAATAATTAGGATGTTCAGAATGCATAAGGTAAGTGGGGATTAACTTTGGACCACTGCAAACTGTTTAAAATAGTTCTGTGTTTCACCTTTTTAAAACAGTAAAAATGAGGTAATTGATCCCCTCAAGCCCCTGACCCCTGTCTAACCCTGCCCCTGTATTTACCCCACACATTTACCCCAGACGGCACCAAAAAAAAAAAAAAAAAAAACTCTGCTTCCTGACTCTCCATCCATCCTTCTGGACAAATGTCAGAGTCCAGTCAGTCTCTCAGAATTTCACAAGGATGTAATCACATTTTAGGTAAGATACTGGAATATTATTTGGGAAATGTGTCCTCTGCATTTGACCCATCCTTCATTGTCTTTGGGTTAAATCTACCTTTGATTCATCCTTCTATGTCTCTGTGTTAACTCCATAACCCATTCAGTCCCTTTGCGTTAAACCTGCATTTGACCCGTCCTCGGTGTAGGGTTTGGAGACATTCCCAGGGTCCTGCAGTTTAAATGAAGATGATTAGTTGTGGTAATGATCAGAATTCAAATAACACACATTGGCAGAGTGGTTAATCCTTTTGCCTCACAGCCACCGAGGTCTCAGGTTTGAGTCCTGGGCTGATTGAGACCCTTGTATGTGGAGTTTGCATGTTCTCCCTGTGTCTGCACTGTCTGGTCATTATACCTTAGAGAAGACCCGTGCTTGTGTCTCCTCTATAGGATCATTGCGTTAGAATTTGCACATCTTAAATCCCAATATTCATCTAAAACAGCTTAACGTAGCGCAAATGTCATCACAACATGGATAGCTGCACGTCACACTAGTGAGCAGCAGATTTTTTATTTTATTTGCACCAAAATGACTATCCTACAAGTATCACCGAAAATAAAACTGGAGATCGAAGTGCGTATGTCACATGGGCGTGTACTGGGAAAGGTGAAAATGAGGGTAGATCTGCAAAATGGCGTCCGGAAACTAAGCTAAGAACTTCAGAGGCTAAATGAGAAGAAGCAACTAGAACATGGTTAAAGATCTGAAAAGTCCATTTTGCACAATAGCTCTCCTATAAACTCCCCATATCCAGTCTCTAACCCTTAAAGACTTCCTGTATTTGCTGTTGTTTAGGTGAACTTTTCTGACCCGGCCGTGGACTCTGCTCCATCAGGATCAGGTGCTAACCACTCTGCCGGAGGTGGGCTGTGATTGGCCGGAGCAGGGGTCAGAGTTCAGTGCGGGGCTACACTCCGGTCGAGCCTTCAACACCTCCCTCCTCCTCCTCCCTCCTCCTCTGCGATGATCGATCCAGCCAAACTGCTCTAAATATTTACAGAGCCTCGGCCAATCGGAGCGCTCCGTCCGGCGAGTATCCGGGCAGACTTTAGATAGGCGCCGAGTCGGTGCGTTTATCACAGATTTTACAGAGAAGGAGTCAGGCTGCAGAGGTGAGACGGAGGTGAAGGGGCAGAGACACTTATGGCCAGAGAGGACGGGGATTCTTAAAAGTTCTGTATTACACAAAATTCAGCTTTAGGTCATGTTAGAACGCTGTTACCTCCTCAAAAACACACCTGGAGTTGGGTTTTGTTTCATTTGAGTTTGAGTAAGTTTTATTAGTCTGTCTACATCTCCAAAGCTCAAAATGCTCTGTTCCACTTTGTGATGTCATGAAGTGGTCATTTTCAAGTGAACAGCATTTTACCTTTAGTTCAGTAAAGATTGGCAATTCCAACTCTGAAATGATCCAGATAATTCTAGTGAAGATGTGTGGAGTTTCAAAACATAGTGGAGCACTTTACCACATGACATCACAAAGTGGAACAGAGTGTTTTCTTTTAGAGAGAAGAACTCAGCCTAAATATGCAGAGTTTGTGTGTTAAACATGTGAGAATGAAACAAAACACAACTGCAGGTCTTTTTGTGATGAGGAGACAACATTAGAACAGATCAAAGAACAGCACAACATGCGCCCTTTACAGAATTTGTCACCTGCTTGTCTCCATAGAGATATTATTGCTAAGCATGGAATGTACCACACTGTTGCATTAACTGCTTTTATTCACTTACAGGGGGTTTTATTGGTACAAAAAACTGCAGTATCCACTGTACCCAAAGTATTGAGTGTAAATCAAGACAACATTCTATAGGCCAATGATATTAAATACAGATGGAGCAGCTCATACACTGTGTATGTAAATGGATGTAGCTAACCTGTTAGCCGCCGCGTTATAATTAGGAAGTGACCATGAATGCTCCATCGACTCCAATTCACTTTACATTAAAAAACTGTGGCCCCTCTCTCTGTAACTGCTGCTGTCACTCGTCATTTTGGTCTTAAATGTTCGTATTGACCCGCTCTACATGATCCTGGGGTTTTTATTTCTCTTTCTTGATTTTGTTCATAAATCAACATATAAACATTAATAACAGACAAATCAGGCTCCGTCTTTCACCCGAGGTCGCTCGTGAGAGCAACAGGATTGATTGACAGTGTTGCCAAGTGCCCGCTCCCTGCTAAACCAGCGGTTCATGCGGGGAGGGGCATTACCTTAAAACAGCCTCACTCAGGATTTGCTCTTTGGATTTGCTATCTGTGTGCTTCATGTCTGTCGTCTCGTCTTGTATGAATGAATGAGCATGTAAATATTGAACTTGAGAGAAGGAGAGAGTGAGAGAGTTGTAAAATAGTAGTGATGTAAATATTTTGTTTTTAACCTCCTTTTTTTAGGGAGACAGAGATCTGTCCATGGACTGCGGATGAAAATTAGCCTTGAGAGAGAGAGAGAGAGAGAGAGAGTGGTGATGTGGAGAGAGATACCTTCAACAGCTCCTCACTCAGGATTGGCTCTTTGGTTGCTTTGAGACTCGAGAGAGATTTGGAGAGAGAGAGAGAGAGAGAGAGAGAGAGAGAGTGGTGATGTGGAGGAGATCAGAGAGGTATTGTGGAGTGAGGTTAATAATTGTAAAAATGTTGTCTCCTCTTTGTACAATCTGAAGACCAGCCATTTTCCAGTCGCATCACGTTGGGGGTGTCCTACATTTATGTCTGTGGCTGAATGTTTAGCAGTTACCATGGAAACACAATGCATACTTTAGCAGATACTGCCTGATATATTTAGTTGTGCTTTAGTGTTGGTTTAGTCTTAGTTTAGTCCTGCTTTAGTCCTGATTTGTCCTGGTTTAGTTTTAGTTTAGTCCTGCTTTAGTCCTGGTTTAAACCTAGTTTAGTCCTGGTTTAGTCCTGGTTTAATCCTAGTTTAGTCCTGGTTTAGTCCTGGTTTAGTCCTGGTTTAATCCTAGTTTAGTCCTGGTTTAGTCCTGGTTTAGTCCTGGTTTAATCCTAGTTTAGTCCTGGTTTAGTCTTAGTTTGGTCCTGATTTAGTCCTGGTTTAGTCTTAGTTTAGACCTGGTGTAGTCCTGGTGTAGTCCTGGTTTAGTCTTAGTTTAGTCCTGGTGTAGTCCTTGTTTAGTCCTGCTTTAGTCCTGCTTCCTGGTTTAGTTTTAGTTTAGTCCTGGTTCCACCAGACACATAATGACGTACTGTGGACTGGTCTGATTTTGTCACAGTTTTTTACAACTTTAAAATAAATATAAAGTTGGATAAGTTAGACAACTTTAACTGGAACCTCTCAAATCTTCTCTCATTTTCAGTTGTACACATAAAAAAAAAAACGTGCACGTGAGGAGAGTCGTGCACGAGAGAGTGTGCATGTGAGGAGAGCCGTGCACATGAGGAAAGAAGCGTGCACGTGAGGAGAGCTGAGCACATGAGGAGAGCGTGCACGAGAGAGTGTGCACGTGAAGAGAGCCGTGCACAGGAGGAGAGCTGTGCACGCAGATGTGGGTAGTACTTAGTTACATTCACTTGAGCAACTTTTTAAAGAAATTTGATTTTTCAGAGTACTTTTCTAGTACTAATATTTGTATTGAAGTAACAGTACTCTTACTCGAGTAAAAGTTGTGGTTCCACTGTGAGTAAATCTACAAGTGACAAAAGCTTTATGTCGACGATATGAAATGATTTGAACATTTGTGTTTCACTTCAAATTATAAATCATATGTTATGTCCTGACAGTTACTCTTCAAGTTACTTTTACTTGAGTAGTACTTTTCCCAAATACTTTTTTACTTATACTTGAATAATTTCTTGGACCACTTCTTTGTACTGCTAATGAGTAATATTATTTTGACGTATCATTACTTTTAGTTACTTACAATTTTTGGCTCTACTCTACCACGTCTGCGTCCTCGTGAGCAGAGCCGTGCACGTGAGCAGGGGCGTGCACGTGAGCAGGGCGTGCACGTGCAGTGAAAGTGGAGCTCCGTGCACGCTCACAGTCTGGAGGAAGTGGTCGGAGCATGTTGGGAGCAGCTGCTGTAAACATCTGGATCTGTGTGTTTACTGTAAGAGGCTGGGTGGTGCTGTGGGGACTCACATCTGGACACACACTCACATTATGGGGACCGGACTCTTACGGGGACACAACTCACTGACTATTAGATCAACGACATGGTGTAAAGTTCAGATCTCAGAGTCTACAGCGGAGTTTTGCAGACACAGTAATCTGTAACAACTGCAGCTGGCATGCTCACAATGCACTTCCTGATTCTCTGGCAATAAAAACTCAAGAACAAACAATAAAAAATCAGATGCAGACAGTTCACAGCGGATTTATTTTGTCACAATCCAAATCTGGTGCTGCTTCAAAACAACATCTTTACTCAATAAAAACACAACGTAGGTGAAATATTCTTTCTTTAGTAACAGTTGCAGCAGTGACAGTAGTAGTAGTAGTAATAGTAGCAGTAGTAGTAGTAGTGATTACAGTATAAATAGTGGTAGCGGTAGTAGTAGTAACAGTAGTAGCAGTAGTAGTACTAGCAGTAGTAGCAGCAGCAGCAATAGTAGTAGCAGTAGTAGTAGTAGTAAAATAGCAATCTGCTCAGTACCAAAATAAATAAAGAACAGCATGAGTATTTTAAGAGTGAAGTAAATGTGTGGGAGGGCATCTGGTCTAGAGGGAGAGGCTGATCAGAGCAGAGTGTGTGAGCAGAGTGAGCA
>JAIEZT010000124.1:30394649-30452149 GCA_019594935.1 Periophthalmus modestus
AGATACGCCTCACACTGTATTTGAGATGGTTTTGTGCTGTTTAAATGTGTCAGCGCTTCTCTTTGAACAGGACAGAAGATGAGGAGAGGAGCCGACGCCCAAAACGATTCTCCTAAACCCGACTGAGATGGGACAGAAAGGACGCGATAGGCCAGAGGTCAGGTTTCACTTCAGACGAGGAAATACAGACAAAAAGGAACTCAGATGATATCAAGTCTCTACCATATCTATATGGAACATTTACTCCACATTTATGCAGCAACACCAGCTAGTAGTAGGAGCAGTAGAAGTAGTAGAAGTAGCAGTAGCAGTAGCAGCAGTAGTACTGGTAACAGCAGTAGTAGTAGTAGTGGCAGTAGTGTAGTAGTAGTAGTAGTAGTAGTAGTAGTAATAGCAGTAGCAATAGTAGTAGCACTAATAGCAACGGTAGTAGTAATAGTAGTAGTAGGAGTAGTAGCAATAACAGCAGTAGTAGCATGTGTTGTAATAATAGCAGTAGAAGTAGTAATAGCAGCAGTAGTAGAAGTAGTAGTAGCAGTAATAGCAACAGTAGTAATAGTAGTAGTAGTTGTTTGCTCTTCATTTCATCCAGTTCATTTTAAACAGTTTGCAGTGGTTCAGAGTTATTTCTCACTCACCTTATGCATTCTGAACGTCCTAATTATTCACCACAAGGACTTTATAAGCACTTTTCACAACTCTCAGAGACTAGAACGGAGTCACGGTAATACAACAACTAGCATGTGAACAGCACACTTCTTGTTTTTGCAAAAAAAATAAAACTCTTTATAATGAGACACAGACAGTCACAATGGACTTATTTTGACCTCAAAACCCGCTTATACAATATGTACTGGGGCAGGACACATTTTACTCTGGGTACAGGCCCTTTAAAGGTTTAATTAGTCTGTCTACATCTTGAAAGCTCAAAATGCTCTGTTCCACCTTGTGATGTCATGAAGTGGTAGTTTTCAAGTTAACAGCTCCTTTTACCTTTACTTCAGTAGAGATTGTCAGTACCAGGGCTGAAATGATCCAGATGATTCTAGTGAAGGTGTGTGGAGTTTAAAAACACAGTGGAGCACTTCCTGTATTACCACATGACATCACAAGGTGGAACAGAGCGTTTTTTTGTTGAGAGAAGAACTCAGCCTAAATCTGCAGGGTTTGTGTGTTAAACATGTGAATGAAACAAAACACAACTCCAGGTCTGTCTGTGACGAGGAAACAACATTAGAACAGAGATCGGCAAAAGACAATAATCTCATACTTGGAGGAGTTAAACTGCTCTGGCCTCTTTAACCTGCTCCTGTATTAAAGTTAGATTTATGACCCACAGCTGCTGCAGTCGGATTGTGTTTCATTGATCTGAGTTTGAGACAAAGGTGCAGAAGTGTGTCCGGCTTGTACGCGCTTTGTTCCTCTGACAAACGAGCTAGCGTCAATGCTATTCACATGTGCTAGCCACCACGCGCGACAAAAGAGCGGCCTTCACATGCTAAGTGGGTAAAGTGGGCTCTAATTAACAGTCACACTCGTAGAACAAGGAGACAGATTAAAAAGATTTACAGTGTCAGTGTTATGTGAAATGTTAAATATATATCGTTTTCAAGCTGCTGCTGTCTGTGTCATCCCTCAGTCGTCTCAGTACATTCCACAGCAAAGTAAAATGTTATTCTATCAAATGGGCAGAAGTTTTAGAATGAAGACTATTGCTATAAACTACTATTGTTCTGAATACTATAGGCTCTGTACACAGCAGCACGCGAGCTAGCTTACTGCGTCTCAAAGCTAATGCTCACTTTTACTCAAATAGGAAAACATAAAATAAGCAACCTATTTAAATTCAAATTAATTAAAATAAAGACTACCCAAATATTTTTATATGTAGAATACTTCAGTTTGTGGTGTTGTTTTAATATTTGTTATACTTCAAAATTAGCATTAGCATTGGGATACAAATATGTCTCTTTCTAAACACAGAAGTGTCTCTGGTGAAATATTCATTTTATTTGTGCTTAAGATGTTGTCGGTGACATCCACACACAGCTCCATGTCCACTGTCTGACCCTAACCCCCTGACCTCTGACCCCTGACCCACCTGCAGCTCCCTGTCCACTACCTCATCTTGAAATATTTATTCATGTTAGTGTGACTCTGCAAACATCTCACAGAGATAAAACTGGACAGGAAGTAGTGACGCTAACAGTGAGGTTGAGGGCTGTTGTTACAATTACTTTATCTACTACTACTGATACTACTTGTTTTAGTAGTGCCCAGTGGTGGTATTGTACTATTTGAAATATTATATTACAATGACGACATTGTGGCAAAGTATGGCAACCCACGGCAAGGTTCCAGGTTTGATTCCCAGATTGTGTGGGATTCTCTGCATTTTCTCCCCATATCCAAAAGACTTATCCTCCAGTTAGGTACTAAGATCCTGGCTCAAACCTGTTTCACTGCTCCTGACAGGTTTAACCCAGAGACCCTGAAAGACGGGTCAAATGCAGAGGACGTATTCCACTAAATGTACCTTAACTTTAGAATCGTAATATGCAAATTGGTGGAACTTTGATATTACTATTATTAATGAGTTCATAAATGGTGTACAACAACAAACTACTACTACTACTACTACTTACCACTACTACTTCTACGCTTGGCCCCTGTGGTCAGCAGTCATTAGGCCCTCAGCCTGTTGGTCAGCAGATATATAATGTGATTGAGGGTTAAAGCAGTGGTCAGCCGGGGGGTCAGTCCAGGGCTGGGACCTCCAGGTCAGGGGCACCGCGGGGCTAATGATGCCCACGATCAGGGCTCAGAGCTGGGCATGGAGCCTCGGGCGCTGGGGTCTCCTGGAGGTCTCTCGAGGTGTCTCGAGGTCTCTGGAGGTCCGGTTTAGACCGCAGACCAAATGGAGACTGATAATTTATACTGAAATCAGACTTATTGTGCTTTTTGGCTACTATACAGTTATAATCTATGACACTCATAGATCATTATGGTATAACTGGGACATTAAAATCACAATATTCATCTAAAACAACTTAATTAAAGAAACAGGTCCGCTCACTTCTGCGTTAGAAAACTGCAGTGCTCAATGGGAGCTGACGTTGCCGTAAACATCATCACAGCAAAGCACCACATGCTGTTGGCCTATGGATAACTGCACATCACAGCGAGCAGCCGATGTTTATTCATTTGTACCAAAATAACTACTCGACTCTGTCAAACCTAACATGTCTCACTGATTAAGAAAATTAAATTGGAGAACAAAGTGTGTATGTTACAGTGGGCGCGTGCCAGTGGTACACTTTATTAGAGAAATGTGTCTGCATTTGACCTATCCTTCAGTGCCTCTGGGTTAAGCCTGTTCGGAGCAGTCAGGACTACCTTAGCTTAGGATTTGACCCATGGTGCATGTTTAGGGTTGATGGGGGAAGCCGGAGGAAACCCACCCAGACACATAAATGCTCTGAATCAGCATTACTCATCTGAGTGCATATGTCTGTGGAGGCCTTATTCATCACATGTCATGGGCTCAGCGGAGCAGTGGGCAGTGGTCAGGGCTCGAGGGTCTTCAGGAGGTCTTGGATAGCAATGGGATGTATGTATTCAGTTACAGAATACTGTAATACTGTACCTGCCTTACAATGTATTTGTAAGTATTCTGATACATGGTCCAATCAGAGTACTGTGTTCTGAATACTTAGAATACTTTAACTGTGGATTGCATGTAAATTATAGTGTAAAAACACTACATTGGATTAAAAACAGCTTTATTTTTGTTTGACCTTTTGTTCTGTATTTATTTATCACTAATTACAGAGTGAACATCTCACATGCACCATGCACAAGGGCTGTTTTTTACATTTTTCTCTCTGAGTCTGGGTAGTTTGAAGTCTAAATGTTGTGATCATGTACGCCGATGTATTCTTTTAGTTTTAGAACTGTATTCCGAACACCACCAAATGAACAAGTAACTGTACGAGAATACAGTCAGGCAAAAAGTATTCTGAATATGTACTCTCGATACATGTATTTAGTTACTTCCCAACACTAATCTTGGACAGGTCTTGGGTTAGTCTTGGACAGGTCTTGGACAGGTCTTGGGTTGGTCTTGGGTTGGCCTTAGACAGGTCTTGAGTTGGTCTTGGGTTGGCCTTGGACAGGTCTTGGGTTGGTCTTGGATTGGCCTTGGACAGGTCTTGGGTTGGTCTTGGGTTGGTCCTAGACAGGTCTTGGGTTGGTCTTGGGTTGGTCTTGGGTTTTGTGTTGGCTTGGTCTGGACAGGTCTTGAACAGGTCTTGGACAGGCCTTGGACAGATCTTGGCTTAGTCTTAGACACGTTTTGGGTTAGTCTTACACAGTCCTTGGACAAGTCTTGGACAGGTCTTGGATAGGTATTGGACAGATCTTGGACAGGTCTTGGACAGGTCTTGGGTTGGTCTTGGATTTGTCTTGGACAAGTCTTGGACAGATCTTGGACAGGTCTTGGGTTAGTCTTAGACACGTTCTGGGTTAGTCTTACACAGTCCTTGGACAGGTCTTGAACACGTTTTGGACAGGTCTTGGACAGATCTTGGACAGGTCGTGGGTTAGTCTTACACAGTCCTTGGACAAGTCTTGGACAGGTCTTGGATAGGTATTGGACAGATCTTGGACAGGTCTTGGACAGGTCTTGGACAGGTCTTGGGTTGGTCTTGGATTTGTCTTGGAAAGGTCTTGGACAGGTCTTGAGTTAGTCTTGGGTTGGTCCTTGGAGGGGGGTCCTGGTTGATGGATGAGTTCTGGTCAGGCTGTGGCAGATTGCAGCTTAATCAGCAGTGGGCCATTCAAGAGACAAGAGCAGCATTTAAGCATTTACCCTCGGACCCCCCTCCCACACACACACACACACACACACACACACACACACACACACACACACACACACACACACACACACACACACACACACACACACACACACACACACACACACACACACACACACACACACACTCCCCCCAACCTCCTGTTCAGTCCTAATGAGCCTCTGACAGCCGCACGCTCTGGGGACCTCATGTTTTCAAACCCAATAGAATGCGCACAAAGCTTTACGGGCTAATGCTAATCTGCGAGCTGTTTAACGCTGTCAATAATTAGCCCGGTGCAACATGTGGACTGGTCAGGACACGCTTCTGTCTCACTAATGACCCTATCCTGCAACAACAGGCCACACGCCAGTTTGAAGATTTCATCTGTGACGGCATTCTGGCCTCACAGCGAGAAGGTTCCTGATTCAACTCCTGGGCCTTTCTGTATGGAGTTTGCATGTTCTAGGTCATGAGTTAGTCTCTCCAACAGAAAACACTCTTCTTCACTTTGTAATTTCATTTGATAATACAGGAAGTGCTCCACTGTGTTTTTAAACTCCATACACCTTCATTAGAATCATTTGGAGACCTTTAAGGCAGTAAAAATCAGGCACGTTTTAAACCAGGGCCTCTCCTCCTCAGTGTGTTTAAATGAGATCTGATGACCCCTCCCTCCCCGCTGACCGCTCCTCCCTGATGCTGCATTGGCGTCCGTTGGGCTGTTCTTTTGTCAGTTGCCCCTCTGGACCCCCCCTGAGCTCCAGCTGCCCCCCGCGGTGTCCCAGTCGCTCAGCCATTGTTCCCTTGGGCCAGGCGTGTGCCGCTGGAAGGAGGGGGGCAGGGGGAATTTACGGGACGTTTGAGAGTTACAAGTGTGGCAGAACTCATAACAGCTGCAGCGGAGACGAGGGCAAATAAGGTCCATCGCAAACGCACCATGATTCAGGTCAACAGACAGAGGTGGGAGAGCAGCCGAAAACTGTACTCAAGTAAGAGCAAAGTTACTTAAGCAGCAGAACAAAGAGTAAGAATGTATTTGGGCAAAGCACTACGTTACAAAATGGGGCATTTTCAAACAAAAAAATTAGCCAAACTAAATCATATCTGAAGAAGCTAGAAAGACAAATGGTCAAATCATTTCAAGTCGACATAAAACTCACTTTAGACTCACCCACAGTGGGAAGAGGAACCACAACTTTTACTCAAGTAAGAGTTACTTTAATGCATATATGACAAATAGGATGCAAATATGACAAATAGGAATAAAGGTATTCTGCTAGAAAAGTACTCTGAAAAGTACAATTTCTTTCAAAAGTTACTCAAGTGAATGTAACTGAGTACTACCCACTTCTATTATTATTTGTTCCAGTCCCTAATAAAGGTCTCACAGAGAAGTGACACTGAAGCATGGGTCAAATGCCGGTCTAACCCAGAGACTCTGAAGGATGGGTCAAGGACACATTTCTTTATATTGATTATTTTTTTTTTTTTTATCTATTGATTATATGAATTACATTGTTTCAAATATCACATGTAGTTTAAATTGATACAAATTTATCACTCCAACTACAATCAAAGAAAACAACTGGCTTTCCGAGTACCACCAGGACTAAACCAGGTCTATAACGGGACTATTCCAGGTCTAATCTAGGACTAAACTAGGTCTATAACAGGACTATTCCAGGTCTAATCTAGGACTAAACCAGGTCTATAACAGGACTATTCCAGGTCTAATCTAGGACTAAACCAAGTCTATAACGGGACTATTCAAGGTCTAATCTAGGACTAAACCAGGTCTGTAACAGGACTATTCCAGGTCTAATCTAGGACTAAACCAAGTCTATAACAGAACTATTCCTGGTCTAATCTAGGTCTAAACCAAGTCTAGGACTATTCCTGGTCTAATCTAGGACTAAACCAGGTCTATAACAGAACTATTCCTGGTCTAATCTAGGTCTAAACCAAGTCTAGGACTATTCCTGGTCTAATCTAGGACTAAACCCGGTCTATAACAGGACTATTCCAGGTCTAATCTAGGACTAAACCAGGTTTTATAGATCCTATATTACACTAAATTGACTCTTGTGAGATTTAAGACATGATATAATGTTGTTACCTCATCAAAAACACCTTTTATTATCAGTCTGTCTACATCTTCAATAGTCGACCTTGTGCTGTCACACAGTGGTAGTTTTCAAGTTAACAGCTTCTTTTACCTTTAGTTCAGTAGAGATTGGCAACTCTGGGGCTGAAATTATCCAACTAATTCTGGTGAAGGTGTATGGAGTTTAAAAACACAATGGAGCACTTCCTGTATCACCACATTACATCACAAGTTGAACAGAGTGTTTTCCGTTTGAGAGAAGAACTCAGCCTAAATCTGCAGGGTTTGTGTGTTAAACATGTGAGAATGAAGCAAAACACAACTCCAGGTCTGTTTGTGATGAGGAAACAACATTAGAACAGATCAGAGTAATATGGAGTCCACTTTAGAGGACAGAAAAGTGGGTCAAATGAACCCTAAATTAGACAAACCCACAAGTGAAGAGCTGTCCCAGTACCACCTGAAGGAGCTCACGTGCCGCAGTTTGAGAAACACTTACACCCCCTCCAAACATCATTAGTGAATCTTGTGTGTTTGTTGTGTCTCTGGCTGAATGTGTGTGTATCAGAGCAGATCTACAGAAGCTGAGGATGTTCACACCTCATCACAGGTTCACACGTCATCACAGGTTCAAACGTCATCACGGGTTCACACCTTAGTCCTAATGGAACAAATCACCCCATTACACTCAGGCCAAGTCACTGCTGCTCTCAGTATTTTGGCTTAATATTAACAAAATATACATTAATTTCATCATGTTTAAAAATCCATTATTATTATATCCATGTTACTCTATCTCCTCATTTGTTCTAATGTAGTTTCTTCATAAAAACAGACCTGGAGTTGTGTTTTGTTTCATTCTCACATTTTTAACACACAAACCCTGCATATTTAGGCTGAGTTCTTCTCTCAAACTCTGTTCCACCTTGTGATGTCATCATGTGGTAATACAGGAAGTGCTTCACTGTGTTTTTAAACTCCACACACCTTCGCTATAATCATTTGGATCATTTCAGCTCTGGAGTTGCCAATCTCCATTGAACTAAAGGTAAAAGAAGCTGTTAACTTGAAAACTACCACTACATGACATCACAAGGTGGAACAGAGCGTTTTGAGCTTTGGAGATGTAGACAGACTAATAATAAAGTGTTACTCAAACATGTGTGAATTGAGGAGGAAACAGCATTAGAACATGACTTAAAGAGTCCATTATGTGTCATATAGGACCTTTTTTATTTAGTTTATATTATTTAAAAGGTTCAAGTATTTTTCACGTATTTTAAAAGAACCTGAAAACTATTATTATGTTAACAAACTGGAGGACCATCTTTACACCAAACTCTACAAAAAAAAAAAAAGGATTGAATTTTCTAAACACATTACAATTTGAAGAATACAAATCAAATTTTTCAGGTTTTGTTCTGGAGGAAATTGAACATTATTAGAGTATATAGAAATGTATAGAGAGATTTCATCCATGACTTGAAATGACACTGTACTGGTCCTGACGGCCTGTTTCCATGTGTCCTAATGGACTAATTAACCTGTAAACATTGCTAACGAAGTGTTGTGGGCAGGAAGAGCAGATAATGAGTTTGTCAACATAAACGTTAGCTCAGCTCAGACTGGCCCCATAGTTTAACCGAGTGTGAACGACTCCAGATACACAGCGAAAGTGTGGATTCTACAACAGCTGTAGGTCTAATGAGGCGGGCTAACCACTCTGCCACTGCCAGACATAAGGAGTCTAAACCACAACCTTCTGGTGAGAGGGAAGAAACAGGCTAACCACTCTGCCACTCCCAGACATAAGGAGTCTAACCCACAACCTCCTCACTCTGCCACAGTCACACAGGGAGAACATGCACACTCTACTCAGAGAGATCAGGAGTTGAACCCACAACCTCTTGGTGAGAGGGAGTCACACATGTGTATCCATAGCAGCTGGTTTTGACTTCACAGTAGGGGGCGCTCTGATGGACAATGGCGTGGCGTTTGCTTTGTGTAAACGGCCAATACACAGAGAATACACACTTTTGTGACTTTTTGTGGACTCAGGACTCTTGAGTAAATCGCACACAGCTTGTCGAGTGGACTCAGAGCACTTCCTGCTCATCACACGAATAAAAACAACATAAGAGTCTGGCTTTGGTCCAAGTCAGAGTCGCCAAGTTTGCTTCTGTTTTGATACTTTGCAGTGACTTGGCGCTGGGGTGTTCTACATATATGTCTATGTCTGTGTAATCCCTCAGTCGTCCAGGTAGCTAGCCTGTGACAGGGACTTGTCTAACAGTGAGCTCACCTGTCGTAGTTCAGCTAAGTCAGTTTAGTCTTTATGGTCAAATTATGCTTAAACAAAGTTCAGATTAAACTCTAACTTTAGTAACACAGCTTCAGACAGAGCCGTGCCTACAGTTAGCATCACACCGCCAGGGAATCTTGATGACAGAGTATCAATAATATACCACAGTATGGCATAAAACACATCTATCTCCATGGAAAATGTTCTGAAGTATGGGTTTAACTTTCCGTTTCCATGGCCTCCAGCAGGTGACATGACAATTCCAAAAAGTGACATACTGTGGCTTTAGGCTACTGTGGTTTTATAAGTAAGTTAACGCTCTATTATAGTTATTTTAAATGCCCAGAAAAAGCCTGTGTCTTCTTTAAGGTGGACTTTTGGATCCCTGGGGCCCATCTCCAGGTCTTTTGTCGATGAGACGAGAACAGAACAACAAGAAAACAACACTTTACCGCCATATTGAGCCATGTTTTGTGGTGATTAGCTTTAGGACAGAGGGAGGGGTCAGTGTGTGTGTGTGTGTGTGTGTGTGTGTGTGTGTGTGTGTGTGTGTGTGTGTGTGTGTGTGTGTGTGTGTGTGTGTGTGTGTGTGTGTGTGTGTGTGTGTGTGTGTAAGTGGGGGGTCATCCAAGTTGAGTCCTGGTCCAGTCCTGACCATCTGCCCCTCTGTCTCTGTGCAGAGCCAGATTAGACTGAACACCGAGACTGGGGGAACACACTTGTTGATGCGAATCCCTTTAGCTCATCAGACAGTCGTAGAAACTGTCCCTCTCAGTGCTCTGTCTCGTTCTCAGGAATTTTTATCTGAAATGTCCAAATGTGCCTCTGGGTTAAACCTGTCAGGATCAGTGGGACCCATCTTGAGATACTCCTGATCAGCTCCATAGACTGTTTATGTAAATGGACATAGCTAACCTGCTAGCTGCCATGTTCCAAACAGGAAATGATCATGGGCTGTGCTTCCCGCTCCATCAACTCTGGCTCCAATTCACTTTACACTGAAAAACTGTGGCCTCTCTCTCTGTAACTGCTGCTGTCAGACTCGTAATTTCGGCCTTAAAATGTTCATATTAACCCGCTCTACATGATCCTGGTGTTTTTACTTCACTATTGCGTCCATAAATCAAGATATGAACATTAATAACCGACAAGTCAGGCGCCTTCTTTACCCAAGGTCGCTCCCACTAGCGTCAGCAACAGACTTGATTGACAGCGTTGCTATGTGCCCACTCCCTGCTAAACTAGCGATGCCAGTGGGAGTGTGTGTCCTTCAATAGCCTCGCTCCTGATTGGCTCTTTGGTTGCTATGATACTCTTACACGGATTTCCTCTCAAAACAGTAAAACTAACTTATTCTGGAAATGAATCTTGTAAAATGTAAAATGGCCTCTGCAGACATGAGACTGGCCTCCTGCTGCCACTGTCTGTGCCCCCCTCCATGTGCAGAGGATCAGAGCACACCCCTAATACTGCTAAAGACACACTCATTCAGGGCTTAACTCAGAAGAGAGGGAAGAGAGGGATAAAAGAGAGAGAGGGAGAGGAGGGAGGAGGGAGAGTACAAAGGGAGACTTGCACTTGTCGCTTCTGTATAGACCCGGCCCAAGCTCAGCGGAGGCTTCAAATAAGGCTTCAAATGAATATAAGACCTTTAAGTACACATTTTATGCATCTCTACTTTACTTAAGTGCATTTTACTTTTACTTCAGTACATTCTGCACTTTCTACTCCGCTACATTTTTGAACAGGACTGAAAAGTTAAAGTATTTTTTTATTATTTTCTGCGTCCTGCTGACTGCCACTTTTACTTAAGGAGATTTTTTCAACATGTGATACTTTTACTTTTACTTGAGTACTTTTTTTTACTACTTACTTTTTCTTAAATAACAAAACTTCGTCCACCGCTGACCAGACCAGAAGTGTTTGTGTCCCTTGTGTGAAGTGTGGGATAGAGCCCAGGGTTAAACCAACAGAGCGCGGGGGGTCCCTGTAGGCCGTCCCCCCGCAGTTTAAGCCAGAGGCCCTGCCCGAGCCTCCTGCATAAGCCCCTGACCCCAAAAAGACCCTACCTGAACCTATACCCACCCCGGAGCAACAATGCCCCGATACATCTGAATAGGATTTTTCAGGGGGTAGAAACCATTGACAACTGCCCCTCTGTCCTCACCTTTGTGTCTTTACCTTTGTACCTGCCGCCCCTCAGGCTTTTCTGTGGAAATCTGGCAACCCCGATCTTACCACCCACCCTCCTCTCTTGCCCCTCCCACCTCACCTGCCCCAGGACACTTCTCAAACAGAACGATCTTTGTTTAACCCCTTGGGGACTGGTTTTGGGGACTGGTTTTGTGTCACTTTCACATAACTAAAGCCCCAAACATCCCCAAACATCCAGACGAGCAGGGGTAAAAGAAGGAGCAGGGGGAAAAGAAGGAGCAGAGGGAGAATGAGGAGCAGGGGGTAAAAGAAGGAGCAGAGGGAGAATGAGGAGCAGGGGTAAAAGAAGGAGCAGGGGGAAAAGAAGGAGCAGAGGGAGAATGAGGAGCAGGGGGGGTGAGGAGCAGAGGGGGTAAGGGGTAAAAGAAGGAGCAGGGGTAAAAGAGGAGCAGAGAGAATGAGGAGCAGGGGGTAAAAGAAGGAGCAGAGGGAGATGAGGAGCAGGGGTAAAAGAAGGAGCAGGGGGGAAAAGAAGCAGCAGAGGGAGAATAAGAGAGGGGGGTAAAAGAAGGAGCAGGGGGGGGTAAAAGAAGGAGCAGGGGGTAAAAGAGGAGCAGGGGGGGGTAAAAGAAGGAGCAGGGGGGGGAAAAGAAGGAGCAGGGGGGGGGAAAAGAGCAGGAGCAGGGGGGAAAAGAAGGAGCAGGGGGGAAAGAAGGGGGGAAAGAAGGAGCAGGGGGAAAAGAAGGAGCAGGGGGGAAAGAAGGAGCAGGGGGAAAAGAAGGAGCAGGGGGGAAAAAGAAGGAGCAGGGGGAAAAAGAACAAGGGAAAGAGGGAGACAGAGGGAGGGGGAAAAGATGAGGAGCAGGGAAAAGTAAAAGAAGGAACAGGGGTAAAAGAAGGAGCAGGGGTAAAAGAAGGAGCAGGTGGTAAAAGAAGGAGCATGGGTAAAAGAAGGAGCAGAGGGAGAGTGAGGAGCAGAGGTAAAATAAGGAGCAGGGGTAAAAGAAGGAGCAGGGGTAAAAGAAGGAGCAGGGGGAGGAGAAGAAGAAGCAGAGGCAAAAGAAGGAGCAGGGGGAGAAGAAGGAGCAAAGGGAGAATGAGGAGCAGGGGGTAAAAGAAGAAGTGGGGGGAGAAGAAGGAGCAGGGGGAGAAGAAGGAGCAGGGGAAAGTACTCAATCCCTTCAATTCCTCAAATAGGAGTAAAAGTACACTGCTACAAAAGTACTCTAAAAAGTATAATGTCTTTAAAAAGTGACTCGAGTAAATGTGAGTGAGTACTGCCCAGCTCTGCACGGAGATAAAACAAAAACTCAAGCATCATTTAAGTCTTATTGAAAACAAATAAAAACGGTCTCTTAAAACTGATCTCCTGAACATAAGTCATACGTGTACTGCCATTACAGCCTGTTACACTTCACTGTCTGCCTCATGTCTGCTCTGAACCTCATGTCTGTCCTGAGGATCAGACTCTGAAAACACGAGATCATCACTGACCAACAGACACGACCCAGCTCTGTGCCAGAGCAAAACTCTCAAACTATCCAGAGAAAGCCGTCTAATGAAAAAGAAATAAATAAAAATTAAAAAAAGTAAAACCCGAGCAGCTTCACTGTTTTTAATTTTAAATATATTTCCCTAAAATGATGTAAATGTTGAACATCCTGGTCCTTTCGTGTCTGAGCCACATGTGTCCGGATCTGAGCTGTTTGTGTTTTTGAGATGAAGACTCACGATGACAGACGGAAACACACCACACGAAAACAAAAGAGAGAAAGAACAGAGACGAGAGGAAAGAGTGGGAGAAGAGAGAGGGGGAGACAGACGGATACATGCAAGAGAGAGAAAGAACAGATGGAGAGAGAGGAGAGGGGGAGAAGAGAGAGGGGGAGACAGATATATGCAAGAGATGAGAGAGAAAGAACAGAACAGAGGGAGAGGAGAGAGAGGGAGAGGAGAGAGACAGATGGATACATGCAAGAGAAAAGAGAGAGAAAGACCAGAACAGAGGGAGAGTAGGGGAGTAGAGAGCAGAGAGACAGACAGATACATACATGCAAGAGACAAGAGAGGGAAAGAACAGAACAGAGGGAGAGTAGAAGAGGAGAGAGCAGAGAGACAGACAGATACATGCAAGAGACAAAAGAGAGAAAGAGAGGGAGAAAGAGAGAGGAGGAGGAGAGGAGGGAGAGATGAGACAGGGAAATGGATACATGAGAGACAAGATAGGAAAGACAGAAAAGGGAGGGACAGATGGGTACATGTAAGAGACAAGAGAGAGAAAGAGGGAAGGAAAGGAGAATCATGTGGGAAAGGAGAGAGGAGAGAGAGAGAGAGAGAGGGTACATAGAGAGAGAGAGAGAAAGAGGGAAGAAAGGAGAGTAAGAGAGAACTGAGAGAGAGAGAGAGAGAGAGAGAGAGAGAAGGAAGGAGAGAAGAGTCACACAGAAACAAGAGAGGGAAGGTGAGAGAAGGAGGAGAGAGAGGGATACAGATAAATACATGCAAGAAAGGAGAGGGAGAGAGAAAGAGAGAGAAGGGGGAAGGAGGGGGAGAGACGGACGGATACATGCAAAAAACAGAGAGAGAAAGAGAGAGAGGGATGAAAGAGAGAGTGGGAGACAAAGAGGGATAGAGTGGGAGGAAGAGAAAGCAGAGCTGAGGACCTCCCTGAGTGAGGCTGTGTGGGGACAGAGGGTCTGACCACATCACAGCAGCAGCAACTTCCTCCTCCACGTGCACGCTCACACGTGCACACTCACACACATGTGCACACTCACACACATGTGCACACTCACACACTCACACATGCACACACACACGTGCACGCTCACACACTCACATGTCCTCTGGAGCACATGAGCGTGCACACACACACATGTGCACACTCATGTGCTCCAGAGGCAGAGACAGTGTGACACAGGCTCCAGGAGGAAGTCTCTGTTTAAGATGAACTAAAAGACTCAACATTTTATTGTCACAGAAACAACAAAATGACTAAAGACAAGTGTGTGAACCTAATAACACTCTAATGAAGGGTGATTAGTGCTTCCCACTACCCAGACACTTCCTCCAGCTCCTCCAGGGGGACCTCAAGGCATTCCCAGGCCACAGAGACGTAGTACCTCCAGTATGTCCTGGGTCTGACACACAGGGAGGGCATCTGACACACGGGGAGGGCATCTGACACACAGGGAGGGCATCTGACACACGGGGAGGGCATCTGACACACGAGGAGGGCATCTGACACACAGGGAGGGCATCTGACACACGGGGAGGGCATCTGGCATCTGACACAGGGAGGGCATCTGACACACGGGGAGGGCATCTGACACACGGGGAGGGCACACACACGGGGAGCCAGAGGGCATCTGACACCGGCTCTTGCCCGGGGTGTCCCGGCTCTTCAGTGGGTCCTCTGGACACTGCCCCAGGGAGGCGTCTCCACGTGGAGGAGCTCCTCTGGTTTCATCATGTGCTGATACTACAGAGTCTACATGGAGGTACAGCTCAGTCTGAACAGAGCTTTGAATAAGAAAATAATAATTAAGAAACAAACAAACATTACAACACAAAAGCATGTGAATGACACATGAAGGGTTGTCAAAAGTATTGAATACTAATATCAAAACTAGATATCCATTTGAGAAGCACTAAAACATTGACTGGACAGAAATGAATCTTTCCTGAATATCTGTAGAATGATGTAGCTGCATCTTTAACAAGTATAAGACACACAGACTAGTACACACCCATGGACCACAATGAACCTACTGCACACTGAGGATTACACAGATATAAGACACATATATATGAAAGTACTACTATTTCATGTGGAAAATTACAGTATATTGTAAATAAATAAATAAATAAAAGAAGAGTGTTTTTTTTATCATCATGGTATCTGAATTGGTATCGATTATCGAGTCTATTCCTTGGTATCGATATCGGGCCTAACCCTGGTGCCCTCATGTCCCGGGTGGATGGGAGCGATCAGGAGGCATTGGAAAAGTCGTGGGCGCGTGTTTGTGTGGCTCTAAACTGGAGGTCAGGAGGAAACTGTAAATATTGAGTCAAATCAAAGACACAAACTCAAACTCAGGGGATTTCCACTCTACTGCAGCGACGGCCATCTTGGATCCACGTCTCCATCTGATAACACCACACACGACGAGATAAGATCCTCATCAGGAAGTGCAGGGAACACACTGAGGGGGAGTGGGAAGTGAAAGTAGCACTATAGGCTATATATACCCTGTACTATATATACACATATACATATATATATGGTATACATACAGGTTAGACTACTCAACTCGTTCCTACAAACATAGTTAACATGATGTTTAAGATTTAACTAAACTCTTGCCAAGTTGTTTCCAGTTTTATAAATTTGGTGAAGTTCATCATTTTACTTCCTGGTTGGACACGGGGCAGATGTGACATATACAGAGGTAAGTTACCCAGCATCAATAATGTAAACAAGGGCCACATTACACAATAGTCACGATGAGACTGATACAAATAAAAACAACCCCTCTGTTCTGGTGACTGAAGGTAAATGAATTCCTTTCATTCTGGATGGAGCTGATCACAGCTGAAGACAGGTACAGATATTCTGTTTTACAACTTGAAGAAATAATGTTCTACGGTATGACCATCAGGGACTGTGCAATGCCATATGCACATAGGCTTTGGGAATATGCAATACTGCTCATAGGTGGGCTCCAGGGAAGGTGCAATATCTTTGGGCACTTACAGTGAGTAGGTTTCGGGTAATGTGCAATATGTATGTGTGTATGTATATGTATAAGGCCCCGGGGAATGTGCAATACTCACCTCTACACTTTTAGGCCCCAGGGAATGTGCAAAATATGCTAATTATGGGAAGCCGGTGCAATATTATCAAATGTTGAATGGTTGTTTTTCTGATGAACTGCATTAATTGATGTGTCCTCTGTGTGTGTACTGTATGTTACAATGTTATATGGGTTTTTATATGTGGCATGAGTTCCCTTGTCCCAAGACAAATTTCTCCTAAGGAAGACAATAAAGCCTAATCTAATCTACACTCAGCACTAGTTTGTGTTTTTCTTCTCATTTTTTTCCCCACAAACTGCCACTTAACTGATGTAAAATTCTGATACATCTTTAGCACAGGTGCCTCCACCAAACCAAGTCAGAATTAGAAAAAAAACTGTCATAAGTGCTATACATTTCTGAAGTATATTGCCTCACCCAAAAACAAGCTCAGTAAGAACTCTCCAGATACTGACCGGGACCCTGGTCCAGTGCTCCTGACGGGTTTAACGCAGAGACACTGAGGGATGAGTCAAATAGTTTTACCACTATTGTAAATATTTGTAAATTTGATGATTTTTTTTTTTTTCATATTACATTTTTTCCCCTGATTCTCCTGATGGGAACATGAGAAACTAGAGAAATACCAGGGGCTCAAAGAAGAGCTGGAGAAGGCCTGGACGGTGAAGGCCTCAGTGGTGCCCGTGGTCATCGGAGCACTCGGGGCAGTGACCCCTAAACTCGAGGAGTGGCTACAGCAGATCCCAGGAAAAACATCAGACATCTCACATCCAGAAAAGTGCAGTACTAGGAACAGCAAAGATACTGCGCAGAACCCTCAAGCTCCCAGGCCTCTGGTAGAGGTCCCGAGCGTGTAAAAAGAGGGGATAAAGATACCCCGCATATATATATATATATATATATATATATATATATATATATATATGCGGGCTGGCCTGGGAAGGCCTTGGGGTCCCACCGGAGGAGCTGGAGGAATGTGTCTGGGGTGAGGGAAGGGAGTCCCTCCTTAGACTGCTGCCCCCGCACCCGGCCCCGGATAAGCGGAAGAAAATGGATGGATGGATGGATGGATATATATATATATATATATATATATATATATATATATATAAAAAAAATCTCCTCCTCACCCACACCGCGGGTGGTATATATATATATATATATATATATTATATATATATATTATATATATATATATATATATATATATATATATATATATATATATATATATATATATATATATATATATATATATAGTATATATATATATATATATATATTATATATATATATACACACACACAACAATAAACCTTTAGCACAGAAATAGTAAAGGTTTCATTGCTGAAGTGAATACTCTTTATTATTATTATTGTAAATATGTTATAGTGTTTAGTGTTTACTCAGTGACAGGCCTGGACCAAAGCCAGAACACAAACTCACTCATCCAACCAAAGGAAGAAGAAAAGAGAGAAGGACGAGAGGAAGGGAAGAGGGAAAGAGAGGACAGAGGAGAGAGGGGAAGAGAAGAGAGTGGGAGAGAGGGAGAGAGAAGGGAAGAGAGAGGGACGAGCGGAGAGAGGGAGGAGAGAGATCTCTCTATGGAGAGAAGAGAGAGGGCTGCTGTGCCCCCGACAGGCGACCACTGGTACTGCAGCTGGACACAGGCCTTTAACCACAGCAGCTGAGGAGGAAATGAGCTCAGGCCCAAACAGTTCACCAGGTTCATATCTCCACTTGTTTCTTTATCAGATTGTCTGTTGGTTCAGTCATTTCACATTCATTAAATCATAATATTTTTTATATTTTAGACATTGTAAGTTGGACTAGTCTCCTCCTTATCATCCTCCTGCATCATCATTTGTGTCACATGAACTGCTCCTAAAGGGCCACATGCAGTTATCATGTCTCAGCTTAAAGTCTCACTACTAACTTCTCTGGGGGAGGGTCTGCCAGGGGCTTTTGTCCATGCCATCATAATGCTTTTCCTGAAATGTTCCACGGTATTGCATTCTTATCTATTACATAACATTTAATCAATTACAGATGTTTTTATTGATCTCAAACGTGCATTCTTACTGTGAGGGTCACGTCTCCGCAGATCTGACCTGTAACTTTGCCTGGTGTTGTCACTGTCTAAGCTAGAATTGAAAGTAGATACTCATTTGAGCATTTCTTAGCATCGGAAATGGAGTTTAAAACAGTATCAGCACCACAAAGCATTAAATCTCCAGGGAGACAAGCAGATGGCACATACCCTTCACCAGAAAAGTTCCATAGTGCAGCTTTAAGCCCAGATAAACCTTTAGAGTTACTTCTTTCACGGACTTTCCTTGTGTAATAACCCTGTCCCTGGTTTATGATGCAAGCGACCGGCCTGCAGTCGAGAGTTCCGATTGTGTTTTCAAGCTGAGCCTCAAAGCGCCGCGTGGTTGTTATGGTAACGCGCCATGCCTCAGGTGAAGCTCCGAGCTCCCGAGTTCCTTGAAGGTGTCACGGCGGGGGGTGTGTGGGGGGTTTGAGGGGGTCAGATAAGCCCACTTCCAGGTCATTAGACGTCATCACTGATAAGAAGCTTGATCAGGGAGTTTCAATGGGGCTGATTTGGGTTGAAAAGTTAAAGCAAAACAATACAGCTTTGTTCCAGCGGCTGAGGAGCACACATCAGGGTGGACTTTGTTTAAAGGTCCTGTATTTCACAAAACTGACTCTCATGAGCTTTACGTCACGTTATAATGCTGTTATTTCCTCAAAAACATACCTGGAGTTGTGTTGTGTTCCATTCATTCCACATCTTCAAATCTCAAAATGCTCTGTTCCACCTTGTGATGTCATGAAGTGGTAGTTTTCAAGTTAATATCTCCTTTTTACCTTTAGTTCAGTAGAGATTGGTACTCTCCAGGGCAATTATCCAAACGATTGTAGTGAAGGTGTGTGGAGTTTAAAAACACAGTGGAGCACTTCCTGTATCATCACATGATGACATCACAAGGTGGAACAGAGTGTTTTCTGTTTGAGAGAAGACCTCAGCCCAAATTTGCTGTGTGAATGAAACAAAGCACAACTCCAGGTCTGTTTGTGGTGAGGAAACAACATTACAACATAGATCAGAAAATTGCGTAATATGGGCCCTTTAAGTCAAAGTAAAGTGTAAAATGAATGTGGCCTGTATGAATATATGAAGTTCTATGAGCAGGAAAAACTTTTATGTAAGAAATAAGCTAATATAAAATTGTATTATTATTCATATTTTTGTGATTTTAATGTGTGATTAATATGTATTTGAAAGTAATCCAATTACTTTATATGTATTCCCATTGAAAGCCTAAAGGGCGCAGATGTCGCTCTCAGTATGAACCAAAAACACCACAGTTCTACGGCCTTCTCCCCTCTCTCTCTCTCCTCTACCCCTCGCCTCTCTCTCTCCCTCCTCTCCCTCGCTCTCCTCTCCCTGTCTCTCCTCTTCCTCTCTCTTCTCTCTCTCCCTCTCTCTCCTCTTCCTCTCTTTCTCTCCTCTCCCTCTCTCCTCTTCCTTTCTTCTCTCTCTCCCTCTCTCCTCAATCCTCTCTCCTCTCTTTCTCCTCTCCTCTCCCTCTTTCCTTTCTACTCTTTCCTCTCTCCTCCTCTCCTCCTCCTCTCCCTCTCTCTGTTTGTGTGGCCTGTCATCGTTTACTTTGACACCACTCCGTCTGTGCGTCACCCCCCGGGAGCTGTAGGCGGGGCGGGGCCTGTACGCGCGGTGGGCGGGGTCTGTGCGTGCTGTGGGCGGGGCCTGTGCGTGCTGTGGGTGGCGGTTTGTCTTTTAGTCCTGAGTGTCGTGTCTTTGCGCTTCATTCAGCTCTGGCGCTGCGCTGTGCACGGACCGTACGCGCGTACACACAGCACACGGACGCGCACGCTCCGGAGGACTCTTTTTTACGCACGGAATATCGGACGGGACACACACGCACCTGTCCCGGACTGGCATCGGGAGCGCAGCCCTTATGTGTGGATGGGAGCAGACGGTGAGTGTCCACAGCGTGAGCTCAGGAGATAAACTTTGACAACTCTCCGGACGTCACTTTTTCACTTTTTAACTGAGGAATTTGAGTTTGATTTTTTGTTTCCAAACGTTTTGTTTTTTTACTTTGTAGAGGCAAAACAAACTTGGATTTTTGACGCAAGCTGAAGCCAGAAATCAACCTTATTTCTTTAAAACGTTTTATTAAAGCAGTAGAAGCAGCAGGAGTTGTTCTTATCCCGTAAAAAAAAAAAAAAAAAAAAAAAAAAAAATTAAAAATCCGATTTTGCATTTTTCGTTTCGGAAGCTGTTGACATCACGTTAAATCTCTTAAACGCCCAAAACTGGATACTTTACTCCTTTAAAACATAAGAACTAAAAAGTACAAGAACTAAAAAGCGCAGGCTGTAAAGTTTAAAGCACGTGAGCGAACGAACAAGAACCACGTCTGTGCGTAAAATGTCCCACATCAACGAACTCTGACCTCTCTGCTGCTACAATCACCTTTTAGATTTAAACTCTTTTCACTCCACAAAAGAATATTTACGCGGGCCCGGTTTGACCTGGAAACTGCAGCTTTCTCAGGAGAACGCGCTCACATCACAAATAACTTCCTCAGCTTCATAAAACGAGCAGATGAGCGTAAATGTGTGAATCTGTCATTATTTGGTGTCTTTTCAAACAGGTGTGTGTCGCTGCCTCCTCCTGCGCTCCTCGTGGCCTCGCGTCTCTCCGTCTCCTCTTCTCTTCTCTGCGCTCCTAAACTGCACAAATCTCTCATTAGATTAAAAAAAAAACACAAATTCCCTGGTGTGCTTTGGCTGAAGTGACCTCTCGCTTTCATACGAGACCGAAAAACACGCGCGATTCTGTTTTCTTGGTTTCAGTTTGGACTTTGCTGCAGCTGCGGATGCGAAAAACAAGACGCTCACTCCGATTTAAGTAAGAGTTTAGGTTTACTCCTGTCAGATTTGTAACTGTTAAAAAGAAATGTGCGCTTTTCCTGCCCCTGGTGTCGCTCTTTACGCGGCCTTTTCCTTTAAATGTTAAGTGTTAAATGTTTGGCGTCGTGCGTAATTGCTGCTTTTATAACTAATTAATGCTTTTATAACGTATTGAAGCCACGTTTTGTTGTTATTTTTTTATGTATAGGCTTATATTTTGTCATTTTTAACCAAACTCGGTGGTGTTAGGCCCAGGTCACAGAAAACATGAGGTCTTTTTTGTTTTCACGGTTGTCAGTAAACCAGCAATTAGTCCTGCCTCGTGTCATCATTTCAAATTCCAATAGGACTTGTTCTTCCTTTTTCTTTCTTTTTTTTTTTTGGAGATTTGCATCCTCTTTAATAATATTTTTCGTGAAGTTTCTTGCATTTATTCGTCTGTTTTTAAGATGGAGTGAAGCTCTGGTTTAAAACTGTAGCAAAAATCCACTTTATTTGCGGTTTATAAAGCCTGCTCCCTTTGCCCCGGCGCGGTGTGGTCTCCGCTCTGGCCCGCGTCTGTCCCCAGTGTCCGTGCGCTTTTCTCCCCGGTGTGGGGCCCTCGCTCCCCGGCCTGCCCCGTGCGCACAGCCCGGGCGCGCGGGAGGCTTCACTCGTGTTTGTGGCTCGTGTTTTTTGTTCTTGACCCGTGTTTTTAGTTGTTGGCTCGTGTTTTTGTTCTATATTTAGCCTGGTTCACACAGACGTGGCTTCCTTCCTGCGCCTTTGGTCCCACAGCGCGCGGATCTAAAAAGGAAACCGGAGGAAACGCGCCTTATCTCGGGATGTGTTCAGACAGGAGCCCGGGGAAGATCCGGAAATCTGACACTGGAAACAGACTGAACATTGAGTTTGATTTAAATTGTAGCGTGTTTTTTTTTTTACGCCTTTTTGTCCTAAAGATATGTGCTAAAGGTGTGTGAAAAGAACAGTAATTGCTGGGCTAATTCATGGGATTAAGCTTCTTGTATTGTGCAACATTCTGAGATTTATTTTTTTTTTTTCCCATTTAAAACATATAGTTTTTTGTTTTAAATTGTTAATCACTATGGCAACAGCCCTAATTTCTCATTGTTCTGAAACCCACGGATAGAAACATTTGTTCATCATTAGTGGTACAGGCCTTTTACAATGTCTGACAATTTTAACCAATGAGTTTAATACAATTTTGTGATATAGTTGTGTTGCGTTCGTTTTATTTTGTGAAGAAATGTGGATTTTGAGGTAAAACTATTGAGAAATGATATAAATAATATAATATGAAATGATATAATAGATTTTGTGAGGGAAATGTATGTGTTTGTCAGGATGTAAGTTAAACCATTTTCTTAGTTTAACATTTCATTCACTGTGTTATCAATAGAAAAACCTCTTAAATCTCTCCTGACCTCCTCTCGTCCCAGGACTTTAACCTGAGATCAAACCAAAATTAAAACTTTGGATTTTTAATGTGTAAAAGTGTAAATTTCAGTGTAAAACTCCTCTTCTTCCTCCCTCAGGCGACCTCTCATAGCGCTGCCATGTTGACCAGTGAGGGGGCGCACACCGTGGACCAGGACAAGATGGTGGCCGTGGCTAACGCTAGCTTTCGCACAGGCAGCGTCGGCGGTAGCATTAGCGACGAGCCGATGAGCGACAGCGACGTGGAGCTCGACGTAGAGGAAGTGGAAGAGGAAGAAGAGTACCTGTCCAAGATGGCCGACATGACGCACTGGAGCGAGGCGGAGTTCGAGGAGCGGTGCACCTATGTCGTCAAGGACACCGCCGTGGGGTCAGAGGTCACGGCGCTCACAAGGGCCGAAGCGACGTTGCCACGGAATCTGGTGTTCAAGTACAGAGCTGACAGCAAAGAGGTACGAAATATAAGACCTAAAGCTTCGGTGCTTATCCAAGAGTTCTTGGTGAAAGTGAAAGAAATAAAGCACCAAAAAACATCCTTCTGTCATCAGACCAGAATGATGTGAGTCATTTACCAAATCAGCAATATCTTTACAAAAAAATAGCTGAGCCAATCTGGAAAACCTAAATTACATTACCGCTGTCCTAGAGGGCTTATAATATCGTGCGTTCACACTTTATACTAAATACCAAGTAAGGATTAACTGGGACTAAATCTGAAAGTAAATCTGGACCAGACTAGGACTAAACCTGGACTAGACTAGGACTAAACCTGGAGTAGACTAGAACTGAACCTGGACCAGACTAGGACTAAACCTGGACTAGACTAGGACTAAACCTGGACCAGACTAGGACTAAACCTGGACTAGACTAGGACTAAACCTGGACCAGACTAGGACTAAACCTGGACCAGACTAGGACTGAACCTGGACCAGACTAGGACTGAACCTGGACTAGACTAGGACTAAACCAGGACTAGAGAAGGACTAAACCTGGACTGAACTAGGACTGAACCTGGATTAGATTAGCACTAAACTAGGACTAGACAAGGACTAAACCTGGACTAGACTAGGACTAAACCGGGACCAGAACAGGACCAAATAAAAGTCTATCAGGACTAAACTGGGTTCAGTATATTACGTTACCTCTATGATCAGAAGGTTTATAATCTCAGGGTGCGTTCATGTTTTCACAACACCAAAATTAGGACTAAACCTGAAACTAAACCTGGACTAAACTTTAAACTACCGTTAAACTAGAGCAGAAGTAAACCCGGATTAGACCAGAGTTTAACCAAAGAGTAAACTGGACTCAAACCCAAGTGTAAATACACCTAAAAACTTGATTAATCTCGCTTCATAATTATGTGAAAATATGACCCCAAAATGTGCTATTTCAAATCAGAGCTGGTGAGAATTTGTGAAAGTAAAGCCGACTGTCTGTATACGGCATGTGACTAATTAGTAAACTCAGATTCAGACAGAGATGTTTAGTCAGAGTTTAACAGCACTGAGTCAAGACCTGAGTCATGTGACCCAGAGGGGGGGGGCACCACAAAAACCCACCCCTCCAGGACAAAAAACACACATCATGTTTAAATTAAACACCACACACAGCGGTTCGAAACACCTGTGATCCCGCTCCTGCTGATAGGGGGCGCTGTGCGGGTAAAACGTCAGGTTAGGGTGAAAAACAAACAGGCTTTTTGACCCTGATGAGACTCGGAGTCAAAAACTGCAAACTCCAAGTGAACTCGAATAGATCGGAAGTTTGGGGATTCGATTTGGTCAGCAGAGTTCAAATGGAGGATGGTTTGATTTCTAAAAAAAAAAACCCCCAAAACATACCAAGCAAAGTAGGATTTGATAACGAGACTTCTGCATGTTTTTATATTTATTTCCCCATTTTGTCTGGAAACTGGAAAAAGTTCAAATGGAGAATGGCATTAATTTCTGCAGAAAAAACATAACTAAAAACAAATTTCAAACTCCATTTTGATCCTAAAGAGTAGACGCGATACCCAATACTGACAAATATTTTTTATTTGAATTATTTTGGAGTATACATGTCACTGTAGTAGTAGTAGCAGCAGTAGTAGTAGTAGTAGTAGTAGTATGTATGATGATGATGATAATAATAATAATAATACACATTTTGTAGTAAATATGGACTGATTAAATATTAAATGAAGTTACTTGTAGATATTTATGATAATACAACAAGCAAAAAGTGTTATTTTTAATACCAATAACCAATATATTGCTAGTTTATTAGTCACCTTAGAGCATTAGTGGGATACACTGTGATGATAATACACTATTAGTTTTTTATACCATGTGATCTGATTTATCTGATTTATCTTGATCTTTTCAGTATCGATACCTGTTCAAATACGTGTCTAGTTTTGATATTAGTTTTAGTATCTGAATTTCGATCCTTTTGACAACCCGATATAGCTTTCCCATTTTGTCAGACTGGCAAAGGTTCAAATGGCTGATCGCATTGATTTTTGGAGTTTAAAAGGAGCGAAGCGTTGTGTGAATGAGGGTCAAAAGTTTGAGATCTGACACCTGAAATCTCTCCGTAAACACAAAGCAAAGGCACTATAGATTTTCTCATCAGGTTATCAGCAGCACATTTAGACTTTAGAAATGAACTGTGTCTGGCTTATCTCCAGCGAGAGAGGAAGTGAATGAACAGTACGGAACTTTTCTGACGGAGCTGGTCTCCATGGATATGTACAGCTTTGCCTGGAATGTTCCACAAACTTACCGATCTCACACTTACACGGAAGTTACAGATGTTGCTAAAAATACCTTGAAAAGCGTGCATTATTACTGCGGGGGGGGGGGGGGGGGGGGGGGGGGGCGCTTCACAGATCTGACCTGGTAAATGGCTTTGTAGCTTCACCTGCTTGTCTCCATGGAGATAGTTAAGTTTAATGTCAAACGGTGGAATATTCTTTGCATTTTAAAGTGGTACCTTCCAGCGTTGGGTTCTTTTTATGATTTATGATGAAATATGTTGTTTTTTTGTTTTTTTTCTTCGGTAAATCTATAAATAACCTCGTCTTGCCTTGTCCAGGTGATGGGAGTGTGCAGTCGTGAGTACATTCCCAAAGGCACGCGCTTTGGGCCTTTGGTGGGAGAAGTCTACACCGCAGAGAGCGTGCCCAAAGACGCCAACCGGAAGTACTTTTGGAGGGTAAGAAAACGGCTCAGGAGCTCAGTTGGTTGAGTGTTGCTCCTCTGATCCACAGGTTGTCGGTGTGATTCCAGCTCCCAAAGACGAACGCCGGACGAGGAAAAGCGCCATATACAGTTTTAGCCATTTACCATTAGCGCAAAATAATAGAATAAAATCTGGCCCTAAACCTGAGCCTTTCCCTGGGAGATCCGGGGGAGCACTTCCTCTGACATCATCCAGGAAGTGTCAAACAGGAAGTGATGTTGCTGTGACACAAATAGCGCAGAGAGGGGGCTTCCTGTAAACAAAAGGGTGAATGAATGAAAGAGAGAGCGGAGAAGGAGAAAGGAAGTTTGAAAAAACGTTCACATGGCTCATTCAAGTTTAGTTTAAAAAGTCTAAACAAAATGCACTTGTAATATATTTGTTGTAGCATTTTTTTTAAGCTTTACACAAATTTCCAGAAACATTTGTCGTAGTCGAGATCTGGTTTAGTCCATGTGTAGTCCTGGTTTAGTCCATGTGTAGTCCTGGTATAATTCTGGTCAGATAAAACTGGTCAGAGAATTGTTTGGTCCTTGCTCAATCCTGTTTAGATCAACATAAACTTGGAACCTGGAACCTTTTACCCAAAAATACACAAAAATGTTTGTTTTTTTCTGTTTTGGATGTGTTTATTGCACTGAAAATTGGACAAAAACATGCACCCTGTGAGCGGGCTTGCATCTCTACAAACCTGACTCGTATTTGGCCTGGAGTTCATGTTGTTCCTGTGGCTTTTGGATATTTTTTTAACAAAGTACAATGTAATCAATCGGTAAAACTCCCGCACCCATCTGGGACTTATATAATAATGCTACTTATTCTTAGCATTATTAGCGTAGCAATATATCATTAGCATTCACATACTCTTATTTATCAAGTTTTAAATCCATTTCTCTCCCTTTTATGCATCAGATCTACGAGGACGGCGAGCTGCACCACTTCATTGATGGTCTGGATGAATCGCGCTCGAACTGGATGCGTTACGTAAACCCCGCCCACTGCGAAGCAGACCAAAACATGGCCGCCTGTCAGAACGGCATGGACGTTTACTTCTACACCACCCGAGCCGTCGCCGCGGGAACGGAGCTGCTCGTGTGGTACTGCCGAGAATACGCCGCGCGCCTCCACTACCCTCCATCAGGGGAGGCCATGATGCACAGGCTCAGTAAGTGGAAAAATCACAGTATATTGTCTAAAGAAAGAGGCTTTTTATTATCATTGTGGTATCAGAATCGGTATCGAGTATCAAGTATCATATCAGTTTGTATCGAACATCAAATTTGAAAGCTTGAAATTTTAGAATTGTGACAGTACCGCAAAGCACGGTTTAAAGCTGGATATTTGTATAGTGCATGAAAAGTACATAAAACTTGTGTAATCTTCAAAAGTAGTACTTGTAGTAGTATTGTGACAGTGATCGTAGTAGTAGATATTGCAGCAGTTATATGAATAGAAGTAATTGTAGTAGTAGTTGTAGTAGCAGCAACAGTCGGCGTAACAGCGATTAGCCCTTGTAGTATTAGTTGCTTGTAGTAATACTAGTTGTGGTTGCAGGACTGTTGGTAGTGGTAGTAGTAGTAGTAGTTTTTGCATATAGTTAGTAGTATTATTTTTTGCTGTAGACTGTCAAATCACTTGTGCCATGGTTCTAACTCAACTATTATAACTGTTATAACTTTTTTTTTTTATTACAACACTCACTTGTACTGGTATAGTTTTGTAGTAGTCGTAGTACTTCCTCCTGTCTTTATATGAGTGCTGATGTTTACCTGGCACTGATCCTAAGAGCCCATCGCTGCTTTTACTGCCTCTTTCATGTTAAAAGCCCCAGAGGGAGGGGGGAGTGGGGTACGAGCGGGGGGCATTAGTCCTACCTACCCCCCCCTCCTGTTAATGACTGTCACCGCGACGACGGTACTGCCAGATGAAAGCCCGGCGACGCGGCATGTAGTAGTTTGCGTGTACTCCGTGTGTACTTTGAGATAATGACAGACTAAGGGACAGAGAGGAAGGAGACACGGCACTCAAAACACTGTTAAAGAGGAGACAGGACATGCACAGGATTAATAATGTCTGCTGCAAGTCTACTACAACTACTACTACTACGAAAAGTACTACTACTAAAAGTACTGCTACTACTAGTACTACTACAGAGAAGAAGACACAGCACACAAAATACTGTTAAAGAGGAGACAGGACATGCACAGGATTAATAATGTCTGCTTCAAGTCTACTACTACTACCAAAAGTACCACTGCTATTACTACTACTACTACTACTACTACTAGTACTACTACAGAGAGGAAGAAGACACGGCACACTGTTAAAAAGGAGACAGGACACGCATAGAATTAATAATGTCTGCTGCAAGTCTACTTCTATTACTACTACTACTACTACTGCTATTACTACTACTATTACTACTACTATTACTACTACTACTACTAGTACTACTAAAGATAGGAAGAAGAAATGGCACTCAAAACACTTTTAATGAGGAAACAGGACATGCACAGGATCAGTAATGTCTGCTACAAGTCGTCTACTATTATAAGTACTACTACTATGATCTGGACTTTATCTTTCATAAGTATAAGACACATAGACTAGTACACACTCATGGATCAGTATGAACCTACTGGACACTGAGGATTACACAGATATAAGGACACATGGGATTAGAAAAGAAAGTACTGCTATTTAATGTGGAAAATCACTGTATATTGTCTAAAGAAAGAGTGTTTTTATTATCATTGTGGTATCGGAATCAGTATCAAATATTGAGTCTATTCCTCAGTGAATTATTTTTTATCGCAACAACACTCATTACAAAACATTCCTGATTAATTAAAACCACATACTTGAAGCAGGATCACAGAGACAGCGGTGCAGAGGAGCTGAGGTTAGCGCAGGTACAGAGCTAAGAACAGAGGGCATTGAAGAGACAGTGGGCTGTATACTCACTCACCACGGGGGGGCTCGGGGGGTCCCGGGGCAATGCGCATGGACCAGAGGAGTCGCTAAGGCTGCAGTTAGCTCCAAGTCTCACCTAGAAACCACCGTAATTAAACAGGACAGTTAATTCATCAAAGTCTAAGTTTTCTTTATATATTACTGTTATTGTTCAGATTGTATTGCAGGATTAGAACAGGACTAGAACCAGGACTAAACAAGGACTAGAACAAGATTGAACCATATTAGGACTAAACTGGGCTCAAACCAGGACCAAATTTCCCACAATGCTTCCGAAACATATTTTTTATATTACTATAGTGAGTCAGATTGTGTTGGTGTAGTAGCTCTTTGGTATTGGAAACATCAAAACTGGGACTAAACCAGGACTAAACAGGACTAGAACAGAACTAAACCAGGTCTGCACTGGGCTCAAACCAGGACCAAACCAGAACAAGACTAAACACATCCCGACATTGCAAGAAATTTCAAGTTTAAGTCAAAATATAACCCAGAAAAACAGCAAAAAAAAAAGTTCCAATTACTTCAGTGTAAGTAGTGTAAGTTTGTTGATACAAGTTACTAATTACCTTTCTTGAGTAATCTGAAGTGATTGTGTGAGTTTGTCTTCTACACTTTTAAACGGGGGTACCTCCATGTGGTTAGCCCGTGGCCCCTCCCCCTTCCCCTCGCCGTGGTGACGACTTGAACTTCCTGGCAGAGGGTTCGCGATGACAGATTGATATCTCCAAAATGGCCGACTGTTTGTTTTCTGGAAGTGGGAGAGAAGAGAGGAGGAAGAAAGGACACAGGAAAGGAAAGGAGGAGGAGGAGGGGGAAAGAGGGAGGGGAGAGGGGAAGACAGAGAGAGGGAATACGAGAGGGAGGAGGAGAGGAAAGGAAATAAAGGACAGGAGGGAGGAGAGGAGAAGGCTAATTGATAAGGTGGATGTTTACACTGGGCGGATGTAGCTGTGATGTACAGGTCAGCGGCAGCGTGTGGGGGCCTGTCTCAGAGTACAGGGAAACTATTACTGCTACTACTACTACTACTACTACTACTACTACTACTACTACTACTACTACTACTACTACTACTACTACTATATCTGTAATCTCTCAGTCGTCCAGGTAGGCTCCACAATTTGAATTCTGTCAACTGTACTACTATTAGTACTACTACAACAACTTCTACTCACTTTGCTACTCATACTGCTACTACTACTACCACTACTACTTAAAGACACAGTGTTTTCTCTTCCATTGTAAGCCTAAACCTGAGGCAGAGATAAAGCGTTCAGGTCAGAAAGTTAAAACAAGCCATCGGTAACTCAGTGCACCAATTAGGGCGACACATTTGACGAACGACCACAGGGGGGCAGGAGGGGGGGCAGGAGGGTGGGGGGCGGTGGCAGGAAGTGAGCCGTGACAGCCACCCGCCCAGGGGCAGACGGCGCTTCTATTAATGAAGATACAATCAGGCCTGCAGAGTGTAATGGAGGGTCCTTCACACGGACAATACGTCACAGCTCGGCCAATCAGAGCAGAGGAAAACTTACACTTAAAGGGCCTCGATTATGTTGTTATATTGTTTCCTCGTCTCAAACAGAACTGGAGTTGTGTTTTGTTTCATTCACACATATTTAACAGAAAACTCCTGTATATTTAGGCTGGGTTCTTCTTTCAAACAGAAAACACTCTGTTCCACGTTGTGATGTCATGTGGTGATACAGGAAGTGCGCCGCTGTGTTTTTAAACTCCACACACCTTCACTAGAATCATTTGGATCATTTCAGCCCTGGAATTGCCAATCTCGACTGAACTAAAGGTAAAAGGAGCTGTTAACTTGAACTACCACTTCATGACATCACAAGGTGGAATAGAGCATTTTGAGCTTTGGAGATGTGGACAGACTAATAATAAAGTGTTACTCAAATATGTGTGAATGAAACAAAACACGACTCCAGGACTTTGAATGGTCTTAATCTAAGACGTTTTTGTCCTTTTTCATATGATCAAATGAAAAGTGATTTTTACTTATTTATTTCATCGGAATTAAAACGTAAATATGACAGTTTTGTGTAGATATTGTGCTCAGTTTTGGGCATTGTCCTGGTTTAGCTTTGGTTTAGTCCCGGTTTATCTCGGTTCAGTCCCAGTTCAATCCAGTTTCTGTCCTGGTGCTGGTTTAGCCCTGGTTAAAAGTCCTCGTTTTAGTTTTGTCTTGAGTCGTGCTTCAGTCTTGGTTTAGTTCGGGTTTGACCCTTATCATTAGGACTATACATAGTAAAGTTCCAGTATATTGCTTTAAGTCCCCCTCCATAAACCATGTGACAGTTTGACATATACGACGTGCCTCCTGGATCGCGGCGCCTGAAGATAACGGCTCTGATTTGATTTGTTGACTCCCCACTTCGAGCTAGCACGTTAGCATCCGCGCGCTGGACTCGAGTTCCCATTGGCCCATTGTGTCGGGGGGTCAGGGGTCAGACGAGACGCTTCCTCCTCTGTCTCTCACACCTCGGTCTCTTCCTCGTGATGAAAGCGCAGATTAGGAGCAGGGTTAGCGCGCGGTTAGCCAAAGCGTGGGGCTGTCAGGGGCAGAGCACTCACAGGGTAAATGCTTCTTCAAACAGAGAGGGTTTAACTGCAGGTCAGGAGATGGAGGCCTGTAGGAGTTTAAAGTGCATATGACAGGCGAAACATTATGAACATGATGATATTTAAAGCAGACCTGTTCTTCCAAATGTACTTTTCAGAGCTTTTAACCGTGTTACAGCCTCATTGACCCTCTTGAAGTTGAATTTGGAGTATTCGGGCATGTTTAATTGCTTATTTATTCGCATTTATTAAGTCGTTTTATATGATTATTGTGATTTAAAATGGCCAAATTATAACATAATGATGCACAGGTGTCAGAGATTATAACTGTAGAGCGACACGAGCTCGACAGGCCTGATTTAACTCCCTGTTTAACCTCCCTGTTCTCTCTCTCCACAGAGCAGTCTCTCCTGGAGGTTAAGCAGCAGCAGGTCACAGAGGAGCGCTTGTCTCCGCCCACCAGCGCGTCCCCAACTCATGTGACCCCCATGCATGTGACGCCCACCCATGTGACCCCCACCCACGTCTCCGCCCGCCCCAGACGCGAGCACAGCGTTTTGTCCATCCTGCGCGGCACAAACTCCACCAAACGGGAACCCAGCCGCCCTCTGCCCACGCGCCCTCTCTACCCCACCCCCCTGCACCCGGAGGACTTCTTCAAATCGAGCCAGTTGCCCTCCCGATCGCCCGGAAACCACTCCTCCACCACACCCAGCCCGACCGCCCGGAGCAGTCCGGAAAGCAGCCCGCACGGGAGCCCGTCTTCTGGGCCGTTCTACCCCGCTGCCCTCCCCTCCTTCCCTGGGTACTCTCCTCCATCCGCTTCCTTCTACCAGGCCTCCACCTCCCCATACTCACGCTACATCCTCCCCCAGAGCTACCCTCTTCCAGGCGGAGGCGTGCCCACGATCGGAGGTCTTTTCCCCCGGATGTACCCTCTCTACGGCAGCCTCCTCAACCCTCTCCTCCCCTCTGACGCCGGGACCCGACGGTTCCTCCTCCCAGAGACCCTCCACCCATCCTCCCTGCCCACACACAGAGACTATCTGCTCCCAGGCCCCACCAGCGCCTTCTCCACCGCTACGTCACTAAAAGACAAAGCTAGCTCTCACCTGCCCTACCACATGGCGCCCTCCAGTGGCTCCCCGACCGCGGGAACGTCACCTCCCAGCGAGCGCGTGGCCACCAAGCCCACGTCGGCCATGCTAGCTAGCCCGGGCGGTAACAGCACAGACTCGGATGAAGCCGTGAACTTGAGTAAAGCTAAACGTAGCGCCGGATCGGCCGGGTATAAAGCTCTGCCGTATCCGCTCAAGAAACAAAACGGCAAAATCAAATATGAATGCAACGTCTGCAGCAAAACCTTCGGCCAGCTCTCCAATCTCAAGGTGAGGCTCCAACAGGCTGCAAATGTATTATACGATAATGGTGATTGTAAGCAACTGTTTTCTTTGGATGAAATCTTCAAATACAAAATCTGCAAATGTTGAAAATAATCATTGTTTTGTTAGTACTGGACTTGTACAAATTTACTATATTAATAAAGGGGTATTATGTAACTTTTTTAAAAGGTCTGTCACCTACTGGTCTCCAAGGAGATGATATTCTTTTGTTACATATGCATTGTTTTCAATTACAGGCACTTTTCTTGCCCCAAAACAAGCATTACGACTGTGAGTGGGGGGTCGCCGCTCCACAGATCTGGCCTGTAACTTGATCTGATGGCGTCACCTGTTTTTTTCTACTAAGACAAATGAATGCTAACTGTGGAACATCGTAGCTAAATTGCGATAACATCTCTTCAGAGACTAGCAGATGAGGGATTCTCTGTTAGAAAAGTCCCGTAGTGCAGTTTTAATACTCTTTACTGTGTATATTATAACCATGTCTGTATGAGGGAGAAAAATAAGTCACTAAATACAGAACTAAAGCAGGACTAAACTAATACTAGAAGAAGACCAAACCAAATCTGTTCACAACTAAACTGGGATCAAACCAGGAAAAATAAAAATGTTGAACTTTGAACTTTGTTTTATGTGGTTAGGCTCAGTAATTACAGAGACATTAGCCATAAACCAGGTGAAAACAGACACATTTCTTGTACGTGTCCTCTGTGTTATTAAACTGCAGCCTCACGTGCGTCGGACATATCGAAAGGAGACAGCGGCGTCGCCGCTCTCTGATTTACGAGCTAATTATCATACCAGCCTTTGTACAGGAGGCAACGCTGTAATTACCTCACTCCTAAGGTGTGCCAAAAACGGACAAACCAAGCCAACCCAAAACACAACACATGAACTCAATAATCCTTTCAAGTCTTTTCAACGGCTCTCGCAGTACTTGAGGCTGTATCAGTGTGTCAGGTGACCTCCCAGAAATGATCAGGGAAAACATTTGTAGATTTGAGTTTTGGAGATTTAGTTTGAAAACAGAAGCTGAAATAAAAACACAGATTTAAATGTTTTGCCTCTTCTCAGGTCCATCTTCGGGTGCACAGCGGGGAAAGGCCCTTCAAATGTCAGACATGTAGCAAAGGCTTCACACAGCTGGCTCATCTGCAGAAACACTACCTGGTCCACACAGGGGAGAAGCCACATGAATGCCAGGTGAGAATGAGATCGTTATCATTTATTATTTTAAATGCGTAAACTACAATAAGCTCAATATTTAGCCCTATTCACACATGCAGCCCGACCCGGGAAGTGACCCTCATTTTACCAGAGTGTCATGTGTGAACGAAGCCAGAACATATATAATATTCCACAATATGGCATTAAACTTGCCTATCTCCGTGGATACAAGCAAGTGACATTACCAGGCCAAGTTACAGGTCAGATCTGTGGAGACGCAAGCATTTTTGTTTTTGAGCAATAAAAGCACCAGTGATTGAATAAATGCCTGATAGACGTTTAATGCCAAACTATAGAACGATAATTCTCAAACCGCTCACACCAACTACCACCTAAGATTATATTTGGTTTTCCAAGTACCACCAGGTCTAAGCCCGGAGTTTATCAGGTCTAACTTAGGGCTAAACCAAGTCTACAATGAGACTAAACCATGGATAAAGTAGTCCTAAATAACCCAAACCTAAATGAACCCAAAGGAGGAATAAAACATGATACAGATGGATTTAGCTCTAAACAGGATTATAACAAAAACATACAATCTCAAACTGCAGAGGGCCCTGTGTACCTTAGATATTTTGTATACATTAAAAAAAAAAAAAACTAACTCATCTGAATGGTTTTGTTTGCAGGTTTGTCACAAGCGCTTCAGCAGCACCAGTAATCTAAAGACCCACCTGCGCCTGCACTCGGGAGAGAAACCGTACCACTGTAAACTCTGCCCCGCCAAATTCACCCAGTTCGTCCACCTCAAACTCCACAAGAGACTGCACTCCCGAGAGCGCCCCCACAAGTGCCCTCAGTGTCATCGCAACTACATCCACCTGTGCAGCCTGCGCCTCCACCTCAAGGGCTACTGCATGGCCGCTAGCGCCCCCTCTCGTTTGGCCATGGAACAGCTGCACCGCGCCAACGAGGAGATCGAGCGCTTCGACCTGAGCGAGCACGCGGAGAGGTTAGACACTCTGCAGGGAGGAGCCGAGCTGGAGGCCATGTTGGAGAAGCAGGTCCTGGGGCTGCAGTGGAGAGAGGCGGAGCTTAAATACCACGGGGGCGGGTTCACGGCGTACGATTCACCCAATGAAACGTCTGTCATCAAAATGCGCCACAGCAGCCCGTCGCTCCCGGTAACCGTCAAACAGGAAGCAGAGGTCTGAAAGAAAAAAACAGAGAAAGAGACTCAAAAAGGCGCTTAAAATGGAGGACGTGATGCCAGGAGCCGTGACTGTACAAACTACAAGCTTATAGGTATTCTCACCCCAGTAAATGCATGAAAAAGTTAGTTGAAAAAATGTGATATACTACAAAAACATGAAATTATTAACAACAAAAAAATCACAAAAATGCATAATATTTTATAAATGAATATGGATTGATTTAGTTAGCAATGTATTTAGAAAAAAAAAAAATTGACAGCATTGCTATATGTGCTAAAAATACACTAAAACACCAACAAAATTAAGTATAGAAAATACATTATGGGTAACACTTCCAAGATTATAGTAATTTTAAAAAATCACAACATTTGAAGCTATTTCTACATATCCATTTTTTACATTTTTCCTTAAAATGTTTGCTTAAATTTGAAATTGCATTACTGGGGTGGAATTATAACATGGAAAAAGCCATATATGACAACATAGCTTTATTTTTCCACCAAAGAAATGATCTGAAATGTTTAAAGGGCCCATATTAAGTTGTTTTCTGATCTATGTTCTAATGTTGTCTGCTCATCACAGACAGACCTGGAGTTGTGTTTTGTTTCATTCTCACATGTTTAACACACAAACCCTGCATATTTAGTCTGAGTTCTTCTCTCAAACAGAAAACGCTCTGTTCCACCTTGTGATGTCATGCGGCAATACAGGAAGCACTGTGTTTTTAAACTCCACACACCTTCACTGGAATCATTTGGATCATTTCAGCCCTGGAATTGCCAATCTCTACTGAACTAAAGGTAAAAGGTTGACATGAACTTGAAAACTACCACTTCATGACATCACAAGGTGGAACAGAGCATTTTGAGGTTAGGAGATGTAGACAGACTAATACTGAAGTGTTACTCAAATGTGTGAATGAAACAAAACACAACTCCAGGTCTGTTTTTGAAAAGGTAACTTTATAACATGACTTTACGCTCACAAGAGTCAATTTTGTGTAATATAGGACCTTGAACAATTGAAATATGCAAATGAACCCACAGCTTTAAGACCAGGATGCAGGAAATTGGACCGTCTCAGTGGATCTAAACCAGGACTGCGTTGCCCGGAGCAACTTGTAAATAAACTTTTTAAAAAGACTTAAAAAACCACTCCACTTTTCCTCAAAATCAGGGACTTCCTTCTTCTCAGGGCGAACCGAAAGCGACCCGCGACTACTACACTGTCCTTTTGACAGAGACAATCATGTAACCAGGTCTAATGTTATTGTAATGGAATGTTAATATTGTAATGTATGTTTTTGTTTATCCTTCTTAATTTATTGATGATTCTCTTCCAAAGATCTTAAACAGTTTCAGAACACAACCTTATCAGGGCTTTTTTATATTTATGTAACTTAACTTTCACCTAAACCGGCACATACACGGCATAGCTTTTACATTGGTCAATCCGTCTCTGCCTTTTGTTCAGAATAAGGGCATTTTTACCACGTTACCTCAGAGTGAATGTTCGAATGATTGTGATATAATATTTATTTTGTTGTTTTTATTTTTGCTACTTGAAGAAGAATGAAGCGGAGGAAGCTTTAGCAACGTGTAGCACATTTGTCATTCTGTTTGAGAACACTGACGCTAGCAACCAAAGTGACACGCAAGCTCCCATATTCTGCCCTTATGCTAGGCTAATCGCTAATCTTTGTTTACTGCTAATTTATTCTAGGATTGTTAAACGTATTGAAAGAATGATATTATTCCTTAATATCGAAATCAAGTTTGAAATGTTAGTATCATGACATTATACATAACACTACTTCATTCACATGACGTCTTCCATATTCAACCTTCCACCAATCAAAAAAAAAAGTAAATTAATAATTCAAAATATTTCACATAAATTGGGCAGGAAATGGGAGCTTGAAAATGATTATTTAAACCAAAAAGGGACGAAGGAAAAAAGGATGAAGTGAATTTAACTTGTTTCTCTTGTAAATGTTTGTGAATAGTCTTCATTGTCGGCCATCTTGTTTTTGTTGTTGATTTCCTGAATGCACTGGCTCCGCCCCTTCTCCTTTTGACGACTTTATTTTATTTTATTCGTATTTTATTGCGACACTGAAGCATTAGGAGTGTCTTAAAGTCAGACCTGTCCATGTGTTCGACCAAAGCTGTCTCGAGCTTTTACTTCCTGTTTACACTCTGGTTTACAAACGTGTTTTATTTATGTGCAAAATGTCAAAATGTAAATTATGATATAAATGTTTCATGATCTAATCTAAAACAACGGCTCTGTCTTTTTCATTCAATTATTTCTTATTTTATTTAGAGTAATTTTACCTAATAACAGTGGATACTTTGCAGTTAATGTCGTCAACATTCCGTGGGGGTGTGATGCTAACTGGAGGCACTGCTCAGTCAGAGGCTCTTACTCAAGTTAGGCTTTAATTTTTGTTATAGCACAATCTGACAATAACGAACTTAGCTGGAACTAAAACACGTGAGCTAATTTGTGCTGTTAAACGAGTCCCTCTCAAAATAACATTACAGTCACATGCTAGCTAGCATTTCAGTTCCTCTCACCTTTTTGTTGAAAATCAAACTCCTAAACATGACCATGAACACTCGGATTGATCACAGCCTCCTGAAAATGTGTTGTTTAAATCCATTTTGTGTTCTTGAGTTTTCAGACAGTCTTAAAATGGTTTTGGCAGTTATTGCTAACGTGCGTGTCATGTCGCCATGGCAAATGCTGAACATTCTACCATAGAGATACATGTAGTTGTTGAGTGACAGTGTCTTATCGATGTCTTATGAGGAAAACCAAATGAAAACTCTAAGACACAGGGAGAATGTGCAAACTCCCCATAGACACAGGAACCGTCCTTAACTTTTAAGAGCCAGTAAGGGCATGAGGCAGGGCATCTGATATAAAAAGTGATCCAGTCTGTCTAAAACCGCCGACAGTGACTGACATATTTGATATATAAATACAAAAACACAAACATTACACATTACTAACTAGAAGGACGATGGTTCAATACGGCACACTGTTGTTGTGTTCTTGGGCAAGACACTTCATCCTAACTGTGATGTCTCCAGTGCATTATTAGTAGTGGCCATTAAAGTGCAGTGGTACAGATGAGTTTTGGTGCACACTGTCGTTGGTAACTTCCATGTTTCCTGAGGTCCTAAACATGTCTCCTGTCCACGCCAAGCAAACGCAGATCTGAGCGCCGCACGGCCACTTCCTGTCCCGTTTAAACCTGCGGGTCACTTCCTGTCGGGTTTGAACTGAGACGGAGGCCTCAGAGGGACATAAAGATTCACGACAGAATATTAAACCAGAGCTCACCCACGGCTACAGGAATGTGAGAGGACAATATGGAACTCTTTGGAATGTGTCTATTTTGACGTAAACTGGAAAATAGGTCTTAACTAGGACCAGGATTACATATAAATTAGCTAATGAAACTACTGCACATCACATCAGGTTTGTGAAGTCGTACTCTATTGTTTTGCATCACGCTTTTGTATATTTTTAGAAATATATGGGCGACGGGCGCCTCAGGTACACTCACCGTCTCCTGCATCTGCTCGTACAACTCCACCTCAGTACAGAATAAAAGCAGGCTGCACGATATCATTAAGGTCTCGTCCAAAACTGTTGGACTCCTCTGCTCTTCTTCTGTGAGCGACATATTGTGTGGAGAGGCACCAAGATCCTCTAGGACCCATCACACCCATGCTCCCAGAATTCATCTGGCTCCCGTCTGGATGCTGGCTGCATTGTTCAGGCTGCAGGTCATATAGGAGGATGGGCACTTTTGTCCTGAAGGCTGTTTCTCTCCTCAGACTGCTCTGATATGAGACCGTCTGGCTCTTCACTCCTGATTCTGACTTTCTGCTCACTTCTACATCAAGACGACTCCATGTGTTTAAATTGCCTCTATGGGATGAATATAGTTTTATTTGATTGACAGGCTGATAGGCCTGTGGGCTGAGCTTCAGGCAGAATTATACTGCTACCTGTAAGGAGGGTTTGAAACACAGAAACATGTGTGAATGAAACAAATCACAACTCCAGGTACATTTTTGATGAGTAACTTTAGGACACAGTTACAATATCAGGTCTGAGATATATTCATGGGATTTTGAACATTAAAAGTAAAATGATCTTCTCCCAACACACAGTGAAAGCCTTAGGTTCATGACTCTCTCTGACATGACCCCTTCACAACCCCTTCAGTCTCTTTGACACAACCCCTTCAGTCTCTGCTCTGGTTTGGTTCTTTTTCTGTGTGAGTTGGGTCTCTTGTCTTTTTTTCTCTCTGTCTTTCTTTCTCTCTCTCTCTTTCTTCATTAGTTGGGTCTCTCTCTCTTTCTTCATAAGTTGGCTTTCTCTCTATCTCTTTCTCTTTCTGCATGAGTTGGGTCTCTCTCTCTCTCTCTTTCTCTCTTTCTGCTTGACTTTGGTCTCTTTCTCTCTCTCTTTCTCTTTTTCTGCATGAGTTGGGTCTCTCTCTCTCTCTCTCTCTCTCTTTCTGCTTGAGTTTGAGTCTCTCTCTCTCTTTCTCTCTCTCTGCATCTCTCTCTCTCTCTCTCTCTCCCTCTCCCTCTCTCTCTCTCTCTCTCTCTCCTCTCTCTTTCTCTTTCTGCATGAGTTAGATCTCTCTCTTTCTCTCTCTGCATAAGTTGGGTCTCTCTCTCTCTCTTTCTGCTTAAGTTGGGTCTCTCTCTTACTTTCTCTCTTTCTGCTTGAGTTTGGTCTTTCTCTCTTTCTGCTTGAGTTGGGCCTGTCTCTCTGTCTCTTTCTTTCTCTCTTTCTGAGTGAGTGGGGTTTCTCTCTTTCTTTCTTTCTCTCTCTTCTGAGTTGGGTCCTCTCTCTGTCTCTCTTTCTCTGAGTTGGGCCTGTCTCTGGGGTCTCTCTCTTCCTCTCTTTCTGAGTGAGTGGGGTTTCTCTCCTCTTTCTTTCTCTCTTTCTGATTGAGTTTCTTTCTCTCTCTCTGTCTGTCTCTCTTTCTTTCTTTCTCTCTTTCTGAGTGAGTGGGTTTCTCTCTTGAGTTTTTCTCTTTCTGTCTCTTTTCTTCTCTCCTCTCTGTCTCTCTTTCTCTCTTTCTCTCTCTTTCTGATTGAGTGGGTTTCTCTCTTTCTTTTCTCTCTCTTTCTGATTGAGTTGGGCCTCTCTCTCTGTCTCTCTTTCTTTCTCTGTCTGTCTCTTTCTTCTCTCTACTTCTGAGTGAGTGGGGTTTCTCTCTTTCTTTCTCTCTTTCTGCTTGAGTTGGGCCTCTCTCTCTGTCTCTTTCTTTCTCTCTTTCTGAGTGAGTGGGGTTTCTCTCTTTCTTTCTCTCTTTCTGATTGAGTTGGGCCTCTCTCTCTGTCTCTTTCTTTCTCTCTTTCTGAGTGAGTGGGGTTTCTCTCTTTCTTTCTCTCTTTCTGCTTGAGTTTGGGGCTCTCTCTCTCTGTCCTCCTCTTTCTTTCTCTCTTTCTTTTTCTCCTCTTTCTCTCTTTCTTGAGTGGGGTTTCTCTCTCTCTTTCTTTCTCTCTTTCTGCTTGAGTTCTCTCTTTCTCCTCTCTCTCTGTCTTTTCTTTCTCTCTTTCTCTTCTCTGAGTGGGTGGGGTTTCTCTCTCTTTCTTTTTCTTTCTCTTTCTCTCTTGAGTTGCCTCTCTCTCTCTCTCTCTCTTTCTTCTCTTTCTCTTTCTGAGTGAGTGGGGTTTCTCTCTTTCTTTCTCTCTTTCTGATTGAGTTGGGCCTCTCTCCCTGTCTCTTTCTTTCTCTCTTTCTGAGTGAGTGGGGTTTCTGTCTTTCTTTATCTCTTTCTGATTGAGTTGGGCCTCTCTCTCTGTCTCTTTCTTCCTCTCTTTCTGAGTGAGTGGGGTTTCTCTCTTTCAGCGCTGTGACTCTCGTTTCCTGTTTGTTTGTTCACTGTATTAATAACTCTGATGTTTATTAGTCTAAAGGAGCATTCTGAGAGCGGTGACACAGACACTTCACTCTCTGTTTCTCTCGTCTCTCTCTCCTCCCTCCGACTCTCCTTCTCTCTCCTTTCCCTCTTCTCTTTGTTTGGTAAATCAGCGCCCACTGACCCCTCTCTGTCGTAGTCTCCCTCCGCTCTCCCTCCTCTCTTCCTCTCTTTTCCCTCTTTCTCTCTCTTTAGCTGTACATGAGTCCCGTCTGACTCCTCTCTCTCGTAGTTTCTCTCCTTCTCTCTTCCCTTCCTCTCTCTCTGTTTAGCTGTACATGGGTGCCCTCTAACTCCTCTCTCTCATAGTCTTTCTCCTTCTCTCTTCCCTCTCTCTCTGTTTAGCAGTACATTGGTGACCCCTGACCCCTCTCTCTCATAGCCCCTCTCCTTCTCTCTTCCTCTCCTCTCTCTCTCTCTCTCTGTTTAGCAGTACATTGGTGCCCTCTGACCCCCCTCTCTCATAGTCCCTCTCCTTCTCTCTTCCCTCTCTCTCTCTCTCTGTTTAACGGTACATTGGTGACCCCTGACCCCTCTCTCTCATAGTCTCTCTCCTTCTCTCCTCCCTCCCTCTCTCTCTCTCTCTGTTTAGCTGTACACAGATGCCCTTTGACCTTCTAGTTCTTGTAGCGTCTCTAGTCTCAGACTCGGAGGTGGGCGTCTGTAAACTTTGGGTCTGATTCACTGGAGTTCGTTGGGGCTGAATAATTTGTAAACATCGCCCACAAACTCACAAACAATAAACAACTGACAGCGTCACGGGAAAAACTCCACTTTCCATTAGAGACGCAACAGTTTGTTCATGTTTGTTGTGTAACTTTTCCGGTGCAGTGCTACCTGTTTGTCTCCATGGAGATGTTTTCTCTTTGTCTGTAATGTTCTCGTTTTTTGTGACCTACAGGGATATTAACAATAAATGTGTTTGAGAGTCGTCTCAGGACAGACAGAGTTTATGAGCTGCTCTTCAGATCAAAATAAATCCTCTATGTACTAAAGAGTTTTACTGGAAACTGGAAGTGTGCTTTTAGCATGCTAGTGGTTAGCATTTCTGAATGATTTTGTATCTCTCTCGTTCTCTCTTTCTGAGTGACTTGGGTCTTTCTCTCTCTTTCTCTCTCTTTCTCTCTTTCTGAGTGAGTTGGTCTCTCTCCCTCCCTCCCCCTTTCTCTTTTCTTAGTGAGTTGGGCCTCTCTCTCTCACACTCTCTGTTTCTCTTCTCTCTGATTGAGTTGTCTCTTTCTCTCTTTCTGTCTCTTTCTGATTGAGTTGTCTCTCTCTCTCTCTTTTTCTCTTTTCTCAGTGAGTTGGGTGTCTCTCTCTCTCTCGCTCTCTTGCTCTCTTTCTCTGTCTCTCTTTCTGATTGAGTTGTCTCTCTTTCTCTCTCTCTCTTTCCTCAGTGACTTTCTCTCTCTCTCTCTGTCCCTCTTTATGATTGAGTTGTCTGTCTTTCTCTCTCTCTCTCTCTTTTCTCAGTGAAAGTTTCTCTCGCTCTCTCTGTCTCTCTTTCTGATTGAGTTGTCTCTCTCTCTTTTTCTCTTTTCTCAGTGAGTTGGATGTCTCTCGCTCTCTCTGTCTCTCTTTCTGATTGAGTTGTCTCTCTTTCTCTCTCTCTCTCTTTCCTCAGTGACTTTCTCTCTGTCCCTCTGTCCCTCTTTATGATTGAGTTGTCTGTCTTTCTCTCTCGCTCTCTCTTTCTTTTCTCAGTGAAAGTTTCTCTCACTCTCCCTCTGTCTCTCTTTCTGATTGAGTTGTCTCTTTCTCGCTCACTCTTTCCTCAGTGACTTTCTCTCGCTCTCCCTCTGTCTCTCTTTCTGATTGAGTTGTCTTTTTCTCTCTCTCTTTCTCTTTTTTCAGTGAGAGTCTCTCTCTGTCTGTCCAAGTATCAGGAAATACATTTTTAGCCTGGTAGTTGTAGCATTATTCTAACACAACTCCTTTCTGAAAGTTGTGAAAAGTGCTTATAAACTCATCGTGGTGAATAATGAGAATGCTCAGAATGCAGTGCGTAAGTGAGGAATAACTTTGGACCACTGCAAACTATTTCAAATGAACTTTTTTCAAAATTTCACCTTTTTAAAACAGTAAAAATCAACCACAGTGCCTTTAAAAGTTCACTGTGACGACTGTAGACGGCGCCCTCCATCTGGTCTCATTTGTTTTATCTAGAGAATCTTGCATTTGTTCTTCTTTGAGGTTTGATTTATGCTCCTATAAAAATGCTCCAAAACGTATTATTGTGTTTTGAGAATCATCTCCAGTGACTTCTGTTCCCATAAGTGACTCAAGTTTTTCCCAAGCATCTGGAGGACTTCTCATGTTTAAGAGAAACACTATTTCACCTTCGGCCTAGGACACACTGCATGCGTATTTACCCGCAAGCTCACGGAAATCTGGACATTTTAGATGTTTCAAGTACAAAACTTAGTGTGATACTGATACCAGTCTGATACCACAAAGTGTGAACACGTGGACTGAGGCTACTCCATTTTGTTACAGAACAAGAGCAAAAAGAACTGTAGTAAAAGTCGACATCTGAAGAACATCTACAGACTAAAGTGTCAGAATCAGATGTTTAATGGTCCTGACGATCAGTTGCTGATTTACGCACTTTCACTTTCACTTTCACAGAGCGTGGATAAAAACATCAGTGAGGCCGGGAAAAAGACTCTATCCTCTGAGCAGATGGATCACTATGCAGAGAAAACGAAGGCCGTGTTAGCATTGTTGTGGTGTTAGCGCTGTTGTGCTGTTAGCGCTGTTGTGGTGTATGGTGTGTTTAGCGCTGTTGTGGTATTAGCGCTGTGGTGTTAGCATTGTGGTATTAGCGCTGTTGTGGTGTTAGCGCTGTTGTGGTATTAGCGCTGTTAGCGCTGTTGTGGTATTAGCGCTGTTGTGGTGTTAGCGCTGTTGTGGTATTAGCGCTGTTGTGGTGTTAGCGCTGTTGTGTTGTTAGCACTGTTGTCGTGTTAGCACTGTTGGTATGAGCACTCCCCAATGCAGTATTGGACCTTTTGCCGACACTAGTATCGGTATCAATCCTACGTAAGAGTGAATGCTAGACCGCAGCAGCAGAACATCAGCCTCCTCAGTCTCTCCATCTCCTCCCCTTCATCTCGTCCAGAGGCTAGACCCCAGGGGATCATCCTCTCCATCACAGCGCTTCTACCTCCTGCACTCACTTCTGTGTTGTAACATGGAAAACAGAACTAGTTCATTTTAAATGGTTTGCAGTGGTCCAAAGATATTCCTCACTTACCTTAAGCATTCTGAGTTTAGAAGCACTCTTCACACTTTTCAGAGACCAACGGGTTTTGTTGTCACGGTAAAGCAAGTAAAAACTAGCATGCTAACCACACACTTCCTGACTCTGGGACAATAGAACACTTCACAATTAGATGCAGACAGCTCCATAGAGAAGTGAACTTAGTGAGTGTGATGTGACCCATAGCACTCGGCTCCAGTCAAATGAAACTCATCAGGACTAGAGCAGTTATAGGGGCACATTCGGAACAGAGTTCCATAATTGGAATTCTGACCCACGAGTATCATAGCAACCAAATAGCCAATCAGGAGCAAACCTGTTGAACTGGTAACATTAATTCCCGCTGGCACCGCTGGTTTAGCATGGGGCAGGAGTTTAGCAACGCTGTCAATCAAATCTGTTGCTACCGCTAATGGGAGCGACCTCGGGGAAAGAAGGCGCATGATTTGTCTGTTATTAATGTTCATATCTTGATTTACAGACACAGTAGCGAAATAAAAATCAATAAACCAGGATCATGTAGAGCAGGTTAATACGAACATTTTAAGACTAAAATGAGGTATGGCGAGAGGAGCAGTTTTACAATCGTTGATGGAGCCGGTAGCTTGCACATCTTTTTTTATTTGGAACGCAGCGGCTAGCAGGTTAGCTATGTCTGTTTATATATACAGGCTATGGACAACACATAGTGGACTTATTTTGACCTGGATAGCTGCTTGTACGATATATCTGTACTGGGGAGAGACACATTTTGCGCAAATACAGAAAGATCAGGTACAGGCCCTTTACTGTAAGACGAGTGAAATCATCGGCTTGTGTTTGTAAACTCTCTGTAACTATGAGCTGAGTGTCTTGGCACATTAAAAACGTTATAAATCTTCTACAGACCCAAAGTGGTCCGTGACGGGTTAGTAAACACATAAACATTTTCCCTGAGGCAGATTCTTCTGCACGTGCTCAGTGCGGCTCAGTGCGGCAGACGAGGCCACTTCAGGTTCAACGGGAAATCCCATAAACGCCGTGTGTCAGACAGACCCCACGTCGACAGCCGTTTGAGTAACCTCCGTAAAACTCATGACATCATCACAGCACCAGGAGGAGGGGGGAAGGAGGGGGGGCAAGATGGCCGTGCAGTGAGAGGAAGAGAGAAGCCAAGAAGACACTGGGTCACCCGTCACTCTTAAAGGTCCTGTATTGCACAAAATGCACTCTTATGAGCTTTAAGCCATGTTATAATGCTGTTACCTCCTCAAAAACAGACTTGGAGTTGTGTCATGAAGTGCTAGTTTTCAAGTTAACAGTTACTTTTACCTTTAATTCAGTAGAGATCGGTCTGAAATTATCCAAATGATTGTAATGAAGTTGTATGGAGTTTAAAAACACACTGGAGCACTTCCTGTATCACCACATGATGACATCACAAGGTGGAACACAGCGTTTCTGTCTGAGAGAAGAACTCAGCCTAAGTATGCAGGGTTTGTGTGTTAAACATGTGACAATGAAACAAAACACAACTCCAGGTCTGTTTGTGACGAGGAAACTACATTAGAACAAAGATCAGAAAACAGTGTCATTGATCTGAGAACCGTCGCATGGCAACGTGATCACTTCAGATTCCATAAACGTGAAGTGACTGTGTCCGCAGATACAACATAAACAATTATAATGCTGATTTATTCTTAATGACAAAAACATTGGACATTCTATTTATTTATAATTTGCAGTTTTTGTTCAAGATGATTATCCAATCAGAGAGCAGAATGGGCCTCACATGACTCTCTCATGTGGGTTGCCAGGTTCAAAGCTGAAATCCAGTTGGTTTAACCCAGGATTTCAGCGGGTCTCTCTCTGATCTGAATAGTCACTGCCTAAACCCCAGCTCCTGCAGTTGCTTAATGGTGTACAGCAGCAGTACCACACAGTTACACAAAAGCTTCAATTGCGTAACTATTGGAAGAACTAGATTAAGGCAACAGTGGCTCAGTTGGTAGAGCGCTCGTCCGAAATTTAGCAGCTTGAATCCCACTCTCCACAGAGCGGTCAAATCCACTGACCCACAGGTTGGTGGTGCGATTCCAGCTCCCACAGATGAATGCAGTCGGTGTGTCCTTGGGCAAGGCACTTAACGCACTGCGTCCCCAGTGTCTGTGTACTCTGATGTGTGAATGTGTGTGTGAATGTGTGAGTGGTTCCTTGATGTAAAGCGCTCTGAGTCTTGAAGGTGGAAAAGCGCTGGATAAAAATGACATTCAGACAGTGAGATCATGTTTAATCCCTCAGTCGTCCAGATCCATTGTAAAAGTCAGTCCAGTTGACAGATTTAACTTTGGCTTTTACAATTCAGACAGTGAGCAGACAGTGAGCAGACAGTGAGCAGCAGTGAGGAGCAGATGAGGCAGACTCCGTGGGTTCAGGTCCACAGATCTGATTTGCTGAACCATATTTTGAGATGTGTTTTGCAAAGATGGTAAGAGGCCAGTTCTCAGATGTGTCTGGAAACTCCTGGGATGCTCGAACACAAAAGGCTCTGGCTGTGGCACTTTTCTGGATTGGAACTATACCAGGGGTGTCCTATTGCCCAGGGGCCAAATGCGGCCCTCTGGGCAATAGTTTTTATTGGCCCTCAGGCCTCCAGCTGAACCGGCACAATTAATCATAAGCAGAACTTTTAACAGCAAATTAAACTATTTCCACCACTATATCCCCAAACATCACACAGACCTAAAATGAATGTGTCTCAAGTCTTATAAATACACAGCGGCTCTGTGAAAGCTGTAAAACACCGCACTGCATTGATCACTGGTCTGGCCCTCCGCTTCAAATATGTTTTGAGATGTGGCCCTTGATAAAAACAAAGGCACCTCTGAACTATACAGTCTGCATCTCTGGTTATATGATGTGCCTCTAAGTGCATGAGATGCCAGATCCTTTGTAACTATATATATTTGACACAGATTTCAGTATGTGATGATATTTTTCCTGCTCCCTGGTAATCCAGCGGTGCGAGCTTCATCAGCCTCGATCCCGATTGGCTCTTTGGTTGCTATTATACTTGTAGTCGGAATTCCAAATATGGAACTTAGCCCCAAATTGGCCTCTGCTAGACTCGCTGAGCTCCATCTGACTGGAGCCGGACACTGTGGGTGACGTCACACTCACTCAGTCCGCTTCTTTAAACAGTCTGTGGAAATCTGTCATGTTGAAATCTACCATGAGACTTTTGTACTTTGTGATTTGAAGGACAGTTTCGAGTCCATCTGTAAACTAAGATATTTGTATTGTGTCACCGGCAACAAAAACATCTGCCTCATTATTTGCAGTGAAGAACATAGCAACCCTTTTATTGAGTTTTAAGCAGCTCTGATTAAGCCAATTGTTTCATGAATCATGGACTGTGATGGTTTAACTGCAGCTTGAGTTGTGTTTTTGGCATATGTGACTTGTGCATCTGAATAGACACATTTAGGCACACACGGAAGAGCATTAATACACAGGGAAAATAGCAATGGACCCAAAACAGAACCTAGTGCTAGTGCAGCGTCTGCAGCTCAGTGAGTGAACTCTGGGGGTGCTTTCACATGAGGCCTGTCCACATACTGACAATGAGACACACTGTATGTGTCTCTGGCAAACGCACTGTATGTTACATCATCCAAGTTATTCCTCACTGACCTCATGCATTCAGCGCATCCTAAGTACTCACCATGATGAATTTATAAGCACTTTTCACAACTCTCAGAGACCAGAATGGAGTTTTGCCGTGACAGTAAAGCTATCCATCAACCAATCAAATCAAACTTTATTTATAAAGCTGCAAACGCATTAAAAACTACAGATGCCCTTTACAGTCACGGAAAACACAGTCATCAGATGCCCTTCCACCGAACTGCCCTACCCCCACAACGGAGCAACCCCACACAGTCATACAACTCACAGAGAGGCACATGCACAGCCTCAGCCACATGCACACACACACACGCACGCACACACTAAAATAAATAAGAACAACTAGCATGCTGATACGCACTTCCTGATAATGGGATAATAAAGCGCTTTAGAATTAAACACAGACAGTTCACAGCAGACTTATTTTGACCTCCAGAGCTGCTTACACAGTATATCTGTACTAGGGAAGTACACATTTTACTCAAATACATGCGAAAGAGGGGTGTAGTAGTAGTAGTAGTAGTAGTAGTCGTAGTCATAGGAGGAATAGTATTAGTAGTAATAGTAGTAGTAGTAATAGTAGTAGTAGTAGGAGCATTGTTCTTGTTCTCTCTCACACAGAGCTGACTCAGGGTTGTGCATTCACTCTGTGTGTAATGTCATGTTTGGTCTAATGTAATGCACAGACCCCAGTTCACACAGACTCAGACGTATGACACACGCTGAAGGGGCGGGGCTTACAGGACGACACAGGAAGTAGATCTGCTTTTAATCAGCACTCTGATCTGAAACATGTGGCTCTCTAATGGCTCTTCTGTAGTCTGCATGTGTCTGACTAACTTTGGACTCTATAGCTGTGGAATTTCATTGTACACTTAAAGAATGTAGACTATTGGTGGGTTTGTGATGACATCACAGCGTGCTATAGGCCATTCATATTTAACACAGATGGAGTAGCTCAAATGTATAATATTAACATGCAGATGTGTGGTGTAATGCAGTGAGTTCTTGGATTATGTTTTTATTTATTTTCACTACTTTCTATATTTTAAATAAACACAGAAGACATCGAATATATGAAGTAGGATGTATAAGTATGTAGTGAAGAAAAAAAGTGAAATAACTCAAACAAATATATAGAGTACCTTCCCTTTGCTTTGTTGACAGCGCTGCGTTTATCCAATCACACCACAACATCTGGGAGGGCATCTGACACAACACCTCATCTGCAGATTAACTACAGACATTTGACCAGCCCCCATCACAGTCTAACACTACAGGGAAACAGGAGGATGGGAGGGCATCTGACACACTGTAAACCCTCGTCCTTCTCAGTGAGCTTCTTGATGAAGTCTCTGGAGTGGTTTTCACTTCACAGCTGAGCCTTAGGGTCAAGAAATGACAAAAGTGTAAAAGTGTTATTTTTGTTTAATACATCCACATGTCAGTGATGGTTCTGATGCTTCAGTGAGACTCCACAGTGTGAGTCATGGAAATAAGGCTGAATCTCGCACATTAAGGCTGAAACTGGAGACAATAGATGTTTACAGTTTCAGTGCAGGTATCTCCTCTCTTCAAACAGATATTATGCAGTGTCCAGTGTAATCTGATGGGTGGGCGGGGTCAAGAGAGCGGGGACAGACGGTGTTACCAGGATGGGCTCGTACAAATAAGGCTTCTGGGTAATTAGAGGTGTGTTTGAGGTGAGCTGAATCTCAGTTTATCATATTAACTCCATATATGGACTTATCATTCAATATATAGTTAGATGGAACAATCATTTTGAGGGTCAATATTTATCGTGAGGACTTTTTGGGATATCGAACTTCAAAATGTGTCGTGACGGGCCTAGGTGAGTATTTCATTTTAGGATCTGAAACTATGATGTAAACTTATGAAATGAGTCCTCTTTGATTTGTGCTCTTACAGAAGGTGGAGGGGAGGTGCAGACTCCTGTGGGGAGGAGCTCAGAGTAGAGACGCTGCTCCTCCACGTGGAACGCAGCAGCAGAGGAGGCTCAGGAGGAAGAGGGAGTGAGTTTTATAAAGGCAATACCACAATAGTCTCACTCTGAAGGCAAGGCAGGACATGATGGAACCAAAACAAAAAATAATACAATATAAACAAAATGAAGTACTGTTTGTCATCTATAGCTCGACTTTAGCTCTATTTAAAGGTTACTTTCTCAAAAACGCATCTGGAGTTGTGTTTTGTCTCATGTTTGACCAACACTTTATTATTAGTTTGTAGCATCTCTAAAGATCAGAATGCTCTGTTCCACCTTGTGATGTCATAAAGTGGTAGTTTTCAACTTAACAGCTCCTTTTACCTTTAGTTCAGTAGAGACCTAATCCAGGGCTGAAATTATCCAAATGATTCTAGTGAAGTTGTGTGGAGTTTAAAAACACAGTGGAGCACTTCCTGTATTACCACATGATGACATCACAAGGTGGAACAGAGTGTTTTCTGTTTGAGAGAAGAACTCAGCTTAAATCTGCAGGGTTTGTGTGTAAAACATGTGTGATGAAACAAAACACAACTCCAGGTCTGTTTGTGACGAGGAAACTACATTATAACAGTAAAAGTATCACCTGAAAAATGTACTTTAAGAGTAAAAAGTAAAAGTATTTCACACAAGTGTTTTTAATATGTCAAAGTGTAAATGAAGTGATATAGTGATATATTCTGAATTTTTATTATGAATTTTTTGTGTTTATTTTTGTTTTGCTCAAAGACGAAGCTTGAACTCGAAAAACTTTAGTCAGGATGGTACCACGAACAGTACTTTTTACTTACGTAGTGGAGTAGAAAGTACAAATACTGCTCTCAAATGTAGTGAAGTAAAAGTAAAAAGTACTCACTGTAAGCTGTTTAGTAGTAATTTAGTAAGTGAGTATAGTACAGATACCTACAAATTCGATTGTGTAATTTAGTTTTGGCCCTTGTTTAGATTATGGTTGCTCGGTAACAGTTATGAAATACCTCTATGTATGTCACATCTGCTGCCCGTGTCCAACCAGGAAGTAAAATTATAACCTGCACCAAAAACACGACACCAGAAAAGACAAGTCACGTGCACTTTAACCCAGTGCTCCATCCTGAGAGCGGTTCCTCTGCGCTCAGAGGGGTGTTCTGGAGAGGGGCAGAGGCCTGGTTGTGTTTACCTAGAGATGAGGCACCATGAGTGGGCTCAGACAGCGCCGCAGGGGGTGCGTCTCTCTGTAATTAGACTTCATTCACTCCATGACAGCCACAGAGCAGCCCTCATACAGTCTGCATACGACCACATCTGAGCCACATCTGAGCCACATCTGAGCCAGAGCTGACAGCGTTTAAGCCCCGTTCACACCAGAGCCGGTTACCCACGGGACTCACGGGAGAGGAAAACTTTCACTGCACAGACCTGACACAACACGACCCGACACATCCAGCCTGAAGAAGCACCTATCTGTAATTATGGTGTGTTACATGATGTCTGGGGCTAATTCGCTCTGTGTAATAAAGCGTACTGCATTAGGCTTTACTTCTGTAGTTATAGCTGCCTTGGGGCTGACTGATGTAACCTGCCTGCCATGATAATCACTATATATCGCCTAATTGTTCAATGCATGACAGATGGAACAATATTATTTGGGGGGGCATTTTTTTTTTTTTGGCAATATGATCAGATTTAAGCCATAGAAGGTTGAATTGATAACTTCTATGGCTCACTACAGATTCAAAAAACTAAAGTGTTTCATTCTGCTGTTTGCAGCTCATGGATTTTTAAGAATATTCTACACATTTTTCAGTGTATTTACCTCTGCACTATATCACACTTCAAAATGTGTTACCGTGGCACACCTGTACCAAAGCAGGCACGGTCCTGGGGCTTTTTGTGTGGAGGTTGTATGTTGAGTGGCTTCCCCCACCGCCTCTGGATTTGACTCTTCTTTCAGCGTCTCAGGGTTAAACCTGCCTTTGGAACATCCTTCAGTGTCTCTGGGTTAAATCTGCATTTGGCCCATCCTTCAGAAACAGGAATGGAGGCCTTAGACATCATCTATTTCCCATCTATAACTCCATCCTCAGACCTAAAGAAACAGAGCAATAGCAGGGTTGTTAAAGGTTCAACCGGGTAGTTTCAGCTTAAACTGAGACAATAGCTGTTTACAGTTTCAGTGTAGTTAGCCCCTCCCTTCAGATAGATATAAGGCAGTGTCCACCAGCAATCGGACCAAAACTGAAGAACGTGGATGAGCAACCAGATGTCTTCACTCTTACAATGATTTGTCCAGTTGACGGATTTAAACTTTGTCTTTTGCTTCCCATCTTTTCTCTGGGTTAAAGCATTTCCCCTGGGGACTCTGGGTAAACCTCCAGATCCTGAGCTAGATCCTGAGCCATCCTTACTATCCATAAACAAGGAGAGGATGCAAACTCCACACAGAAAGGCCCAGAAGTTGAACCCAGAACCTTTTTGCTGTGAGGCGAGAGTTCAAACCACTCAACCACCATGCCACTTTAGTTTCCTCAGTTTCTCCCCCATCAACCTAAAACGTAGGTCAAATCCTCCAGCTAAGGTAGGCCTGACCAGAACTAACTCAAGGTCTGGAGATGGGCCAACTGCTCCTGACTGGATTAATTTAGAGACACTGAAGGATGGGTCAAATACAGGTTTAACCCAGAGGCATTGAAGGATGGGTCAAAAGCATTTCTGACATACAGACCGACTTTGCAAACTCTCTTCACCCACATCCCTTTGATTCAATCTCATTTGGAGGTGGTGCTCTGTGTTTTTGTCTGTAAACAGCACCGTCTGTTGTGCCTAGAATTTAAATTCACTAATATAAACCAGACGAGGTGCCGCAGACAGAAACTCATGCCAAAAGTGACGCGGCAGAACAACTGTAACCATGATGCAACGCTCCAACACCTCCCAGGTATGTCGACTATCCACTCACCTAAAGAGAGACAGGCTAACCACTCTGCCACAATGACACAGGAAGAGCATGCACATTCCACTCAAAGAGATCAGGAGTCTAACCCGCAACCTCCTGGTGAGAGGGAGGAGACAGGATAACCACTCTGCCACAGTCACACATGTCACAGGGAGGACATGCACACTGACACGAGCAGATGGAATTCAACCCACAACCTCAAATTAGCATTATGTAAGAGCTAAAAATAGGTTTATATAACATTTTTACTTTGAAGAAAAAAAAAAAAAGAAAAAAAAGTTGACAAGATGTTTTCAAGTTTTGTTTTTAATTAATTATTAAAATGATTGACACTCTGTTTTATAATGATGTTATTTCATAAACAAAACCAGTATTACTCTCATTATGGATTCAAATTTTGTCAAAATTCACAGCCGACAATAAGGAACAAACAGCACATGTAACTGTCAGCTCATTTTGTTCAAACTTAACGAGTCCTTCAAAGACATACCCGACATTTTAGCCAAGGTTAAAGGCGCCGTACCTGATTTTTAACGTCTTAAAATGTGAAAAACAAAACTAGCACATTTTAAACCGCCTGCAGTGATCCAAAGTTAATCCTCACTCACCTTATGCATTCAGACATTCCTAATTATTCACCAGGATGATTTTATAAGCACTTTTCATCAGAACTCTCACAGGCCAAAGTGGAGTACAGCTAACATCAACTAGCATGCTAACACACACTTCCTGATTCTCGGACAATAAAAAAAAAAGCTTCTAATCAGATGTACGCGGCACAAAGCGGCTTATTTTGACCTCAAGATCTGCTTCTACAGTGTATCTGGACTGGGGCAGGGCACATTTTTATCAAATACATGGAAAAATTTGGTACAAGCCTTTTAAATTAAATAATTATTTTTAATACATTTTAGTCAATGAAATCTATAATGAGTAACACAACATTTTGTATTGAGTTGAATGGAAGGTGCACTGTGTAACTTTCCTGATGTTGATGAGCTTGTCTCTTGTGGAGATGTTGTTGCTTTCCCTGGAATGTTCCAAGGTTTAGCATTAAAAAATCTCCATCTTGCATTTATTAAATTACAGGTAGGGCTGAACGAATTGGCTGAACTAATCCAAGAATCACATTTCAGAACGTGTTTGTAGAGATTGAAACTACAGGGTTAGATGTTAATATGCAGAAAAAGACCCCATGGAGACACAGGGAGACACAGGGAGGGCGTCTGACACACAGGGACATTTCAGAGCAGGTTTATACAGATCTAAACTACAGAGTTAGACGTTCATATACAGTGTGAGACTAGAGACTTCAGAAACTGCAGCCTATGCTATTTGGGTCCATTCAAAGTGTGATATCAATTTAAACGCGGTTAATCTGAGCCCTAATTCCAGGTGGTGACAGACACTTCACCGGAAAAGTTACATGGTGTGCCTTTAATGCTTCTTTAAACTGAAAAATGTATGAAAACCATTTGACTGTCGCGTGTCCTCATCAGAACCTCATCAAGTTTTGGATGCTTAAAGGTCCTATGTTACACAAAATGGACTCCTGTAAGGTTTAAGCCATGATATATGTTGTTACCTCTATAAAAACAGACCTGGAGTTGTGTTTTGTTTCATTCACATATTTGATTAACAGTTTATTAGCCCTGTCTACATCTCCAAAGCTCAAAATGCTCTGTTCCACCTTGTGATGTCACGAAGCGATATTTTAAGTTAACTCCCTTTACCTTTTGCAGTAAAGAACAGCAATTCCACAGGTGAAATGATCCAAATGATTCTAGTTAAGGTGTTTAGGAGTTTGACAGTGAAGCTCTTCCTGTATTACATCACAAGGTGGAACAGAGTGTTTTCAGTTTGAGGGAAGAACTTAGCCTAAATATGCAGGGATTGTGTGTTAAACAAAACACAACTCCAGGTCTGTTTGTAATGAGGAAACTACATTAGAACAGAGATCAGAAAACGGTGTAATATGGGCCCTTTAAAGTCTCTCCACTAAAGGCAGCTTCAGCACGAGTTTGCCCCAAAATCTGCTCTTGTTCTGGGTCAAAACATTGTTCTCCAGACTCCCCTCCGTTCAAAAATAGTCAGTGTCAGACTTGAAAGTAGAAACATGCTCCTTTGTCATTCTGCCGTGATGCTACGAGTGCCGTTTCCTGATCCAGTGAGTCCATTTCTCTGGGTCAAATGTCCGGTTCTTGGGTTGTAATCGCGTTCGCCCACTTCTGGTTCTGTCCCAAAAATTCCCATGTTTTCCCAAAGACAAAAACGTTTGACCATAATATCAAAAACAACTTGAAAAAACTCGGTAAAATGGATTCTCACCCAAGGCATAATGAAACTGAGAGTTCAGTGGCTGTGTGGTGCAGTGGGTTCAGCGCTCAGAGGTCTAGAAGGGCATTGGTTCTATTCCCAGCTGAGCACATACTTTTGTTGTGTCCCTTGGCAAAACACTTCACCCCCATGATGTTCAGTGGTTGAGAAAGGAAGGGCATCCAGCTTAAATGACTGAGAGTTTATAGTCATGAATAAAAATGTATATGGATTTTACTTTCACTTTAGAGCTTGGTTGGATTCATGAAGTGGGCGTGGCCTCTGTACAAACAAGAAGTAACCACAGTGTTAAGTGGGCGTGCCTTTAGTCTGAAGGGGCGGAGTCTTGGGTTCAGTGGGCGTGTCTGTAATGCATAGACTGTTTATAGAAGTGGATTAAGTGAGTGTGACGCCACCCAGTGTTCGGCTCCAGCCACGCGAAGCCAGTGGAGTCGAGTGGTTATAGCGGCTAATTTGGAGCTGTGTTCCATATTTGGAAAGCCAAGAGCGTGTATCATAGCAACCAAAGAGCCAATAAGGAGCCAGAGTGTTGAAGGTAACTTCCCTTCACCCTGTGCTTAGCAACACTGTCAATCAAATCTGTTTGCTAATGTTAAAGCGAGCGACATCGGGGAAGGATGGCACCTGATTAGTCTGTTATTGATGTTTGTATCTTAATTCTTGGACAAAATAAAAACCCCAGGATCATGTTGAGCGGATTAATATAAACATTTTAAGACCAAAATGACAAGCCTGACAGCAGCAGTTACAGAGAGAGGGGCCACACTTTTTCAATAGAAAGTGAACTGGAGCCAGAGTCGATGGAGCCGGAAACGCGTCCACGCTCACTTCCTGTTCGGAACGCGGCGACTAGGGGGCTAGATATGTCCATTTATATGTACAGTTTGTGATGACGTGTCCTCTCGGAGTGGGCGCTCTTCAGTCTGAGGGGGTGGGCACAACGCAGATGTGCAGGAAGTTGTCGGGGTGACTCAGATGTTCGCTGAGCCACTGCAGAGGAGTCTCCAGCAGAGGCTCGATGCCATGGATCACCACCAGGAGGCGCTTTTCCTCTCCTGCAGCAGAGACAGAACAGACAATGTCATTATGTTGTTTTCTGATAGAATATTTTAACTATACTGGTTTATAAATGATGTAAACAGGCTGCACAATAAATCCATATCGAATCAAAATCACACTCTGACCATAGACTGTATAAAGAAGTGGACTAAGTGAGTGTGACGTGACCCATAGCATTCGCCTCCAGTCAAATGAAGCTGAATAGGGCCAATCTTATTTCATAATTGGAATTCTGGCCACGAGTATTAGAGCAACCAAAGAGCCACTCCAGAGCCAGGCTCTTTAAGGTAACGCCCCTTCTCTTAGCAACGATGTTAATCTAACGTGTAGCTAATGCTAGCGGGAGCGACCTTGGGGAAAGAAGGCGTCTCATTTGTCTCTTATTCATATCTTGATTTACGGACACAATAGTGAAAAACATCAGGATCATGTAGAGTGGGTTAATATGAACATTTATGACCAAAATGATGAGTCTGACAGCAGCAGTTACAGAGAGAGGGGGCAGGTTTCTAATGTAAAGTGAATTTGAGCCAGAGTCAATACAGCCGGAAGCGCGTCCATGATCACTTCCTATTTGGAACGCGGTTGCTAGAAGTTTAGCTACATCCATTTATATATACAGTCTATGACTTTGAGTTGGAGCAATTATCAAATCGCAAATCAAATATTTGGGTATTTGGGTGTTTGAATAGTTTATCCGTTTATATTTCAGTCTTGTTTAAAATGACTACTGTCACGGGAATCCTTCTGATCCAACTCCCACTATTCAGACCAGTCACACAGCAGTACTGAAGTGTGGGTTTGAGATTCTTCTAGAGCAGTGTCCAAACTATGGCCAGCCAAATGCAACCCTCAGACCAGTTTTTATTGGCCCTTAGGCCTCCTGCTGAACTGGCCCAATTGATCATAAGCAGAACTTTTAACAGCAACTTAAACTATTTCTACCACTATATCCCGAAACATCACATTGCAGTGCGATACAGACCTAAAATGAATGCGGCTCTGTCAAAGCTGTGTATAAAGCACTGCACTGATCACAGGTCTGTGGCCCTCTGCTTCAAATGTTTTGAGATGTGGCCCTCGAT
>JAIEZT010000124.1:30457149-30522149 GCA_019594935.1 Periophthalmus modestus
TTCGTGTCTGATTTTTTGATGTTACTACGACTTCATGTTGAAAATCTGTCTAAAGAGTTTTGTCTAAAAGTGTTTTACTATCATCATATTGAGTATCCGGAGTTTGAATGTTAGTATCGTGACAACAGTACCACCCACTCTCTCCTGCACATTTGGACCATAGTCTCGTCCCTTTGAAGCTCAGGTGTCGTCTGTGGTTAGTTTAAAGTCAAATCTTTTCTTTTCTCTGAGATCAGAGTGAAAGTTGCTCTTTTGTCACTACGCTGCTGATCACTCGGATTACGCCCCGTGTTTGGACTGGCTCTGAGAAGAAGAAGAAGAGGAGGAGGAGGAGGAGGAGGAGGGTGGTGCTGTTAAAGCAGGAGACTGGGGGGTTATGGGGACGCGACAGTTCAAATACTGTTATGTCTCTGTCTTGTGTCTCCGTGTCTCATGTGGTGAGACGGAGACAGGGAGACACAGGGAGGTTATCCTGGTGGATCAGGGACACGGGACGTCCGCGCTCTAAAGGCCCGCCGGAGATTAGGCTTCAAACATCACAAACGCACTGAAGGCTCTGCGCAGGTGAAAACAGGTGTGGTCCAAAATCACACAAACTGAGCAGCAAAAAAAGCTGAGTGATTTTAGTCGATCATGTATTCTAATCAAATATGTTTTAAACTGTAGTTGTCAGAAAATTATAATTTGATAATAATGATAATAATAATAACACCTTACACTTGGTGGTGGTAAGTTACTATTGTAGTCACAGCTGCCCTGGGACAGACGCACACATGCATACTACACAATGTGGGCGAAGTGTCTTGCCAAAGGACACAACGACTGAACAACAGAACAATCCTCGATCAACTACACAGATCTAGAAGAATCTCATGCATTTCAAAGACAACATGGAGACACAGGGAGGGAGAGGAGAGAAAGAAAGAGAGAACAAAGAGAAGAGAGAGTGAGAGAGGAAAGAGGGAGAGGGAGTGAGACAGAGATGAGGGAGGAGAGAGAGGGTTTAGGGGGAGAGGGGGAGTGAGAGGAGAAGAGGAGAGAAAAGCGTGAGGGAGGGAGAGAGACAGAGAAGGGAGTGAGGGAGTAAGAGGAGAGAGACGAGTGAGGGAGGGAGAGAGATGGGAGAGAGGGGAGTGAGGGAGAGAGAGAGAGGAGTGAGGGAGGGAGAGAGAGGGAGTGAGGGAGTAAGAGGAGAGAGAAAAGAGAGAGAGGGGAGTGAGGAGAGAGAGAGTAAGAGAGGAGAGAAGAGAGTAAGAGGGAGAGAGAGAGAGGGGAGTGAGAGGAGAGAGAGGGAGTAAGAAGAGAGAGAGAGAGGAGGGAGAGAGAGAGAGAGAGAGAGAGAGAGAGAGAGTAAGAGGAGAGAGAGGAGAGAGAGGAGAGAGGAGGGAGAGAGGGAGAGAGAGAGAGAGAGAGAAGAGAGAGGGAGTAAGAAGAGAGTAAGAAGAGAGAGAGGGGAGTAAGAGAGAGAGAGGGGGAGAGAAGAGAGAGAGGGAGAGAGGGGGAGTGAGGGAGTAAGACGAGAGAGAAGAGAGAGAGGGGAGTGAGGGAGTAAGAAGAGAGAAGAGAGAGAGGGGAGTGAGGGAGAGAGAGGGAGTAAGAGGAGAAAGAAGAGAGAGAGAGGGAGTGAGGGAGAGAGAGGGAGTAAGAGGAGAGAGAAGAGAGAGAGAGGGAGTGAGGGAGAGAGAGGTAGTAAGACGAGAGGAGAAAGAGAGACAGAGTGAGCGAGAGAGTACCTTCTTGGGGCACAGCTTCTGGGTACATTTCTCTGAGTAGGTCTCCCAGAGTGTGGACAGCGCCCTCTGCAGACACAGGGCGGAACAGCTTCTGGATAAACGGCCGCTCACCTGTCGTCTGAAAAAACAAACAAGAAATACTGAGTTGTACCAGAATATGAGATGACAATTGTGTAAACCCTGACACTTTAAACAATTTAAAACAAGTGGCAGAGCTCCGTTGGTAGAGCCATTTCACCTCTAACAGGAAGGTTGACAGTTCAGTCCACAGTGAGTAGTCCTTGAGCTACATATGTGAAGTAGTGGCACTATGTAACTTTTCTGGTGGGCCACCTGCATGTCTCAAAATATCATTGCTTTGCCAAGAACATTAATAGTTCCATCTTTATTTAATTTTGTTTTTATTGCTAAAAATACCTGAACAACATACATTCTTATTGTTAGCACGCTTGCCTCTCCACAGATCTGACTTGTAATTTGGCCTAGTGTTGTCACTTGCTCTTCTCCAAGGAAATACGTAAGTGGTGGTGCCGTGGTTTTCAAGCTATTACTTTTGAGCAATTTAAACACCCAAACGAGATTATAAAGATTAAAGCCATACTGTGAAACATCCCAGGCAAAATGATAACACTTCACGGGGACAGTTACACTCCACCAGGAAAGTTGCATAGTGTACCTTTAAAATGGCATTCAGACAGTAACGACAGAATTCGATTTAAACCGGTCCTCGTGCCTTGTGCGTTTTGTTTTGCTGCAGATCTGGGTGTGTTGACGACTTCCTCCGGCCGCTCCACGTGCCCTGGGGCAGTCTGTCGTGTGAAAAGTGAAAATGACAGAGCGTGGTTCAGGTAAATCATGAGTCAGCGCTTCCTCTCAAGTCTAAATGAGTTGTAATGTTACAGTCATTACAACAGAACGCCGAAGGGCTGAGGATCAGAGGCAGAAACAAGGCCCGGAAAACCCCACCAGATTGCAGCGGGCCAGAGCGGGAACAGAGGCGTTTTTATTTTTTTGTTTTTTAGTTCTAAGGAATAGACTCAATACTGATTCCAATAACATGATGATAATAAAAACACCCTTTCTTCAGACAATAGCATGCGATTTTCCACATTAAATGGCAGTATTTTCTTTTCTCTTCCCATGTGTCCTTATACCTGTGTAATCCCTCAGTGTCCAGTAGGTCCATAGTGGTCCATGGGTGTATACTAGTCTGTGTCTTATACTTGTGAAAGATACAGCTCAACATCATTCTAAAGATATTCAGGGAAGGTTCATTTCTGTCCTGTGAATGTGACTTTTTAGCACCGATACCTGCTCAAATGAGTTTCTAGTTTCGATACTAGTTTTAGTATTGATTAGGATTTTTGGTACTTTTGACAACCCTAAATTCACAAGCATTTTATTCTTGTGTGAAGTCTAGACACAATATTTTACAAAAGATTAATGAGTGAAACACTGGGACAAAGCTGCTAAACTTATACTGTGTAAAAATAATAATAGTAGTTAAAGGTCGAGTAGCAGATTTTTCCCCATGTATTTGAGCAAAATGTGTCTTGCCTAGTACAGGTATACTGTACAAGCAGCTCTAGAGGTCAAAATAAGTCCACTGTGTACTGTCTGCATCCAATAATAAAGTGTTTTATTGTGAAAATCAATTAGCATGCTAGCTGTCTTTAGCTTTACCGTGACAGCAAACCTCCTCTCTGGTCTGTGAGAGTTGTTAAAAGCACTTATATATTTTACTGCAATGTTACATTAAACTCTATTTTTAGTTTATTTTTAAGTCTATTTTTTAAATTATTTTAAGCTGTTTATCTAGTATCTTGTTTTATTGCATGTACCATTTTCCTTATGTTCTTGAACTGTGCAGTGCAATATTGGAATTTCCCCACTGTGGGACTAATAAAGGCATATCTTATCTTATCTTATCTTATCTTATAAACTCATCATGGTGAATAATTAGGATGCTCTGAATTCATAAGATAAGTGAGGAATAACTTCAGATCACTGCAAAGTGTTTAACATGAACTAGTTCTGATTTTCATGTTTTTAAAGACGGTAAAAATCAGGTACAGAGATTTTAAAGGTACACTAGTTTGATGGGGCAGAGTGCAGTTTTGCCATCGCAGTAATGCTGACAACAACTAGCATGCTAACTGCACACTTCCCGATTGTCTGACAATAAAATGCTTTATAGTTAGATGCAGACAAAACACAGCTGACTTATTTTGACCTCAAGAGCGGCTTATTCAATATGTCTGTTCTGAAGCAAAACACATTTTGGAACCACCACTTGCCCGAGGACACAATGGCAGAATACACCAATGATAGTGGACAATGAACCGGCAAACTTAAAGAGGGGTATTATGGAAAATCAACTTTTTGGAGCTGTCCACCTTGTTATAGCGTTGGCCCCTAATCAAAAATGTGCCTGAAGAGGTTTTAGATGTTATCCATGCATGTCTGAGTAATATAGTGATCTCTCCTGGGTTCTATTCAAACCCAAACCTACATCACCCATGCTCCTGCAAGGCAATTCTCCATAAATATACAAAAACATGATACTGTACACTGTAAAACTGTACAAAGCAACTTGACAAACCTGACGCAATGTGCTGTAGTTTCAGTGGGATGTGCACTGATTGTGCTGTGATTGCATCTGAAGGAAGAGAGACTTAGCACAGGGAGGGGAGACTCAGAGTCAAAAACTATACATTAATAAGTTGTTTTTGGTGAATACAGCATTTTCATAAAAGGTAACATGGTGATGCAAATATGTTATGCAGTTAATACCCCATAGAAGTGTAACAGCCCAGATTTGGCAAATAAAATGTGTTTTGTTCTTCTCTCTGAGACAATTTGAGCTGAGACTCGTGTGATGGTCTCTGCTTCAGGTGTTAAATTCACACCTGAAGCAGGTTTTAATTTACCCCTGGACTGTCTCCAGCTTTCTCTCCCTCTCCTGCCCCAGTAACTCAAATCAAATATTTATCATTTATCTGCGCACTTTTCACTGTTGTTCCAAGGAAATGAAATGTGTGTTCTGCTTTTAAATAAGACCGCAGCGAGTGAGGGGCTGGATCTTGGTCAGGAGTACCTAGCTGGAATATTCCCAGTTTTGCATGTGGGAAAAAACAGACAGAACAACACTAGTAAAACTGCGCCCAAGGCCCAGACTAAAACTGGAAAAATAATAAATCAGTTCAATTTTGCTCACATTAAATATATACAAAAGTAAAAACTGCGAGCTCTGGCTGCTGAGTGTGGACTCAAACAGGAGCTGCAAACCACACACTCCGTATCAGCGCTATATGTGGGGTTTTTTTTAATCAATCATATCGGTCCAACGTTGAACAAAAATCATCAATTTCTGGCACAAATATTTAGTTCTAAGCTGTCCCATTCCTCAAGACCAAACCTCCTGATCACAGCCTGACCTCGTCTCATCTCAGAGGCTGGGCTGGGCCGGGTTAGTACTCGGATGGGACACTGCTGGAAAAACCAGGTGCCAGTGAGGCAGCAGTGGAAAAACGGTTGTCAAGTCCTTAGGCAGGACACTTCACCCATACTGCCTTGTATGAATGTGGAGTATGAATGTTCGTGGTGGAAAGGGGGCTGACAGCCTCTCTTTTGCCAGTCAGCCCCAGGACAACTGTGGCTACAATAGTATCACCGCAGTGTGGAGTGAATGAAGAATGTTATTGTTAAGCGTCTTTGAGCATCTGGAAAAGCGCTGTGTAACACTAGTGCATTACATTATTATTATCATCATTATTATTATTATTGTTGCTATTTTGTATTCCTAGTTTGTCCTCAGTTTGAATCAGTTTTGTCTTTCTGAACAGACTTATGAGCATCAAATTAAAAAAAAAAAAAACATATCATATCCAAGAAGCTCATTTGAGATTCAGTTTTTAAAACTTGATAAACTGATAGTGACTAATTGCGATCACAACAGCAACAAAAGATTTTGGATATTGTTATTGGCTGACAAGATGCATGTCAAATTTGCACCAAAAACACTTCCCGGGCTCACAGTCCCTCTGCGGATTGTCAGACAAGAGTTGTATCAGTGACATGTTGAGTTATAATTGCTTCATCTAATACCGGTCCAAAGCTTTGAATAATTCAGACTTTAATTCTGTCTCTAAAGGCGTGAAGGATCGTAAAGCAGGTTAGCGTGTTAGCTTACAGTGGAAAAGGCTTTCTCTGCCTGGTCCGTGCAGCTCTGCTCTATAGTTTTAGCTTCATTAGCTCGATTGAAGCGGTGTGGTGCGATTAGGCTTGAGTTCCTCCGCTCTCTCTCCTTCTCAGGGCTTCAGTGTCAGAGCTTTTCAATAGAAAGTGTCGTCCTGACGCGGAGTCACGGAGGATCGCTCACCTCTTCAGCGTTAAATATTCAACACGGAGCAGTTTTCACCCAAAGATTAGATTTCTGAGAAAACACGACAGCTGCTGGGTTTCCTGCACTTAGAGAAAGAGGGGACATAATGGGACTCTATGAGGCACAGGCCTGAGACTTAAGGCAATGGAAAGTACTATTCATACTAATGACGCAGCCAAATGAAAAACAAAAGAAACAGTTTATAATACATCTGTGGAGAGAGGTGAGCCCGATAGCAAGTTATACAGTTTAGTGGGATTTGTGCTGATTGTTGAAAATAAAAATTGAAAAGAAATATAAAAGAAATATTTTGCTATATACTGAGTGACCTGACTAATCTAGGTGAAAGTTTTTCAAGTCCAAACAGCCAAATGCTCAAATGGTCTGGTGTCTACATTTTACTATGTTTACCATTTTTGACAACCTTAAAGCCCCAGTGTATACATTTGGGTCCACAAAATAGACAAAAATATAACGTTTTTCCCTTTGGTTGTGTTTATTGCACTGAAAACCATTCGTCCTTACTATGAGCGGGCTTGCATCTCCACAAACCTGACTCTTATTTAGCCTGGAGGAGAACCTACTCCTGCTTGTTTCCATAAAAATGTTGTTCCTTTTGACTAATGGCTAGACTCTTTCAGTATGGCATGAAAAAACATCTATCTCCATGGAGAATGTTCCAAAGTATGGTTTTAACTTTCTACTTCCATGGAGTCATGCAGGTGACATGCCAATTTCATTAAGTGTTGCTTTAAACTTTAGTCCCGGGTTTAGTCCCAGGTTTAGCCCCGGGTTTAGCCCCGGGTTTAGCCCCGGGTTTAGCCCCGGGTTTAGCCCCGGGTTTAGCCCCGGGTTTAGCCCCGGGTTTAGTCCCGAGTTTAATCCCAGGTTTAGCCCCGGGTTTAGCCCCGGGTTTAGCCCCGGGTTTAGTCTCGGGTTTAGTCCCAGGTTTAGACCTGGGTTTAGTCCCCCCACTCCCCTCTATTGTCTCTTCATTGCGTGTTGGTTGTACTGAATTATTAATGGATCTCTTTAAAAATGCAGTTGAGAGCTGTCACTTAGCCACTCTCTCTTCCTCCGTGACTCAGGGCTTGGGGGTAACTGAAGCTGCTTCTTCACACCTCTCTCTGGCTGTGCGGCGCCTGTCCTGTTGTCTACCTGTCGGGTTACCTGTTGGGTTACCTGCTCTGTGTCATCCGAGCCTCGTCGCCGTGGTTTCCTTTTCGCGGCAGCCATTTTGAGAGCAGCTCCGGTGTCGGACTCTCGTTTTGACGCCTCGGTTTCACTCACGCTCTCAGGGTCAAGTATCGCACAGGAGGCTAATGGGATGGGATCTGTTCAAGTCAAACCAGGCCCTCATCTGCATGTTTACAAGGGACACAACAATACAGTTTCTGTTGTTTGCATGTTCTAAGGCAGTGGTGTCCAACCTTTTTTCAGAGAGAGCCACATCTTAAAACATATTGGAAGTGCAGGGCCGTAGACTGGTGGACAGTGGATCGTTCATCGTTCAGATAAGATGCATTCTACAGAGCCGACATATCACTATTTAGGCTTAAAACATTCATTTGAGTCTATATCACACTGCAGTGTGTGATGTTATTCATGTTATAGTGGATAAATTATTTACTTTTGCTATAAAAATTAAAGACTATCGTCAATTGGGCTAGTTCAGCAGAAGGTTTGAAGGCCAATCTGAGGGCCATTTGGACACCCCTGTTAAAAGAGACTGAAACAAGACCAAAACAAGGTCCAAATTGGACAAAAAAATGTCATGTTGACATTTTAGATCAATGTAAAAATCGATAAAATAAAAAACATTAGTGTTACATTATGTAATGGGAGATATTGTGTTAAAGATTATTGTAAAATTTATCATTTTGTGATGGATTGCTCATCCCTTCTCAGTTTTTCAACATTACAACATTTTGTACGCCTAAAATATTTGATGTAGCTGGAGACATAATAATAATTGACATGGATGACAAGAGTTAATAGGCCAATATTTCTTGGATTAGTTTAAGGGCTAACAAAAACTGACTTCAGATACAAGAGATACAAGGTATAGCCTCACTTTAATATTAATCCAGAATTGAACAAACTCATAGACACATGTCCAAGACATATGTCCAAAACACATGTCATAATCAACACAAAAACAACTCCACTGAGACTTGACTTCCAGACAAACATTTTTAACATCTGGAGAAACATTTCCTAACACGGTCACATTGAAAGCAGCTGTTTTCTTCAAAGAGTCACATTCACAGCAAATGGGAAAAAGTCTCACTCATCGCATCCACACGCCAAAGGATAACCACTCTGCCACAGTAACACAGGGAGAACATGCACACTCCATATAGTGTACAAAACAAGGAGCGATATATCAGTTGGCCCACATATATCAGGCTGATATTAATAATTATAATCAAAATTGGCCCTATACATTGGCTATAAAAAAACCCAAAACAAAAAAAAAAAAAAAAAACCATATTGACCCACCTCTAAAGTGTACCTTAACTTAACCTTGCTCAAATTCCTTTCAAATTAATCTGATCTAATTTGTCCTGACAAGTTACACAAATATTTGCCTGTGATCCAGACTGATCTGTCTGACATTTTTTATACAGAGGGATGTCAGTCTGGTCCACACTCCGTCTGTTGCGTCGCGAGCCAGAACCAAACACGATCGTCCAGTCACATTTGTTTTTTTCAGTGACACATGTGAAACGAACAAACATATTTTTCAGTCCCCTTTAATCTTTTTTTCCCCTCATAAGCAGCCATATTTGTTTTGATACGGATGGACCATGCATGCCCCTGATTGGCTAATCTGCCTGTCCATCTGAACTCGGGGGGACTGACATAATCGTATACTACTGAAGAAGTGTGTATGCTGGATGCCAGGCAACAAAAATATTACAAAACAAAAAACAGTTTTAGGTTCCTCGCAGCCATCTTTAGTACTTTTCTTTCTAAAAACCACAACAAACTTCTAATTTGCCAAGAATTTGTCTTTCTCACATTTCACATAAAACATAAGACATGAACATTGACTTTGATTTTCTGCTCTAATAAACGACAATGCAAACTTTCTACTGAGGCGTGACTGGGTTTGGGTTTATGTGGTTTGACAGATGCTACAACTGCATGTCTGTGCTCTCAAATAACATTGCATTCTACCACTTCACAGAAAAAAAAAAGAGTTTATTGTCTGAAAGTGGAATGTCCTTTGTTTTAAGTTATATAAGTGCCAAACATGTGAAAGTAAAAACAAAGAGGATTTACGAGTGTTGTCTTGTCTTGGTCTAGAACAAAAATGTAATGACTTGTCCATGAGAGAGCTTCAAATGTTGTGGTGAAACAACAAAGTGCATCATTTCAGGCTCCGAGGCTTAACTCAATCGGAATTTCAATGGTTTTCAATGTCTCTGTGTCTCCATGGGGTCTTCTGTGTAAAAGCTGCTAATCCTGTAGTTTAGACCTCTACAAACATGTTTTGAGATGCATGAGATTCTTGGATTAGTTTAAAGTTCATATTTCTGTCTTCTCTCAAATGTTACTGCTACAGGAGGGTTCTATATGTTTGGAAAAAAAGTTCATTTTGTGGCCTTGTCCCTGTGTATATATGAAACACCAGCAGAGGGCGCAAGATTTCAGCAGGTTACCATGGTGACACAATGCACTCATTAGCAAACAAAGTAAAAAAAAAATAAATCTGAAAACTCAAAAAATACAAAGTGGATTTAAACAGCACACTTATGACTGTAATGTTATTTGAGAGGGGCTTGTTTGACAGCACATCACCAGGTGGTCAGCTCTTTAAGGTCAGATTATGTTCAAATAAAGCTCCAATTAAAGTCTAAAAGAGCTTCAGACAGAGCAGTGCCTGCAGTTAGCATCACACCCCCAGGGAATATTGATGACATCAGCTGCAAAATATCAATAATAACTGATATTTGCCAATATCGATGCCAATATTGTACTGAAAAACACCACCTGCTGCCATATTGTTCTAGTTGTCACTATTGTCGCTATTGTTGTTTATCACTATGGCAACGGTCTTAGATTCTCATCATTCTGAGACCCATGGACATACGATTTTAAGATTCAAGTTCTTAGATTAAAGGGTCTAACCCCGAGTTTTTCCATGTATTTGAGTCAAATTTGTTGTGGCTGCACAGATATATTGTATGAACAGCTCTTGAGGTCAAAATAAGTCTGCTGTGTGCTGTCTGAATCGAAATAGAAAACATTAACATGCTAGTTTTTTTGCCTTGATGACAAAACTTCACTCTGGTCTCTGCGGTGAGTAATTAAGATGGTCTGAATAAGGTAAGTGAAGACTAACCACAGCAAAGTGTTTGAAATGAACTAGTTCAGTTTTTCATTTTTCAGTTTTAAGACGGTAAAAATCAGGAAGAGGGCCTTTAACCTTCAATTCTTAGATTAATAAGATTAGATTAATTACAAATACAAATTCTAATGTAATGAGAACAAACTGGGAATGATTCATGGTCACACAGATTTGGTCAGCTTGGAAATACCATACAATTTTCTGGTAATAGTATTTGAAGAATTACTGTAAAACAACCAATATTATCACCAAGGTATTGTCAAACCTTAGTTTTAGCCTGTTCAGATCTGCTCATGATTTCATAACAAGATTTGCAATACATGGCAGTCCTTTGGTGATGGTAATAAATCAAATCAAAATCCCACACGCTATTTACCGAAAATAATCAATGCTTATTCCCAAAATCTGACTCAAAGTTGTCCGTATCTCCTCCGCTGTCTGAATGTGTCCCAGCTCATGTTTTCCAGGTGGGCATTACTACTACAAAACAGGGAATTTCGCCTGACTCAAATGGACAGCAGCTCAGGACATGTCTTAAGGAGGAGTACAGCGTAATAATCAAGTTTGAATCAATAAAGGTGAAGTGATGAATAACACAGGTAGACGTGTACAGGTGAGGCATTGTTTTGGCTTTGACTTGGGCTAAAAATAGGACCTACACGTCTAGACACGTGGAAGTGCTTGTTTCCGGAAGATGCAGGTGTAATCGAAATGGGGCTGAAGATTTATTGCAATGAAATTACTGCTTTAAAATGGTGTAATTAGCGAAGTGCAAAAGATGAAAACATGTATTTAAGTCACATAAGTCTGCAAACAAAGAAATATCCCACCTGCTGCTGTTAACCCTAATATCATCATCATAATAACAATCTAAACATGTCCAAAGACGCATGAGATTCTTGGATTAGTTCAGTAGGTAAAGAATGAGGGAAAACAAGACAAAAATGGAACTAAACCAGGTCTAAACTAAGACTAAAGCAGGTCTAGCCCAGGACTAAACCAGGACTAAACCAGGACTAACCCAGGTCTAACCCAGGTCTAACCCAGGTCTAAACCAGGACTACATCAGGTCTAAACCAGGACTAACCCAGGACTAACCCAGGTCTAAACCAGGTCTAAACCAGGTCTAAACCAGGACTAAACCAGGACTACATCAGGTCTAAACCAGGACTAACCCAGGTCTAAACCAGGTCTAAACCAGGTCTAAACCAGGTCCAAACCAGGTCTAAACCAGGTCTAAACCAGGTCTACACCAGGACTACACCAGGATTACACCAGGACTACACCAGGACTACACCAGGACTACACCAGGACTACACCAGGACTACACCAGGACTACACCAGGTCTAAACCAGGTCTAAACCAGGACTACACCAGGTCTAAACCAGGACTAAACCAGGACTACACCAGGACTACACCAGGACTACACCAGGTCTAAAACAGGACTAAACCAGGACTAAACCAGGACTAAAACCATGCCTAACCCAGGTCTAAACCAGGTCTAAACCAGGACTAAACCAGGTCTAAACCAGGTCTAAACCAGGTCTAAACCAGGACTACACCAGGGCTAAACAAGGAGAAAAGCAGGATAAAACCAGGCCTAAGGCACCACTGATATACTGCATCACAAAGCTACACTAAATTATTACTATTGACCAGTGTTGGGAATAACGGCGTTAAACAATAACGGCGTTAGTAACGTTTTGTTTTTTCACTAACGAAGTAATTTAACTAATTACTTTTCCCATCGTCCCAACGCCGTTATCGTTACTGACAGTAAAATGTGGCGCGTTACTATTATTTCAGTTCACTCTGCTCTTCATCAGAGCATCTCTCAGACGAGGAGCTGCAGCGCTGTTGTGTTTCTTTGGTGAAAGAGGCTCGGGGTGAGAGGCTTGTTTGAGATGAGCGAGGCGCAGATAATCTCGTGAGAGCGAGGCCCGACGCGCAGCCGTGTCTCAATTAACCAAAGTGCCTTAATTGCGCCGCTCGAACGGCGCATTTAAGTCGGGCGGTCCTACGACCCGCACTTCGAACATGGAACGGTGCATTTGGCGAATTGAGACACGGCCGCAATTTCTGAGCGAGGCGAGCGCAGCAGCTCTCCACCGACTGCGGCCGCCTGCCTGCATGGACTACAAACGCTCAATGCATGATGGGAAATGGTGTCCTGTCACACGTGTGCATTGACAACTTATTGGGTCCAAGTTGAGTTTTGATCAGAAACGTGACGCCGTGACACACGGCTGCCTCCTCCTCCAACTTTACACAAACTACTGCCACATATTTGATATGGACATATGTTTTAAATGTGACTGAAAGTGTCCAGGCTGGTGTCAGATATGGATTACTTTTAAACAAATGCAATATAATTGCAATCTGTTAAAGTGAAATAAATGTTAAAGGGTTCATCTGTTGTGTGTGTTTAATTTTTTTTTACATAGTAACGGCATAGTTACTTTGCCTAGTAACGAGTTACCTCTCCAAAAAGTAACGGAGATGGTAACTCAGTTACTTTTTCGGAGAAGTAACTTGTAACTATAACTAATTGCATTTTTTGAAGTAAGATCCCAACACTGCTATTGACTAGTATTAGAAATACAGTATAAAATCACACATTTACTTCCAACCACATATTAAAAAAAAAGAAAAAGTAAATGAAAGTAGTTTGAATACTCGGAGTATCAAACTAAAATGTGACATTCATTCCTCACCTCTTTTTTAGTCATTTCAGTTGGTCAGTGGTCAGCTTGTGTCTTTTGAATGAAGAGGTCGACACTTAGTAGTCTGGTAGTGAAAGCCTGACTTTAAAGGAATACAATATTTTTAGACTCTTTTTGTGCCAATTATTGAAAGTCTGTGAAGGCCATTTTTGATTTGTTTTTCAATAAAACGAACAAAAAAAAAAAAAAAAGATGAAACCTACTACAAGATAAAATGTATTTGTACTTGAGCTACTACAACACAGAATGAATGGAAGCAAGAAAAGTTACATAATACATCTTTAATCCCCTGACTCGATGACAAATCTCTGTCTGACTTTTGGGTTTGTGTTGAGACAGGTCTGATTTGGAACAGATCCAGCTCAAATGGAGGTGAAAATGTCAGAAAAAGCCCTGATTACACAATGTATACAACACCACAGCAGGTAAAGAGCCGTTACAACACAGGCGGATATACAGACCATAAATAACACAACCACAGCAGAGGGGCTCGTTCAGTCCTGGGTCAGTCCTGGTTCAGACCTGGTTCGGACCTAGTTCGGACCTAGTTCGGACCTGGTTCGGACCTGGTTCGGACCTGGTTCGGACCTGGTTCGGACCTGGGTCAGTCTTAGGTCGGTCTTGGGTCAGTCCTGGTTTGGACCTGGTTCGGCACTTCTTTAGTACTGCTTTAGTCCTGGTTGAGTCCTGGTTGAGTCCTGGTTGAGTCCTGGTTGAGTCCTGGTTGAGTCCTGGTTGAGTCCTGGTTGAGTCCTGGTTGAGTCGTTACAACACAGACAGATACACAGACCATAAATCAGACATATCATATTAATCTCAATGGAAACACTTAAACCTGGATTATCATATCTATGTCAACAGTGAGTCAGAGGCTTCAGCAGAGAATGTAGTCACTCACTCAGCTCAAGTCATTCATATAAGCAATATGTGTTCTGTTTAGGGTTGTCAAAAGTATCAGAAATAAGATATGAATCGATACTAAAACTACTATTGAAACTAAATACTCATTTGACCAGGCATTTATTCTAAAAAAAGTCCCATTCATGGGACAGAAATTAACCTTTTCTGAATATCTTTAGAATGATGTTGAGCTGTATCTTTCACAAGTATAAGACACAGACTAGTATACACCCATGGACCACTATGGACCTACTGGACACTGAGGGATTACACAGATATAAGACACATGGTAATAGAAAAGAAAGTACTACCATTAAATGTGGGAAAACACAGTATACTGGCTAAAGAAAGATTCCTTAATATCAAAGTAGAGTTTGAAATTTTAGTATGTGACAACACTACTAAGAGATACCCAATTTTTCTAGCGCAATGAAGACGCCATTAGGCAGACTATGGCTCCCTCTACTGGACATACATAATACAAATACACAAAAACAGCAAGTTAACACTTAAATAATTCTTACCGTCTGTCTTTTTTAGTATATTTTTAAACGTGTACTTCAGGGTTTTTTTTTTTTACATATCTTTTCTTTTTTTCCCATAAATAACACAATTGAGTACTTCATCCACCACTGGAAGGGGGTAAAATAGTAGTAAAAGTTGTAATACTTTGTAGCAGCAATAGTTTTAGTAGTGGTGGACATGTGTTCTACCTGGTATATCCTGAACGGGATGTATCTGAAGCCTCCGTCTTCTGTGGAATACTCCATTAACTTCCTGTTCATCGCCCAGAACTGATCGAACTTATCTGAAAACACAGAGGCTTAATGTAAACAAAACACATGATAAATATGTGTTTTACTATTATAATATAATAATATATTAATGTTGCTTGTGCCAGGTTAAGTGACATGTTGGTGCCATCTGAACCATCTCACACTCTGGGCATCAGCAGGAGGCCGGTCCCTGAAGTCCTCAGAGTCAAGACTAAACATGGGGAATCAGCGTTTTGGTTTTCTGCAGCTAAAACCTGGAACAGTCTTCCTGAAGATGTGAGACAGGCCTCTACTTTAAATCCAGGCTCCAAACAGTTCTGTTTAGCTGTGCATATGACTGAAAGGGTTATATTCTGCACTCTTCTCCTTTAATATTAATTTTATGATAATTATTTGTGATTATTTATGTTTTGATTTGTTGTATTGTGATTGTAATGTCTTTCTTATTCTGTAAAGCACTTTGAATTACTTTGTCTACAAATTGTGCTATACAAATAAACTTGCCTTGCCTGGCTCAAACATGTGTTGCAGTGAACAGTGTTAACTGCTGCTTTCATTTCAAGTTTAATTTAGAGACTTGAGGAATCTCTCACTTCAGAGTTCACTGTGTTAAATATGACCAGCTCCAAACACATTAACAACTGCACAGGGCGCTAATATAGATCAAGAAGCCTTCATACTCCATGGATATACCTCTAGTTTAACCTGAGCTGGTCAGAACCTGACAGGTCAGAATCCTCAGGTGGAGTTCTCTGTGTAACTGTCAGGTTACAGATGTGTTGACTTGGTTTATGGTTAATATCTCTATAATTACTGCACCTATCCACATGAAACAAAAACTGGCACAAAGTTCAGCATTTTCTCTATTGGTGTAAATAAACAAAAGTCAAATTATTTTATCACAACAGCTTCAGAAAATGGAGCCATTATTCAACCACAAAGATGTGACTGTGTCAGTTTAAAGGGCTTTAAGAGACAAGATTAATATGACAAGTTTGTGGAGCCAATCCCAAACTAATAATGAGAAAGTTCTGCAAGAAATACTGCTCAAAATTTCTGATTCACAAATGTTGAACCTTCTCATTATTAGTTTGGAAAAGAATGTTGGTGACATCAGCTGCAAAGTATTCAACCAGTGATTACACATGTATTAATATGAATAATCTTGTTCCCTAGAATCCCATTTGCTGCATCGTTCACCTTTGCCCTCTCAGACAGCTGCTCTGAACCCACACAGTGCAAAACACTGACTGATCTAAGCTCCATAAACAGAAAGGCAACAACTGTTCACTGCTATTTCTGAACCCACCTGCGCCACTGAAGTACAGCACTACTTTAATACTACAGTACTGCACTAATTCACTACAGCACAACTACATAAGTACACAACTACACTACTGCATAAGTGCACTACTTCACAACTGCAGTACTGAATAAGTGCACTACTGCACAACTGTACAACTGCACAAGTGCACTAGTGCATAAGTGTACTACTGCGCAACTGCACTACTGCATGTGCACTACTGCATAAGTGTACTACTGCACAGCTGCACTAGTGCATAAGTGTACTACTGCGCAACTGCACTACTGTATAAGTGCACTACTGCATAAGTGTACTACAGCGCAACTGCACTACTGCATAAGTGCACTACTGCGCAACTGCACCACTGCATAAGTGCACTACTGCATAAGTGTACTACTGCGCAACTGCACTACTGCATAAGTGCACTACTGCATAAGTGTACTACTGCATAAGTGTACTACTGCATAAGTGTACTACTGCATAAGCGTACTACTGCATAAGCGTACTACTGCACAAGTGCACTACTGCATAACTGCACTACTGCATAACTGCACTACTGCATAACTGCACTACTGCGCAACTGCACTACTGCACAAGTGCACTACTGCATAAGTGCACTACTGCATAACTGCACTACTGCATAACTGCACTACTGCGCAACTGCACTACTGCACAAGTGCACTACTGCATAAGTGCACTACTGCATAACTGCACTACTGCATAAGTGTACTACTGCATAAGTGCACTACTGCAGAAGTGCACTACTGCATAAGTGCACTACTGCATAAGTGCACTACTGCATAACTGCACTACTGCACTACTGCATAACTGCACTACTGCATAAGTGCACTACTGCACAAGCCATGATATGATACATATTATATACAGTACATTTTTCATTTCAATACAGTATGATACAATATATTTCAAATCAATTCGATACGATTCAGTGAAAAATAAAGACTTTTAATGATGACCTTTAATGATCAGCCCCATTTTCACAAAAACTAAACATTAATAGTGCATTTATCTTCTGTTTACTGCAGATGAATGAACATAACATTTTGTTTAGTGCATGTGACTAACTAGAAGAGCACATCTGACTGTTTCATTGGTCAATATTGTTCATCCACAGGTTATACAAGCTCCACATTTGTACACAGTGACATGTGCAGTTTAAGTGCTCTAAAGGATCACAACTTATCTACTAAATCACAACTGTTATACTAAAAGTTTTTGTTTAGCCACTACCTGTGCAAAGCTAATAAAATAATAAAACATGAAATGCACCTATTTTGAAAATCAAAACAGTGAATCAAATGTTCTGCATAAAAGTTTCTTTCCTCTAAACAAGCCACACAAATGTAGTGTAGGCAGAATAATTTGATCAAATATACAAAAAAATGTGGATACAACAGCCCACAACACTGATACTGTATCATTAAATGAAACGATATGTTATATCAATATTTTGATATTTTTGCACACCCCTAGGTACTAGTGTTTCATTCCTTTGTGTATTGCAGCTCTGAGTTTTTAATACGCTGCATTTATAAATGATCAGGGATTATCTTCACTCTTATCCTCACTGCGTCAGTGCAATAGAACAGTGTTGATACAGTTGGTTATTGTTATAAGCTTATGTAGCATATAACAATATATGTCGCATGTTAACATTTTTTATGGTGACAAGCCAAGTTGTGGGTGTAGCTATAAATCGCAGATGAAACATGTCAAGGCGCTAGCTCCAGTCTTAGCTGCTTTGCTTTGACGCTGCTGCATCAAAAATTACATTATTCGACTAGCTAACAACATGTTTATCATTAGCTATGTTCACAAGCACAGAGTGTGCCTGTAACTCCAGCCACTGCCTCAAAGTGCAGCCTTCTACGAATTAGGATGTTTATCTTTTGAAAAAACTATATGGAAGACAGAGTACCAGCGCCATCTATGGGTGAAAATATCTGGTGCTACAGTTGAAACCAGAAAACATGGTATTTTCTTTCAAGTAAGAATAAAGAAATTAAATCACTATTAAACATTAACTAATGGTAAGTCTGTGTTTTTGAATTAACTCTGAATATTATTATGGATCAATCTGGAATATGATCTGTGTTATATCAAATTAATTAACTATTTCACTTTTTTATAACCAAATATTCAACAGTCTTGTTTAAGTCCTGGTCCATTTCCGGTTCATTCCCAGTTTAATCCTGTTTTAGTTACGTTTTAGTCCTGGTCGAGTGCTGGTTCAGTCCTGGTTCAGTACTGATTTAGTCGTGATTTAGTCCTACTTAAGTCCCCTTTTAGTTCCACTTTAGTCCTACTTTAGTCCCTTTTTAGCTCCACTTTAGTCCCCCTTTTGTTCCCTTTTAGTTCCCTTTTACTCCCCTTTTAGTCCTGGTTCAGTCCTGGTTCAGTCCTGGTTCAGTCCTGGTTCAGTCCTGGTTCAGTCCTGGTTCAGTCCTGGTTCAGTCCTAGTTCAGTCCTAGTTCAGTCCTAGTTCAGTCCTAGTTCAGTCCTAGTTCAGTCCTAGTTTAGTCCTAGTTTAGTCCTGTTTTAGTCTTATTTTAGTCCCCTTTTAGTTCAGGTTCAGTACCGTTCTGCAGGCCCATCCACAGCTGTTTGTGGTCCTTCTTCTGCATGTCATTCACCACTTGACTCTTATGTTTCAGGGCGTCGGCTTCTTTGATACTCGACATAAAATGAGCTTCAATTACAGAATTCGAGGGGCAGTGCAGCAGATCGCGCTCCGGGAAATTCTGAAATGCAACAATTTATATTTATTAAGGCTGCATATGATTAATGATCATAATCCAATTTTTAACGGTATGTTTAATGTTACAACATACAGTTTGTTAGTAATGTTTCATGAGTTTTAAACACAGTACATCTGGTAGGTAGGTGTGCTCACATGTCCTGCAGAAAAACTCATTGTATATATGCATTCACAAAATATTTCTGATAATTCTATAGATTCATGGCAATTTCACCATAATTCATACAATAAAAATAAATTCCTCCATCCTCACAGTAGAAGAAAATCCTTTACATTAAACAAAGTACAACTGAAGTTTAGGTTAATGTTTGAAAAAAGAGAATATACAAGAAAAGCCTGATACCTTAAAGTGCACAGTGATGCTCCAGGGCAGGATGCTGTTGGAGCCGTGGAGGTCGAACAGGACTCCGACTGGGTAATGCCTTTGGACAGAAAACAAAGGAAAACATCATGAACAGGATTTGCTATTTACTGATTCTATTTAATGTTACCTATTTCAAAGCCTTTTGAGTACTATTAATTCCTATCCTTTATGTCTGACGACAACAATTCAAGTGTTTGCTTGATTCTCAGCTAATAATTGCACCTTTGGTTGGATCATTTGCTAAAGGCCTTTATTTTCCCGTTGGAAAAATGCATCCTCTGCATTTGACTCATCCTTCAGTGTTTCTTCAGGAGCAGTCAGGAGCAGTCAGGAGCAGTGGGACCCATCTCCAGATCTTGGAGATGTGTCCTTGGAGATGGGTCTTTAGTTTGTTTGTTTGTTTGGGTTTTTTTTTCAGTAGTGAAAATATTAGTTGATTTAATGTAAATGAAGAGCTTTTATAAAATAAAACTATAAAATAATAAACTAGGATCATGGACAATAGCCCAACACTTACACCATGTGGTTGAACCTGGTAACAGCAGTTTTAAAGACTTATATAAGAAGTATTTTATTGAGTCTGACCATTTAAGCGGAGTTCCCTCGTACTCAAACCACATCTCCTCCACGTCCTCGGCTCTCATCACTTTGAGGAAGTGTTTCTTCACTTTGTCTGTGACCAGAGTAAGGTAACTCACTCGGGGCAACAGCAGCTAAAAAACAAAAGAAATGTATACAGAAAAAAATAAATAAATAACACAGCATATAGCACCACATTATGATTAAAGCAACAGGGGTATCAGACTGGGGGGTAAAGGGTACTGTTTATCCAGGGCCCGGTGCAGGGAGGGGCCCCTCACAAAGTCTGTAATGTGCATTTTTCATTAGACAATATATAGTGCACCAAGATGATTTATACCCAAGGCTAAGAAGTTGGTGCTACTCCCCTGAAAAGCAACAAGGTCAGAAGTGTTCTTAATCTCTCTTAATCTCACACAAACAGACTAAAGGCTGAAACGTTACATTTGTTTGTGTAAAATAGCTCAAATTACTCAATTGATCAAAGTTTCTTGTCTTCAATACGATCTGCGACAGGACATATCAATTAATAACCTGTCTATAAAAGTTTTAGCAAATGTACCCCACGTTAAGTTATGTTTCACCACAGGTTGCAGCAGGGGGCCGTCAATCTGGAGTCTACAATCGACTCTTATGGTAATATTTAGAATATTTTTACTATTTAAGTTCTACTTCCACTCCTCTCATCTTTTCTGCCAGAACCCCCACAGACAGTGTTAAAGCTGCTCTAGGTATGTAAAAATATAGCAGCATCTCTGTCAGGCTTTCCTCACAACTGGGAGGAAAATCAGCTGTGCTTTGGAGAAGTCACATTGCAATATTCCAAATGCTAAGCTGCCTCAAATCAAGTGATCATCATCGTGAGAGAACTGATTCTGTTTATCAGAGTCTGTTTTTCAGAATGCTGTGTAACCAGGCTTGTCATCATAACGCATTTTGAAGTGCAATATATTACTGAAGAAAAATCAATAATAAACTATTAAATTAGAAACAAATGCAAAAACACTGAAGCAGGATTATCCCCCCCAAAAACTATTGTAAATGTACAAAATCATTAAAAACATAAGTTGCAATACATAAACAGCAGAATGCAACACTTACTTTCCGAGTTTGTATCTATAAGGAGTCATAGAAATTATTCATTCAACCTTCTATACAAATGACTGTAAAGTTATTATCATGACAGATACCTGTACTTAACAAAATTTTAGAGTGGCTACTTATCTGTACTTTCTACTCCACTACATTTTTTAACTGGATTGAAAAGTGAAAAGTACTTTTGATGTGATTTTAGGGGTTATTTTTACCCTCTTCATGGTAACATCCTGACAAAAGTTTGCAAGTTCCAAGTTTCGTCTTTGAGCAAACAAAAATAAATACACAGAAAAAAAAGAAAAATTAAGATATTGATGCGTATTGCAGCTTTTGCCCAAAATATGTATCATTTTTGTATTGATATCAGTACATTTAACACTTTAACAAAATCTATATGAAATACTTTCACTTTTTACTCTTACATTACATTTTGAAAAAGGTATACTTTTACTGAAGTAGATTTTTTCATAACTATAAGACATTACTCCATATTTAACTCCAGATGCCAGTGAACAGCACTCACATAGTACGGCTCGGCCTCCCTCTCCGTGACCTCGTCCTGGTGCAGTGTAAAGCAGGCGGGGATTCGTCCATACCAAACGTCCCTCAGAACGTCTTTGTCATCTGCCATGGTTCAGCCTCAACTCCTGCTCCCAGCGGCACATACAGAACCAGGTCTCCAAACCAGATCTGACGCCCGGTAGACTGCTGCTGTCAAAGAATACAATTAATTATTATTGAACAGGAAAGAATACTGGCTTTTGTGTTGAACTTGTGACTTTTTTTATCTTGGGCAGAACTCTCTTCAGTTTCAATGAGATTTTTTTCTGGATAAATATGTGACACATAATGGAACTACATATCCAAAACAGTACTTAACTTTGGGCTAGGCCTGTCATGATAATTAATATATCGACTTATCGTTTGATATATAAAAGCTGGAACAATTTTTTTGGGGGCTCAGTATTAAAAGTGGTGATATTTGTGTTCTTTTAGGTGTAATAAGATAAGATTTGAGCTGTAGAGGGTAGAATAAGTGATTTCTATGGCTAAATATTGCTTCATTCTGTTATTTTTGTGCTGCAGCTCAGGCCTTTTAATGCAACTGTCTATTTAAAAATTGTTTGCTGTGATTATCTTGCATTATTGTTTTTGTGTCAATGGCAAAACATTTTTTCAATATTATCATTTATCATTATACATCTCTGTAGCAATATAGCATGCTTCAAAATGTGTTATTTTGACAGGACCTCTACAAACAAGTTTTGAAATGCATGGGATTCTTTGCCTGAGCAGCGAGTCCATCCTTCATTCTGTCAAATTAGTATTGTCTAAGCGCTGGATTTGGGCTGGCCAGGCAATGGGATTCTTGTATTGGTTTTTCAGGTCAGATTTCAGTCTTCTCTCAAATGTTAATGCCCCTGGACGTTTTGGAAAAAATGCAATCTTGTATTATTTTGATCAGTAAAGTAAAACTTGTAGTAGGAATTGTGACCTTGCTACAATTGGGGAGCTACTTTTCAATGAGGACAGAGCAGTTAAAACTTAACAACATTTATCCAATAGTGTAACAAGTTCTCTTCAAAACCCCTAAATATGTTCTGAGTTGCTGTTTTTTCCCCGCACTACGGTCTTCAACAGTCAACAATATCATAAATAATAAATTTAAAAAAAAGACTTTCAATTTTATAAAGAAATAATACAAAACCCATGTTAAAGCAAAACATTCACGGAAGCAGACTGTCACCTGTCAAATTGCGCAGCCAAATCTGACGTTAGCTCGCAGGCTAACTGAGTCGACTTTTCTGTCCAAAACAATCCAAGCGATACAGAGATATGAGTCAAATCTGCTGACCCTGGATCTTTCCTTTTGAATACTGTAAATTCTAAGGCTATAACTTGAAATAAAAGCCGAAAATACGCACTTTCCTCGTTGTGTTGCTCTTAGCTTCCTGAAAGATGGGCGAATTCTCTGGTGTCACGTGTGTCGCCATCAGAGCGCGCCGTCGCTGCTGGATGACGTATGGAGTCGCTGCTCTTTAGCTTGTTTTGTTTCTTTATTTTGCGGTGAAAAATCGTAGAAAATGGACACGAATGGTCTAGAAACGCGGCTGCAGGCACTGGAGAATCGAGTGTACGGGGACAGGAAGAATAAAAGTGGGAAACCGGTGAAGGTGGGTTTATAATGAGTTTTTCAAATGACGGGGAGTGATGGGTTAGCCGATGGTTAGCACACTGATGCTAACGCTGTCAACGCCCTTTAGGATAATGTGTAAATATATATTGATGGGCTTCGATTCAAGTTATATGGTGCCATTTTAAGGACGATTGACCATTCAAAAGACCCAATATTAGATTTTGAAGTGTTAACTGCGATGTCTATGGTCCTAACTTTTCATCATTCAGAAACCCATGGAGAGAAAATAATTCAACTTTAGGAAATCCATACAATTATTAGGCACTACTTGATTGTGCAATTTCTGTATTTGCTCTCAAACCACGTGTAAGGTTGTTACAGTCTTCTCTTCTAGTCTAGGGTGACCAGACTGCTAGAACAGCCGGAGCAGTCCCAGTTTTGGACTTTTAAACCCCTGTCCCAGTAGATGTATCAAAACCATTGATTTGTCCCAGTTTTATACAAAAAATGTACCAGTTGTCTCTATTTTTGACCAATATGATTCCCGCCAACAGTAAAGAGGTGTCATGTTTTTAGCTGAAATACAGAAAGCTGCTTGTACGTAGCCCACAATCTACATAGATGCATTGATAGAAATCTCTCAGCTTATATACCAACTCAGAGGTAACAAATAACAATTACAAGAACTTCTCACTATTTTATTAATACTCACCACCCAGTTTTTAATACTGGTCACCCTAATTTAGACATTACAGGCAGAGAGGTTGTAAATGAAATGTTACTGAATTATAACTTCAGTTAACTGGATTTGACTGTTTTTGTTTTGTTTTGGGGTTTTTTTCCTATTAATTTTGGAGCCAAATTGTCCATCTTCCAAACTATTCCAAGTCTCAAACTTGTATCAACTGAGCACCACACACAATACAACCACTCCTTGATTAAACAAGGATCTTTCTGTTCTCCATGGTTAGACATTTGCCCTCCAGAAGAATGTTGACTTTGAGGAAAGGTGAAAACTATAATCAGTAGATGATATTGTGTGAAAAATATTTCATGAATTTAAGCAAACAAACTGAAATTTGAGATTATTTGGAATTAGCACACTGTAATGGCTGGATTCTTTTGGGTTATATAATGCCCAAGGGGTGGGCGATGTGGTGATGACAATCAAAGCCTAAGCTCACGTGATGATCTGCTTTTTTGATCAAATCGACATATTGTAACTTCCAAGGCAACGCATATAAAGATACTAGGTTTACATGGATTGTGTGATAAAGAAGAACATTGTAATATACATTTTTGGTCTATCACCCACCCCTATAATGCCCTCAGTATGTAACTGAATAACAAACGAGTACCTTGTTTACACATAAAGAAACTGCAAACCCTGTTGTCTGAGCATGCTCTTAAATGTTTCCTCTGTCTGACCTGAGGCTGGTCTCCTCTTTGTATCCTCAGTGTGCAGAGTCCATCTCCAGGATCCAAACCGCTCTGGGATCTACCGCCAACAAACGGGAGCGAGTCAAGATCCTGCACAAAAAGAGTTAGTCCAACAAATGATGCCCAATTCTTTACAGGAGAATACAACAAATTCAAGAATTTGAATTTAAGAGGAGAGCTAGCAATGTGCAATGAGCATATATTTTACAGATGAGAACCAGAACAGAGAACATCAAATCAAGAAACATCAAATTAAATTAGACAGTCCTGTTTGTTTTTTTAAGTTAATGAGCCAGTTTTTATAATATTTCATATATTATAAAATGTGAAATGTAATTTACAATGCCAAGCCAGAAGTTAGCATTGTTTCGTAGGCAAGCAATCAATTGATACTTTGCAGGGACATCACTCTTGGGGTGTTCTATATGTACTCTTATGGCAGAATGTTAAGCAGTTACCATTGTGACACAATGCACACACTAGCAAACAATGTCAAAAAAAACAAAACATTTTCAGGAGTCTGTGATCAATATGAGCGTTCATGGTGCTGGTGAGTTGAGAGTGACTAACTGAAAAACAGTTGGCTAATGCTAGCTAGCTTGTGACTAATGTTATTTGAGAGGGACTTGTTTAACAGCACAAATCTGCTCACCTATTGTAGTTCCAACCAAGTCAGTTCTTTCTAATCAGATTGTGTTAAAATAAAGCTCAGATTAACTTGATAGAGCTCCAGACAGAGCAGTGCCTACAATTAGCATCACACCCCAGAGAATGTTGATCACATCTGCTGCAAAGTATCAATAGATTAAAGAAATTACAGAATGTGTCTCCCTAACATTATACATTAAACATTATACATTCATTTTGTGTGTGTTGTTTCCAGTCGAGGACCTGGTGAAGTACCTGGACCCTCAGTTCACAGATCATATCTCGCTCCCAGACGCCATGAAGCTGGAGTTTATCCTCGCAGGTCAGACCCAAACTCTGAACAGATCTGCACATTTTATGGTTTAAGTACATTTTATTTATATACTATTTATATGTTAGTGATAAGCATTTAAAATAACTGATCAAGCAGTCAAAAGATAGACAACTAGTTCAAACTAAAATAATCAGTCTAAACTAGCGGCTGTTAAACTGTTCACACCAAGTACCACCAAAGAAAAGATTTGGCTTTCTAAATACCACCAGAACTAAACCAGGTCTAAAAGTGGACTACATAAGTTTCACTTGCTCTAAACAAGAAATTATTCATAAGAGGGCAAAATAATAGCTAAAATGAGCTCTAAATGAGACAAAGCCAAAAACTGAAGAGTACCACCAGTACCACCTGAAGGAGCTTACAGACCACAGTTTGAGAAACACTTGTTGAAGAACAACTTTAATTTATTTTCATTTGTTGTTTCCCAGAGGAGGAGTTTTTGACATCCCAGGCAGCGTTACTGGAGCAGGTGAACTCTATACAGCCGCTGCTGGACAGTACCTACATCAGAGGTACCTTTCACTGTACTTTATAATAGTGCATTTTCTCAAATACAGTAGAATATACAGGTTGCCTTCTGTGGGTTTGGGGCAGTTTTTCAGACAATCTTGTGCTGGTTTGATCATTGAGGCAACCCTCATGCATTTATATGTTGGTATTTTTACTGAGGTATTTTCTTTCTAAACTGCAGAAACAAGAGTGGATTATTTTGTTGTCATTTTGGCTTGTTTGCTAAAACATCACTGTTACCAGTGGTGACATTGTACTGTCCCAAATCAGGTAAAATATCACAGTTTAAAGTCTGAGATGTGCTTTGAGTTGTATCTCTCCATTTTATTTACAATTGATTTGATTAAAAGTAGGGCAGGACAAAATAGTGATAAAAATCAAACTGTGATCTCATCCCTGTGACGACTGGCAATTCACTTTTTCCCACCCATTCCTCCTATTGGTCAGTATTGGATTAAATCAATCACAGTGAAGTGTTCAGAAGATGCAAATGACTTTATTTAGTTTTTGAAGGGAAAAGAAAAATACAAAAGTGTACATGGATAGTGAATGAACTGTGATCAGGCTTGAAGAAAATTGTCATATTTTTGCCATATCAGCCACACCTGACCATAAGTATTTTGTTTGCAGACGTTCCAGAGCACGCCGCAAAGCTGCAGCGTCTGTCCCAGCTCCACATTAAACAACAGGTGCCTCTTAACATCCATGTTTGAATAAAGTGGATATTTAGGAACCATTTTAACTGAGTGTGTTTTATGGACAGGACCAAAGTGATGCTCAGGCTGCGGAGGTCAAGAAAGTCTTTGATGAATACAACAAAATGGTACTGACTTTGTGGTTTTGTGATAAATATCTGAGAGACTGTATTTTTACCATGAAGGGGTTTAAGCGGGAATGAATATTTAATGCATGTACTATTGTGTAGTAATGACGTGATTTAGAATGCTCTTTCTCAGGGAGGTCACGTAGTAGAATATTGATCTTTGAATTACAAGGTTGATTCTTGGGTAGAACAAGAGGGTAAGTTTTCTGGGACAACTGACACTAATTGAGTAAGAACAAAAATAATTAATTTAGTGATTGTTACCTGGCATTACATGTAATTAAAGATGCACTATATAACATCACTGTCACTTGCTTGTCTCCATGGAGATAGATATGTTTAGTGCTGCAGTGTGGAACATTCCAAGACAGTGGCTCTCAAACATTTCATACCAAGCACCAAATAAGAAAAATTGGACTACATCATTGCTGCAGCACCTATAACCAAGAAACTACCCAAAGGAAGACCAAAAAGTGGACACATTTGACTCTAAATTAAAGTATTAAAACTGTAAAGGACCTCATTTACCACCAGTGATACACATACCACAGTTTGAGAAACACTACGCCTCTGTAGTCCATATAGAAGTTATTTACTGGTAAGATCGGCCCCATGCAAAGTAATACAACCCCAATGACGATGGCACCAACCATGGCAGTGACATCACGCTAGAGGGCTTCTATATGTATGTGTATGGCTCATTCATGACTTACCATGGTGACACAATACACACATTAGCAAAGACAGGCTAAAAAAGTTGATCAATTCGAGCATCCATGGTCCTGCTTAAATATTTGATTGTCAATAAAAAGGTGAGAGTGACTGAAAAACTGTGGGCTAATGCTAGCTAGCCCATGATTGTAATGTTATCTGAAAGGGACTTGTTTAACAGCACGAATCAGCTCACCTGTGTAGTCCAGCTAAGTCAGTTCTTTCAATTCAATTCAATTCAATTCAATTTATTTTTGTAGAGCCCAAAATCACGACAGCAGTCGCCTCTTAGGGCTGAACATGAGAGTTGATTAACCAACAGAATTAGAAAATCAACAGTGAGATTGTGTTTCCAGTGAGATTGTGTTAAACCAAAGTTCAGATTAAAGTCTAAAAGAGCTTCAGACAGAGCAGAGCCTGCACTTAGCATCATACCCAAAGTGAAAGTTGATGGCATCAGCTGCAAATATCAATGGTCGATTTTATGTGATTGTTTTGCGTTTTGTGCTTTTCAGATGTTTCTGCTGTCGAAACAGTTCACTCAGTGGGACGAGGCGCTCCGAACGCTGGAGGAAGCCAAAGGGATCAAACCTGTGGACTGATGCCCCAAAACACAGCGCCCCCATGTGACTGAGAGGAGTTCACTACAACTCTGCTATTCACTGTAATATTCATCAAGTTTTGGATTTGTTTGCATATTATGTCTAGATGATTTCAGATTCATCTTATCTGGTTTCTGTCTAAGATAGTTTTCTTGCTGTACTGGTGGAGAGCTGACAAAAACATTGAGATCAATCTATTAATCCACATCTGCATACATGTAAACTAGCACCCATTCATTCAGTCCTTTTGTATATTACTTAAACATTTAAATTAAAGTCTGTATGAATCATTCACTTTCTCTGCAGTCTCTTTTTTAAATATTACGCTATTTTCTGATCTGTTCTAATGTTGCATCCTTGTCAAAACAGACCTGGAGATGTGTTTTGTTTCATTCACACATGTTTAACACACAATCCCTGCATATTTAGGCTGAGTTCTTCTCTCAAACAGAAAACACTCTGCTCCACCTTGTGATGTCGTGTGGTAATCCTCGTCCCTTAGGTAGAGTACAGAACTGTGTAGTATTGTTTTTAACCATCATTAAACAAGGTAAGGTTCATTATTATTTAACGTATATCAGACAGGAGATGAGTATGTGTATGAAGAACTGATGTAATGATCCTGATCCTGGTCAGTCAGTAACTCTACACCTGAATACATACACAGCTCCTCAAACTATGTGTCGTCATAATATTTAATATCCACACAAAGCTTGCCAAGCACTCTATAAACAGCAACTGCCATTTTGTCCCCAACATTATATTTTAATTATTCTCACAGTGGTTGTGCTCAACTTCAGGGTTTATTTATAACTTAATTATAACTTGATTTGGCCTTCATAGTCTGTCTTTTCTAACCGTTTTTACCACCAAATCAGATGTGGAAAAACACATTTAAACGGTTCTGAATTACTGTTTACTCTACCCCTGAGTGCGCACGTTTTTATCATAGAAAAAGTGTCCGTGCGTAAACGCGCTTCGGCCCCTCCTCCGTCACTGAACCGGAAGCGCCGCCGCTGTGGACCTGCCCGGCGCACACAGGAGCAGAGACAGCGGGCTCCGGAGCTCCACGGGCCCCTGCAGCATGGACCGAGCGGCCGTGGTGAAGGTGGGGGCTGCGGCCAGTGCCAGTGTGTGCGCGCTGTTTGGAGGAGTGGTGCTGGCGCAGTACATCGTGGCCAAAAAGAAGCGAGCGGGAAAGAAGACGCGTATCATCGAGATGGTGAGTGAACACGAACAACTGCGTCATTACGCCATTACGCACGCACAGAGCCGGAAGTGGACAGAATAAAAGCACGGATAAAGAAGGACAAGAGTTTCATAAAGTCATCAGAGAAATCATTATAACCTCTTTAGCGACAATAGAATCATTTAACAATCCTCATTTATTCACAATCCCCATAATGTGATCTGAAGTTATATAATTACATGTGTTTTGGAGCCCTGTGAGGGGGGATAACTGAATTCATGCACTTGATCACACAGTTTAGTTTTCAAACTATAAAACTGCTCTTTTGGTGAGAACATGTGATATTTCTCCTTCTCCAGTCAGTGAAGGAAATGCAAAACAAACAGTGAAACAAACATAAAGCTGTTTTTAAACCTGTGTTGCATCTTTACACTATCCCTCTCCCTTTCCCTTGGGTGCTTTTGCACACCAGGCCAACATTGTAAATAAGTATTCTTAAGTTTTGCCTGGCAATTCATAAATAAATAAACACATTTTAATACAGCTCAGTGTAAAAGTATTCCGAGTATTCAGAACACAGTACTCTGACTGGACCATGTAGGTGTTCAGGTGTACAGTTTTCTGTAATTGAATAGAATTTCAAGTATTCTTCCATCTCTGTAAATGGCACAATCAGGAGTTCACGAAACAGGACACATGAGGAATATTAGTTGAATGACAAACTTTTTCAGTTTGACGTATTATGGCACCAAACATTTAGGCTGTTGGTAAAGTTCTCGTCATTATAGCCTGGCAGTGGTGTCGAGGGGCCTCAGATCTAAACATACTCAAAGCAGGGGTCCACAGACGGTACCATTGCACCTTTAAGGCCTGGACCGTTCATTTTAGGTCTGTTTCCCAGTGCAGTGTTTTGGCCTGTCACAATAATTAATATATCAACTTATATTGTTCATAACAGATAGAAGTCTAGTTATATGAGGAGATTTAAGCTGTAGAAGGTTGAATTAAGAACTATATGACCCATTACAGATGCAAACTAAGTGCTTTTATGTATTTGTTTTCATTTTAACAATATTGTTGATTTAGAATTTATTATTTTTTTGCGGAGGATAATCCTGCTTTATTTAGAGCTGTGTGGAATAAATTAGTTCCAATATTATGATTTATCATCTATTTTGACTTAAGTAATATTTCAAACTTCCGAATGTGATATTATGACAGGCCTAGCAACATTTTATTTTTGACTTTATGGTAGAATTACTTTCATTTGCCGCACAAAAGTTCTTAAGTTCTTAGTACTTATGTGGTTCTGAGGAAGAGCATAAATGCTCCAAGCTACAGCACAGGCCGATGATTTGTTTTGGCCAACCTGCTGCTTAAAGAATCCACATAAAGCTCTATTTGAACACATCAATGCAAAAAGATCACTTCACAACACGTTACCACACTGCTCTCTTAAAGGTACGTGGTAAAAAATGGCTGTGGCTGAGATGTAATACATTTAAATTGCATTATTTGGGTTAAATAATCAAAATCTGCCCTGCATATCGCCCCCCAAAACATTATCTAAAACTGGTTCCTCTGGATTCTAAACAATCTCATATTGTTCAACTTCTAGTGGACAGGGGACAATATTGAAATTTGATGTCACGATTCCCGAAATAATTGCGATTAACGATTATATCACGATAATTATTAAAGTTCCTGTCAGTTTAAAAATGTTCTGGATATGTCTAAATTTAATGTTATGAACAGTTTCCATATTTAAACAACTGTTATAGTGCTGGACTTTGTTATAAGTGAAAACGACAAGGATCTAGAAGAGAACATTATGGATGAATAGCTAACATGTTTTTCCTGTAAAGGATCAGGCTCTGTATCAATGTGGAGGTATAAGTTGATCTAATAAGGCAAAAAGAGTCTACGATTTTAAGGTGTATCTTTGTGCTTTTATTGTGAAATCCACACAGGAAGTCCTGCTCTGTGGTGGCTGGTGTTTGAAACAGCAGCTATAGAGGTCACACTTTGTTTTGTCCTTTTCAGAAACGACGAGCGTGAGGTTAAACCCACTCAGACATCGCTCACATGACTCTGCCCTCTGTCCACTGTCCTATCTGTCCCCTGTCCTGCCCCCTGTCCTGTCCCCTGTCCTGTCCCCCATCCTCTGTGTCCACGGTCCGAGCCCTGGTTAAGTCTCTCTGTTTCTGTCCCAGAATGGTCTTTTTGTTCTGACTTAGTTCCAGATTAAACCATGTTGTGAATGTTGTAGGGCTGAACAATTTGGGGGAAAAAATCTAGTTCAGATTTTTCTGACAAGCACTGGGATTAGATTTGAGATTTATGTTTTAATATTTGGATTCTATCCAAAGTTCACATTTTAACACATCCAGAAGAACTGACAAAATGACTGAAATATGAAGTGGACCTTTTGCTTTTATATCCAAAATATTTCAGATGTAGTTTAAATTAGTGTTGTTACGATACTAAAATTTCAAACTCAATTTCAATACTAAGAAACAGAGTCGATACTCGATATTAATCCAATACCACGATGATAATATCTGATGATAACAGCTCAAAGAAAGACAATATTCTCCTTAATGTCCCCAGTTCTGTCCTGGATATTTGCAGAGAGTAGCAACAGGAAGGGCATCTGGCATAAAATCACGAAACTTGTGAAGCAGTAAGGAGGTTGTGGGTTAGACTCCTGATCTATCTGCAGTAAAGAATCAGGTCAGAGGTCTCAGACACACATGGTGATTCATTTGTGAGGTATTCTGCTCCACCTCTGGCATGTTGTTCTAAGGAGGACGGACGTGCTCATATCTTTATGTCGTCTGTTGTAAAGTCAGCGCCTAGAACCAGGGTTTCGCTTTGTGCTATTATGATAACTTCAATTTTTTTAGTAGTTATATAGTCATTCATTATAGGGTTGTCAGAAGTATCGAAAATAGACTAGTATACACCCATGGACCACTATGAACCTACTGGACACTGAGGGATTACACAGATATAAGGACACATGGGAATAGAAAAGAAAATACTAACATTTAATGTGGAAAATCACAGTATAGTCGGTGTAGTTCTGAGAGAAGTAGTAGGTGTACTGGTTGTAATAGTAGTTGCAGATGTAGTAGTAGTAATAAGAGTTGTAGTTGTAATAGAAGTAGTAGGTGTAGCTGGTGTAATAGTAGTTAGAGGAGTAAATTTAGTTGTAGTAATTGTAGTAGTAATAATAGCTCTAGTTGTAATAGATGTAGTTGGAGTAGTAATGTGGAAAATCACAGTATATTGTCTAAAGAAAGAGTTTTTATTATTACTATCGTGGTTTTGGATTCAGAGTAATTCTTTAGTGTCGAAATCAAGTTTGAAATTTTTGCATCAGTGACTTCTTTACTTGTTTTCTGAGTTTTTAGTGGAAGCTTCTTCTTGTTTTATGAAGCTGTTTGATCCATTTTGTTGTGCTTGATTACATGAGTTGTTTATCCTTTGAGAATAATGTTCCCATCAGATCAGAATGTGGTCACTTGATTACAGGTTTAAACAAGTCTTTGCTGATACACACTTAAACTGTTTTTCCTCCTCTGAATGACATGATTTTCTATTCTAGGCTGAACACTCTGTATAACTAGGACCAAGCTAAGGGACTAAACCAGGACTACATCAGAACTAAACCAGGTTTAACCCAGGACTACACCAGGTTTAAATCTGTTCTAAAATTAAGACAGAGGTAATCCAGGTCAAAAACACCAGGACTAAACCTGAACTGAACCAGGCCAAAACCAATAGTAAACCAGGACTAAAGTAGGTTTTAACGATGTCTAAACCAGGACTAAAGCAGGACTAAAGCAGGACTAAAGCAGAACTAAACCAGAACTAAACCAGGACTAAACCAGGACTAAACCAGGACTAAACCAAGACTAAACCAGGACTAAACCAGGACTAAACCAGGACTAAACCAGGACCAAAGCAGGACTAAAGCAGGACTAAACCAGGTTCGAAACCAGGTCTAAACCAGGTTCGAAACCAGTTCTAAACCAGGACTAAACCAGGACTAAACTAAGATTAAACCAGGACTAAAGCAGGTCTAAAGCAAGACTAAAAGCAGGACTAAACCAGGACTAAACCAGGACTAAACCAGGACTAAACCAGGACTAAACCAGGACTAAACCAGGACTAAACTAGATCTACACCAGGACTGAACCAGGACTGATCTAGGACTAAACCAGATTTTAACCATGTCTAAACCAAGACTAAAGCAGGACTAAACCAGCTCTAAATCCCGACTGAAGCAGGAATGAACTATACCTGATATCTAAAAACATCAGGTATAAAGCATGTCTAAACCAGGACTAAACCAGGTTTATACTAGGACTAAACCAGGACCATACCAAGTCTATACCGGGTAAAAACCAGGACTAAACCAGAGTTCCATGAACAGCCCAGTTTGAGAATTATTTCTTGAATAACCACACTTTGTCTCTTGTATTACCTAAATGTCTCCACTAGAGGTCATCAGAGTATTTGAATTTTTCCACTACAGAATTGGGGTGGTATTTTCAGGATAAGGAGCAGAGTCACTTACTATAAATGCTTTCCTAAACTGAGGAGATGTCACATGTTACTCTCTCCTCCAGACAAATGAGTAGAGCCAGTGTGAACAGGGCAGAGTCACTGCTGTTATCAGTGAGACCGGCTGCTACCGAGCAGCTAACACAGGAAGAGGAGGAGTACTTTTAGTAGTTTAATAGTTGAGGCAGTTATAGTAGGCCTGGTAGTAGTAGGTATTTGTAGTTGTCATAGCAGGTGTAGTAGTTGTAGAAATTATAGTAGGTGTAGTAGTTTTTGTTGTAGTAGTAGTAGGTGTTGTAGGAGTTGTGGTAATAGTCGATGTAGTTCTAATAGAAGTAGTAGGTGTATTGGTAGGAGTAATAGGAGTAATAGTAGTTATTGTAATAGTATGTGTAGTAGTAGTTGAAGTTGTAATAGGAGTTGTAGTTGTAATAGAAGTAGTAGGTGCCGTAGGTGTAGTTGTAATAGGTATAGTAGGTGTAGTAGTAGTTGGAGTAGTTGTTGTTGTAGTAGTAATAATAGTTGTAGTTGTGATAGATGTAGTAGGTGCAGTTGACGTAGTAGTAGTTGTAGTAGTAAAAGAAGCAGTAGATGTAGTAGTAGGTGTAACAGTAATAGTAGTTATAGTTTTAATAGAAGTAGTAGGTGTAGTTGTCGTTAGAGTAGTAGGTGTAGTAGTAGTAGTAGTTGTTGTAGTAGTAATAATAGTTGTAGTTGTAATAGATGTAGTAGGTGTAGTAGTAGTTGGAGTAGTAGTGATGGGTTGAGTATTTTTTGGTGTCTTTTACATTATTCTGTGACAGTGCTACAGTTTTGTTGCTTGTTCAGAGAAAGGAAACTGAATGCAGTACATTTGCTGTACTCTCTGTTAGGGCTGGGTATCACCAAGAAGCTGCCGATACGATACGTACCTCGATACACAGTCCACGATACGATACGTATCTCGATACAATTCGATATATTTCAAATCGATACGACACGATTCAGAAAAAAATAAAGGCCTTCAACCTTACTTAAATGGTCAACCCTTTTTTCACAAACCAAAAAAAAGCAAAAAAAAACAAAAAACATTAAATGGTGCATTTATGGAAGATTAAAAAACACAATGAAGTGCTTTTTGATTAAGGCATGTTTCTAAGGGAGGAAGACATTTTCGTTTCTCTTGCTTCTCGCTTCTCTTCACCCGTAAAGAGTAACATCTGGGGGGAATATCGATATCGATACTAGGAAACAAATAATCAATACCGTATCGGTTTTAATAATATCGATACATATCGGTGTATCGATATTTTAGCACACCCCTACTCTCTGTTATGTCAATGATTGAAATGGATGTATTTTATATGAACTCTCTCTTAAAAATCCTGACATACTGCAGGATCCGACATACTGCAGGATGTGTGCATGAGTGTCATTGATACAGGGGCAGATATCAGCACTTTGCTTGTTAAGTGCATAAATCCAGTGCTGTTTGAGTGTAGACCTATATACTGTAAGTCTGTACGTCACCTGTTACTGTAACTGTGCAGAGGTCTGGAAGGTGGCCATTTTGTGCCCTGCTGCCTGACCTCTGACCCCACAGCTCCATGTCATTCCAAATGTTATCAACATGTTCATTAAAGTCGCCCTCTGAACCTTCTCTGCAACCCAACGCGCAGAGTGTGTTTTACAAACCATTTATATCTCTGTGACTCACAACTGACCAACTGACCTCTGCACTGACCATGAAGAAGCTGCGGCTGAGGCTTTAGGACAGTTTTCAATTAGGGGATATTATGCAAAACATGTTTTGTTTGTTTTTTTTTTTTAGCTTTCTCATAAAAAAAATGCCTGAAGAGGTTTTAGATGTCATCCATTCATGTTTGAGGAATCTAGTGATCTCTTCTGGGCCCTCTTTGAACACTCTTTACGGTTAGCTGTAAGATCCTGTACAAGGCTCCGCCCACAAGCCTACATCACCCATGCGCTCACACATCAATTCTCCATAAATATACAAACGCATTATACAAACCAACCTGATGTGATGTGCAGTAGTTTCATTAGTGGGATGCGACTGATTGTGTTGCGATAGCGCTCTGAAGGGGGAGTGACTTAGCGCGGGTAGCAAAAAGAGGGGAGACTCAGAGCGTCCAAAGTGAAAGTGAAACTTTGAAAACACTTCAATAGATTGTTTTGGGGAAATACAGCATTTTCATAACAGTAAAAGGAAACAAGATGATCTAAATATGTTATGTCTTAGTTAATACTCCATAGAAGTAAAATGCCTCCTCTTTAACAGAAATGAAGCAGGATGGAGAGTAGGGTTGCACGATTTGGGAAGAATATTAAATTGCATTTTTTCTGACAAGCATTGACAGATTGAGATTTTAATAACAGGATTCTGTTCAAAGTTCACATGATAAACTAATAAAAGAATCACATTTCAGAACATCTAAACTACACTGTTAGATGTTTGCACAATAACACTGGAGATTGTGTTTGAAATATCAGCCTTTACGATTCGCTGTTTGTGTCCATTCAAATTGCAGTTTCAGTTGTGATGATCTCCCAGCCCTAGTGGAGCCTTGCACAGTCAACTCTCTCCATTTGGCTGTTTTTCCAGGATTATAATCAATGAAATACTTGGTCAATGTAGAAGGGGGAGTAGTATTAGCTGTGTCAGAAAAGGCTACTGCAGTAAAAGTACCAATACTGTATGTACTGTGTGTACTGTGTACTGGTCTAAAGTGAGCCACTGGTCACTGTGGTTCTGTGTAACTGGAGCTCTTTGGCCTAGTTTCAGACTCAGGAATGTGCTTCCTCACTCAGACCGAATACAAGTCAGTCAAAACCTTTATAAAAGTATATGTAGCATTCACATTCACCAAAGGGGGCGCTATTGCAGGTGAGGTTTTATGGACTGAGTTGTTTTTATTTAGGCTTGAGGCAACAGACGAAGGACTAATTAAAACCGCATCTAGACCCCCGAAAAATCCGTGGTCATGTTGAGTTTCAACAACATTGCAATAATTGTGAAGGGAGGGAGTGATTTTTGGTGGGAAAGACAGAAGGATGAGGCAGGCTCTTTGCAGTAGCATCCACACATAGAATATATAAATGGACATAGCTAACCTGCTAGCTGCTATGTTCCAAATAGGAAGTGAGCTTGAGCCATGGATCTATTAAAATAACTGCACAGCTTAGAGCTGTCTCAAGTTGGATTAGTGGCCACTCACTGGTACTACAACGACAAAATCCCTCCTGCCCAGATTTTTCTCCTAAAGTGCAAAGTAATCACAAACTGCTCATGTTTGGCTCACAGGGGCTGGCAGAGAGTGTGCTGCTTTAATTACTTTAATATTGAATCACTCGTTTTCATATCCTCTGTCTCACCAGTGAGTAAAAATGTCATATTTCTCTTGTTTCAAATATGTTTTCCAGACTCAAATAAATGTGTATGTCATCTCGGTACCATTTTTTTCTATTTATAAATGCTTAGATGACCATACTAAATATCTACATTACAATGTTTACACTTGTAGATAAAGCTAAATAAACATGGAACTAAACTAGTTTGGTCCCTGTAGCTTGTGGGGCTGTTTAAAGTTCACATTTTAAACACGCCCAGAAGATTTGACAAAAAGACTGAAATGAAAACTGATAAACAAATGTAAGAATCACATTTCAGAACATGACTGTACAGATCTACTCTACAGGGTTAGAAGTTTTAATGCAGAATAAGTCGAAAGACACATTTCTTGCTTGTTGAGGAAAATATGTCCATTCATTTTGTGATTAATCTTGCAGCTCTGTTGTCCATGTTTAGAAGTGGACTGGGTTTTAGCCTGTGTTTAGCTGTTTGGTGCTTCCTATTTACTATCGTTGAACCTTGACCTTTGGCGACCCTGGTGCTAGCGTGTTTTTAGCCAGCGTGTTGCTAGTGCGGGAGGGGAGGGTAACGAAAATGCAGAGTCAGCTGTAGCTAGCATAACAGCTGATCGTACAGGCGCTAATTGATTTTAAGAATGCATGTTTCTCCTGAAGAGGTCAAAGGGCACAGAGGAGCAGGTTATGGAGCACACTCAGCGACTGTCTATGTATGTTAAGTCTGTTATTTTATGTCCGCAAATGAAGATATGAGCATTATAACAGACAGATCAGGCGACTTCTTTCCCCAGCGGTTCGGGCGGGACGGGGCGTTAGCCTGAACAGCCTCACTCCAGATTGGCTCTTTGCCATGATACTTGTGGTCAGAATTCTAAATATGGAACTTGGCTCCAAATTCACCCCCTGTAACTGCTCTAGCCTCGATGAGCTTCATTTGACTGGAGCCGAACACTCTGGGTGACGTCACACTCAGAGTGTTCGGCTCCAGTCGAACACTCTGTACAGTCTGTGAGCACTTTATACAGTCTGTGAGCACATGTCTTTGAGTTTCCTTTTTAATCAAAAATGACTATTTAATTTTAGTTTGCCTGGAATCCAGAAGCCGCACTTTTTCAATACTTTCTAAAGATGTGAGTCTGATCACCGGTGAATCTCCCAGAGTTCATATGGGCGTGATTAACAGGTGGATCAGCCAATCAGAGACTCGTATGGTCTTTGTATCAAAACAAATATGGCTGCTTATGAGGAAAAAAGAAAGGACAAAAGATATCACAGGACTGAAAAACATGGAGGATTTCTGCAGAATCAATGAGAAGAACTAAACTGTTCATCTGAGGGGAGAGAACTGTGATTTTGTTCAAAATGATGAGTGACCAATGAGCTCTTTCATTTCACATGTGTATCTGTATTTGACTTTTTACAGCGCTGTGGCTGTGGCCTGGTTATTTTGACCCGTGTTGACACCGCTCAGCTGCTCTGTTATGATACTTATTTTGAGATAGTTGCACACCCTCCTCCCCCTCCCCTCTCGTCCTCCTTCTACCCCTCTACCTCTCTCTCTCTCTCTCTCTCTCTCTCTCTCTCTCTCTCTCTCTCTCTCTCTCTCTCCCTCTCCTCTCCCCCCCCCCCCCCCTCTCTCTCTCTCTCTCTCTCTCTTCTCTCTGCTCCCGTCTCTCTCCCCATTTCTTTCCCCCTCTCTATTATCCCCCTCTTCTCTCTCTCTCCCACCTTCATTCTCTCCCTCTCTCTACACATCACCTCACTCCCCCTCTCTTTCTCTCCTTCCCTATATTTCCCCTCTTCCCTTTCTCTCTACAGCCCTCTCTGTCTCTCTCTCTTTCTTTCCCTCCCTCTCTCTATCCTCCCCTTTCTCTTTTCACCCTCCTCTCCCTTTCCCTTGTTTTGTACCCCCCCTATATATCTCCCCTCTCTTTCTACAAACCCACAACCGCCTTCTCGCTCCCTCTCTCGCTGTCTCTATCCCCCCTCTCTTCTGACACCCCCATCTCTCGCCCACCCTCATCCTCTTCCTCTCTCTCCTTCCCTCCTCATATCTCCTCTCTCTTTCTGTCTCTCCTTCTCTTTTCTGTTTAAACCCCTTTCTCCTCCCCTCTCTTTCTCACCCTCCCTATCTCTTTATCTCTGTCTCTCTCTCTCAGCCCCTCCCCTCTCTTTCTGCGTAGCCCCTCCCCCTCTCTTTAGCCCCTCCCCTCTCTGTCAGCGCAGCTATAAAAGCCTCGCTCACACAAACAATCTTTTCCTCACTTTGCTGCTCGACGCGAAAACAACAGGCGAGGTAAGGCTCATGACAGGCGGCCATATTTAGGACTTTTTAGGCTACTGTCTGTGGCATAAAAAAAAAAAAAAAAGACATTATCAAAATTGTGTCACATACTAATTTTTGTTGTCAGCACTTCTGTTATGTCTGTTTTTGTATGCATTTATTTTATATGTATTTAGTTCAAGCTAAATGACCTGACAAGTTGCACTTATGCACTTAATTTCACATTAGCAGAATATGAAGGGTAAGGTAAGGAACACTTTAAAGCCAGGGTATGTAACATTTTAGACCAAAAATAGACTATAAAAGCTGGTCTTGTTCTTGTTTATTACACTGAAAAACATTGACAAGCATATGTTCTTACTCTGAGTGGGCTTGCATCTCCACAAACCTAACTCTTATTAGGCCTTGCGGAGGACCTGCTGCTGGTTTCCATGGAAATGTTGTTCCTTTGCTATAATATTCCAAAGCATGGCACACAACTATGTCTATCTCCATGCTGAATGTTCCCAAGTATGGTTTTATCTTTGTATCTACATGGAATCGTGCCACCGCCGGAAAGTTACATACATGAAAACTGCTCTATAATTACATAGTTTTCTTTCTAGGTGATAAGAAAGCAATATATGCAACTAAGATAAAATAAAAGTAAAGATTCATCATCCGCTTTTCCTGATATTTTTTGCTTTGCCTTGATAAAGATTTACAATTCCTCCGTGAAGATAAAACATGCTTCTTTTTACTAAGAGGAAGTCATTTTCATACACACTTTCTTTATCTTGGCACGAGGCCCCGTGTTTGTTCTGATGAAGCTCAAATCAAACTAAAACTGTTCAGGAACTCTCAAATTTTATCCACTTTGTGATTTTTCCATTATCAATACCTGCTCAAATGAGTATCTAGTTTCGATATCGATTAGTATCTGATTTTCGATTCTTTTGACAACTCTACTGCAGATACACCTGTGCAGATTAAAACGGGACTCGATGATCAGGCAGGAATGAGAATGATCATTTTTCCTCCTCTTTTGGGACCTACAGAAAATTCTTACACAGACAGCGTAGAGTTATCAAAAGTATTGAAAATCAGATACTAACTGAAACTAAAACTAAGATCAAAATTAGATACTCATTTGAGCAGGTATCAATACTAAAAAAAAGTCCCAAACACAGGAGGGAAATGAACCTTCCCTGAATATCTTTAGAATGATGTTGAGCTGTATCTTTCTCTAAAGTATAAGACACACAGACTAGTACACACCCATGGACCACTGTGAACCTACTGGACACTGAGGGATTACACAGATATAAGGACACATGGGAATAGAAAAGAAAGTACTACCATTTAATGTTGAAAATCACAGTATATTGTCCAAAGAAAGTGTTTAATATCATCGTGGTATCAGAATCGGTATTGAGTCTATTCCTTAGTATCAAAATCGAATTTGAAATTGTAATGATCACAGTCCAACAGTTTAGTTCCTTTACAAAACAATTCTAGGTGTGCATGGATCCTAAAGTTAACATAATAATTAGCAGATTCTTATTTGAGTTTTGGCATTGCGTTGTGGCAGGATCCCATGTCTTTACGAGGTGCTAAAATCCAGTTCTTATTATGTAACTCCGCAAACGGTGCCTCCATGAACCCAGACTGAAGGAGGAGGAGGAGGAGGAGGTGGAGGAGGGGGGCGGCCCCAAAACAACAGCCACAGCCAAGGAGGGAACACTAGGTACTCTTTCCAAGAACTGCTTTAAAAAAAAAAAAAATCAGGACAAGCAGGATTTCTCTTCACGCTCTACATTGTATTACCCATTCACTCCGTATTCCACGCTCTGTGAGGGTACTACTTCTGTAGCCACAGCTGCCCTGAGGAGACTGAAGGAGAGTAGTGTCACGATACTAGAATTTTAAATTTGATTTTGATAGACGCGATACCCAATACCAATTCCGATACCACAATGATAATAAAAAAACATAGCAAACTCTTTCTTTAGACAATATACTGTGATTTTCCACGTTACTTTTTTTCTCTTCCCATGTGGCCTTATATCTGTGTAATCCCTCAGTGTCCAGTAGGTCCATAGTGGCCATGGGTGTATACTAGTCTGTGTCTTATACTTGTGAAAGATACAGCTCAAGATCATTCTAAAGATACTCAGGAAAGGTTCATCTCTGTCCTGTCAATGAGACATTTTTTAGTATTGCTGCCTGCTCAAATGAGCATAGTTTTGATACTAGTTTCAATATCAATTAGTATCAGATTTTTTATACTTTTGACGACCCTAGAAGAGAGGCTGTCAGTCTTTACCATGGGCCCTTTTGTCATTTTGGCTGCTAACCTTCGTAACCCTTGTTTTTCATAACCGTTGAGGTTGTGTTGTTGTTGCACACTGTACAGTGTTGTGCAGGGGAGGGGGGCTCTAAATGAGTTGAGTTAAGTAACAGCTTAGATCCTGTTTCAACACAGCTCTCCTGCTCAGAGGAATGCTCCCTCCTCTGCCATGTCACACCAAACTCCCAACGGCATTGGAACTTTGTCAGTGGCATTTATAAAGTGGGCAGGAGTTTTACAGTGCAAAAAGAACATTTGAATTTTGATTTGAATTATCTGGGTGTGACCTTTGAACCCATACAGTCCCTTATACATTGGAATATATTTTAGTACTTTAAAATAATAATTGATTATAAGTAGGTTTTAGATGTCAAAAAAGCATGTTTGAGTAATCTTGAAATCTCTCCCAGGCTCTATTCTATTCTATGGTTACCTGTAAGAGTCTGTACAAGGCTCCGCCCACAAGCCTACATCACCCATGCTCCCACATGACAATTCTCCATAAATATACAAAACATGATACATAACTATATACAGAAACTTGACAAACCTGATGTGATATGCAGTAGTTTTATTAGCAGAATCATGCTGATTGTGTTGTGATAGCGCTGTGAAAGGGGAGTCACTTAGCACGGAGAGCAAAGGGAGGGGGGACTCATGGTGAGACATGGTGATCTAAATATGTCATGTGTTAGTAGTTAATGCCACATAGTAGTGAAATACCCCTCTTTAACCATTTATTTTCATTGACTATAAGTGAAAAATGAGTAAAAGTAAAAATAAAAAATGCGAAAGTACCAAACACATGCAAAACAAAGGATTAACAGGATAAATAAATGTGAACTAAAGTCTGATCAGTGCCATGTCTGTGCTGTTTTTGTGCAGATGCCGCAGTTTGAGAAGAACACAGTCCACATGAAGGACCCTGAGAGAGTGGAACAGATCATATGTGGCCTCATCAAGGGCGGAGCTAATAAACTACAGGTGAGACACAGGGGGAGGGGCTAATAAGCTACGGATGACACACAGGGGGAGGGCTAATAAACTACAGGGAGATATGGGTGGAGCTAATAAACTACAGGTGAGACAAAGGGGGAGGGGGGCTGATAAATTACAGGTGAGACACAGGGGGTGGAGCTAATAAACTACAGGTGACGCACAAAGGGGAAGGGCCAATAAACTACAGGTGAGACACAGAGGGATGTCGCCCCTCTCTCTGTAACTGCTGCTGTCAGACTTGTCATTTTGGTTTTGAAATGTTTGTATTATCCCGCTCTACATGATCCTGGTGTTTTTATTTTTGCTATTTTGTCTCTAAATCAAGATGTGAACAAACAGACCAATCAGGCATCTTTTATAGACATCGTTGCTAAGCACCTGCTCCTTGCTAGACCAGTGGTGCAGACAGGAAGGGTGTTATCTTCAACAACCTCATTTCGGATTGGCTCTTTCGTTGCTATGATACTCACCCTCAGAATTCCAAATATGGATTCAGGCTCCAAATTAGCTGCTAGCGTCGATGAGCTTCATTTGGCTGGAGCCAACACTATGAACACTATGGGTGATGCCAAACTCCCTTAGTCCACTTTTTTATACAGACTGTGGTTCAGACACAAGGGGAGGGGCCACAAAGTACAATTAAGATTGCACTGTGAATGAACAGTAAATGAATTGGCTAAATTCACATTCTCCACAAAGCAAAAACTGTCTCCATGAGCACAAACAGGTGGCAGACCCTCCAACAGCAAAGGTACATAGAACATCTCTAACATGAACCCATCCTTTTGAGAAAAATAAAATTAAAAAGTTTGCATGTTTCTTCATCCAAAAAGGATTTAACTTCAGTTTTAGATGATTTGACTTCAGTTTAAAGATGAACATAATGATACAACACAGTGACAGAAGAATCCCACTACATTCCTAATTTTCTATGTACCCAATGAGAAAACTATAATAATAAAATAATAAACTATAATAAAATTATTTACAACAGTCCTGGTTTCTGCTCTGTGCTCCTCAGATCATCACAGACTTCGACATGACATTATCCAAGTTCCAAGTCAACGGAAAACGCTGCCCGACGTGCCACAGTAAGAAACCAGGACTGAACCAGGACTAAACCAGGACTAAACCAGGACTTAATCAGGACTTAATCAGGACTAAACCAGGAAAACCAGGACTAAACCAGGACTAAACCAGGACTAAACCAGGACTGAACCTTGGTGTGTGCAGATATTATTGACTACTCGAAGCTGGTGACAGACGAGTGCAGACAGAAGTTGGTGCAGTTGAAGAACCAGTACTACCCCATTGAGATCGACCCCCAGCTCAGCATGGAGGAAAAGTATCCCTTTATGGTTGAATGGTAAGCACACACTTCCACCAGAGGGCGCTACACACACGCACGCACACACACACAGGAGACGGGCAGTCACACCTCTGTCAGTGAGCCTCAGGGCAGCTGTGGCTGCAGTACGAGCAAGCGCTGGGTATATCATTAAAGTGAATCAAAAATCCTGAAACTTGTAAAAGTGAAGCTTACTGTGAGTGTCCCATCACTCAGCTGATGGACCCGACCGGCTCTGCTTTGTAAAATCATTAGTAAGATTGATTGATATCAGGAGTCTCTCTGTGTCTGTAGGTACTTTAAGTATCTGTGTCTGTAGGTACTTTAAGTCTCTGTGTCTGTAGGTACTTAAAGTCTCTGTGTCTGTAGGTACTTTAAGTCTCTGTGTCTGTAGGTACTTTAAGTAAGTCTGTAGGTACTTAAAGTCTCTGGTGTAGCAGCACACTCTTCTGGTGGAGCAGCGGCTGCAGAAGGACAAACTGCCTGAAGCTGTGCGAGACTCAGATGCTGCGCTCAGGTGAGCAGTATTGAAATGGCAATGGTGGTCATTAATAAAAGGTCAATCATGTCTTGCATTTGAATTTTTCCCTAAATGCCAAAGTTTATTCCTGTTTTTGCAGAGACGGATACGAGCAGTTCTTTGATCGTCTGCATCAGCACAATGTTCCCGTGTTCATTTTCTCAGCTGGTTTGGGAGACGTCCTTGAGGAGATCCTCAGACAGTCTGGAGTTTACCTCCCAAACGTCAAAGTGGTCTCCAACTTTATGGACTTCGACGACAACGTGAGTCCAACCGCTCACCTCTCACCCACAACCTCCTTACTGAGGGGAGGAGATAGATTAATCACTCTGCCACAGTAACACAGGATGGATCTGCACATTCCACTCAGAGATATCAGCAGCCTAACCCACAACTAAAAGTCTGCTTTGCTTCTGTTGTTTGTGCTCAGGGCGTGATCCGAGGTTTTAAAGGAGAGCTGATCCACGTTTATAACAAACATGATGGTGCTTTGAGGAACACAGAGTATTTTAAACAGTTAAAAGAAAACTGTAACATCATTCTAATGGGAGACTCGCTGGGAGACCTGAGCATGGCTGACGGAGTGCCCAACGTCGAGAACATCCTCAAGATTGGCTTCCTCAACGACAAGGTAACAACGAGGTCCCAGTGCATGCATATGACAGGGTTTCACGTTCTCCTAATTGACCTGGATTGTTGGGAAGTTATGTCGTTGTGTCCTTAAGCAAGACACTTCACCCAACTTGCCTGTGTATGAAAGTGGTGTGTGCATGAGTGAATGGTGAATCTGAGAGGCTTTGTCGAGCTTATAAAGTACATTAAAAGTATAAGGCATCATTATTATTATTATACGTATTTATCATCGTTTTTCAATCAAGTGGCAATTTGGGAAGACAAGTTGAGAATAAAAGTACAAAAAATACAGGAATTGTAAAACAGAATGCCTCTTCCCAATTTGAGCAAGTTTTGCCCCTTTTTAACATTATGGTTGGTCACCTGCTAAAGAGATGCCAGGATTGGTCTGTCTTGTCTTTGAATATATATATATATATATATATATATATATATATATACATACACACATAATTAGTGTTTCTACTGATGAACAATACGCTGAAAAACATATTCAATATATACGCTGGACTCTGATGTCAAGTTAAAGCTGCACTATGTAACTTTAACAGTAAAGTGTTTGCAGTGGTCCAAAGTTATTCTTCACTTACCTTATTCATTCTGAACATCCTGATTATTCACCACAATGAGTTTGTAAGCACTTTTTACAACTCTGACCAGAGACCAGACCATTGACATTAAACAATAGCATGCTAACGCACACTTACTGATTATTGGACAATAACACACTATAATTAGTTGCAGACAGTACAGTACACGTATTTTGACCTCAAGAGCTGCTTATACAATATATCTGTACGGGAGCCAGACAGATTTAGCTCAAATACAGCTGAAATACCCTTTAACTATGTTGAAAAGTTTGACATGAGAAACCTGTGCTGTGCAGGTGGAGGAGCGGTTGGACAAATACCTGGATCATTACGACATTGTTCTGGTTCGAGACGAGACGCTGGAGGTGCCCAACGCCATTCTGCAGAAAGTGCTCTGAGCCCAGCCCCCCCCCACCGCTGCCTCAGAGAGATCGAACCCACAACCTCTAACAGAGTCTGCCACAGTCACACAGGGAGAACATGCACACTCCACTCAGACAGATCAGGAGTCTAACCCACAACCTCCTGGTGAGAGGGAGGAGACAGTTGGAGGCTCCACACATGTTTCTGAGAAGGACATTAGAACAGGTTTAAATGAGAGGAGAGACAGTTCCTCTGGTTGTGTCACTCCTGCTCTCTCCCCCAGGCCTCTTTGGATGTAGCACTTGGCACAGACTGTTTTTTAAAAGTGGTGATGTGAAATTGAATACATTTGGTTATCTAGTTTATCCTGGAACATGGCCCACTCGATTCATGCTAGTAATACTCTTAGGAGTAAAAGTACATTTTAAGATACAGTGCCACAGCAGTGCTCAAAAGGAGTACACAGGGGCAAAGGTTTATTAGTTGGAGGTGTCACCTCATTTGCATGATTCCATTGAAATAGAAACCATGCTTCGCACCATTGTCCATGGAGATAGATACGTTTTATGCCATACTGCAAAAGATTATCAACAAAGGAACAATGTTTCCATGGAAACAAGCAGGAGGAGGCCCTTGTCCAGACCAAATACAAGTCAGGTTTGTGGAGATGCAAGCCTGCTCACAGTAAGGATGCATGTTTTTCAGTGCAATGAACACAACCAAAAAAAAAGTAATAATAAACAGAATATGAATTTATTTTAGTCTATTTTTAGCTAAAAAGTTACATATTGTGGCTGTAATTGAAGAGTATTGACTTCTAAACTAGCTGGTACTGTTACTGCTGTCATCAGTCAGTTTCTATATCCATCCCTCTCTCTCCTTTTTACCAAATCATGTCGGTGCCATTTGCATTTTTTTACGCCTTAAAATAAACACAATGTTTGGAGTAGACAGTCCCATTTTTACATGGGCAAAATGTCCTCATTGTAAACACTGTATATTTAATGCAATATATACAGGCTAATGTATGTTTTGGACTTTTTTTCCAAGTTCAGTTTTGCAAATATGGTTTTGTATTTTGTTATTAATATTTGACTTTTATTGTGCCTAAAATTGTGACAAAAGTGCTTTTATTTTGAAATTGCCTTCACATTTTCCACCATTGAACACGGTCTGTGCCATGCTGCCTGGAGAGGAGAGGGCTGAGCAAATCTTGATTATTTGCACATTTGTGTTACTTTTGGGCATTTTGTCTTGTTTGAGATGGTTGCGAGATAAATTTTTCTTTCTTCACAAAACAATGTATTCATAAAATTTTTAATTGTGGTATTTTGCTGGGGATGTAACAATAACCAAGATTATTTGTATATTGCAGTGCCAAGTCTCATAGTATTGTCGTGGACTCCTGTACAAATGCAGTGTTACTGATATTAAAGACGGGGTATTACACTTCTAAATATGTTGTTGGCAGTTGTACCCCACAGATCACCATGTTACTGAAAACCCTATATTCGCCCAAAACAATATATTAAAATGTTTCGTTTTTGCTGCTCTAAGTCACCCCTCCCTTTGCTCCCAGCGCTAAGTTACACCTCCTTCAGAGCACTATCAGAACACAATCAGCCGCATCCCACTAATGAAATTACTGCACATCGCATCACTTATGTCAAATTGTAGTATATTGTTTTGTATCATATTTTTTTTATATATTTATGAAAAATGTCCATGGGTGACAGAGGCTTGTGGGCGGAGCCTTGCACAGAATCTCACAGCTGACCATAAGGAGGGTTTGAATAGGGCATGGGAGAGATCAGAATTGCTCAGACATGCATGGATGGCATCTAAAACCTCTACAGCCTTTGATGAGGGAACTATGGTAAAACATGGTAGAAGGCTTCAAAAAGTACATTTTACAGAATACCCCCTCTTTAAAAAGGTCAGTGGTTTAGTCCTGTTTCAGTCCTGTTTAAAGCCCTTTAATGTTCTGTACCAGTCCTGGTTTATTCTTGCTTTAGCGCTGGTTCAGTCCTGGTTCAGTCCAGTTTTAGTCCTGGTTCAGTCCAGGTTTAGTCCTGTTTTAATGCAGGTTTAGTTCTGTTTTAGTCCAGGTTTACGTCCTCTTCAGTTAAAACAGCATTACTGTGAGACGTGGCTGTTGTTACATCCCTGTAGTTTTTAGAAGGCACTTTAAAGTAGCTCTTTAGCGCTCCCATCTGTTGGAGAGGTTTTACTGAATAGCCATGTTTACATTTGACCTGTGAGTGTTTTTAAAATACATGGTGTTTTGGGCTGGTCCAGGTTTAGTTTCTTATTTTCAGATAACCCCGGGTCAGACCTGGTTGGTTTCATTATATTAAAGAATCTCAAATGGGGCTCTTGATGTCTAATTAAGTTAAGATATGGTCCAGGTTTAGTTTTGGTTCAGTCCATACTCCCCCACTGGGTTTGAGTCCTGGGCATAGACTGTTCAGGACTCAAGACTAAAGTGGGCTCAAACTAAAACCAAGTGAACGCACCTTTAGTCTTGGTTTAGTTTTGGTCTCGTTTTCTTTTATCCTGATCTAGTGCATTAGTCACTGACTTGGTTTAGTCCTAGTTTAGTCCTGGCTCAGTCCTGGTTTAGTACCGGTTTAGTCCCAGGTTTAGTCCTGGTATATGCATGATTTGATTACTCACTTAAGTCCAGGTTTAGTTCTGGTTTAGTCCATGACCTATTCTTGACTTGATTTAGTTTTGGTTTAGTCTCGGTCTGGTTCCGTCCTGGTTCAGTTCTGGTTTTGTCCTGGTTTAACCCTAGGTTAGCTGGTTTAGTCTTTAGTTAATCCTAAATTAGTCCCAGGTTAGTCCCAGTTCATTAGTGGTTTAGTCCTGGTTCAGTCCTGGTTCAGTTTTTATTCAGGCCTGGGTCAGTCCTGATTCAGTCCTGCGTCAGTCCTGGGTCAGTCCTGCGTCAGTCCTGGGTCAGTCCTGGGTCAGTCCTGGTTCAGTCCTGCGTCAGTCCTGCGTCAGTCCTGCGTCAGTCCTGGGTCAGTCCTGATTCAGTCCTGATTCAGTCCTGGGTCAGTCCTGGGTCAGTCCTGGGTTATGTTTTGTTCATTTTGACCTATTTACACCTGTGTAGTATTTATGCATAATTTGGCCTTGGTGTGGATCTAAAGTACATTATTACATATTTATAGCTCAGAGTCCTTTTATTTTAACTCTAGCACCTTTTGGAACTGCTTCATTGTAAAGCATATTTTATTTGGATTTTGGGCGCCCTCTACTGTTCACCAGCAGCATATACACCAGTTAAAGCTTAAAGGTCCTTTAATACACAAACTGACTCTTGTGAACTTTAAGTCATGTTATACTGTTGTTTTCTCACCAGAAACAGACCCAGAGTTGTGTTTTGTTTCATTCACACATGTTTGAGTAAAACTTTATTATTAGTCTGTAACATCTCCAAAGATCAAAATGCTTTGTTCCATCTTGTGATGTCATGAAGCGGTAGTTTTCAAGTTAACAACTACCTTTTATTTATTCTTGTTCAGTGATTGTGAGGCTGAAATCATCCAAATGATTCTAGTGAAGGTGAGTTTTAAAAACTCAGTGGAGCACTTCCTGTATTAAAACATGACATCGCAAGGTGGAACAGAGTGTTTTCTGTTTGAGAGAAGAACTCTACTAAACTCGACTAAATATGCAGGGTTTGTGTGTTAAACATGTGAGAAAAAACAAAACTTCTGATGAGGAAACTGCATTAGAACATAGGTCAGAAAACAGTGTAAACATGGGCCTTTAAGTTAGTTTTTTGTTCTGATTATGTCTCAGACGAAGCCCTGGTTTTGCTCTACCTCTGGTCCGACTCCTGTGTGAATGTTCTGCTGCTGCTGCTCTGCATGTTGCCTTTTACTGATTTTGTCTTTTAAAAAGTCTCAAAACTATCACTCTTATGAAAACACAGAATATATGGGGCGAGTTGTATTCTCTAATGTTGTCAGAAGTGTTGAACTTAAGTGTGAACCAAAATGCAATAAAAAACTCATTTTGTGAAGCTGTTTGGCGTCTGTGCTCTCATTGGGGTTGTCAAAAGTATCGAAAATAAGATACTCGTTTGAGCTGGTATCAATACGAAAAAAGTCCCACTCACAAGACAGAAATGAACCTTTCCTGAATATCTTTAAAATGATCTTGAGCTGTATCAGAATCAATACTCAGTCTGTCTGTTCCTTAGTATCACAATCGTGTTTGAAGTTTTAATATTGTGGCAGCACTAGTTCAGCATTTCTCTTTTAAACTCAGATGTAATGGACCTTTTCTCACATGTGAATGCCCCGACAGAGACCAGACATTTTAAAGGCACAGTATGTAACTTTCTGGAGGTGTCATGTCACATACATGAGTCCATGAAAACAGGCTCCAATGTTGCATACTGTGGCTTTAAGTTTGTAGCTCTCAGTTTGGTTCTTCTCGTTCATCTTGGTGTTCACGTTACCACTGAGATCAATGTGAACATATAGTGAAAGTTTGAGTCCACACTAATAGTCTGCTTTTATTGAATGGTTCCTCCTGGTTTAGTCCTGGCTTAGTCCTGGTTTAGTCTTAGTTTAGTCTTGGTTCAGTCCTGGTTCAGTCCTGGTATAGCCTTGGTTTAGTCCTGATTTAGTCCTGGTTTAGTTCTGGTTTAGGCCTGGTTCAGTCCTGATTTAGTCTTGGTTCAGTCCTCGTTCAGTCCCAGCTTAGTCCTGGTTTAGTCCTAGTTTAGTCCTAGTATAGCCCTGGTTTATTTCTGGTTTAGTCCTGCTTTATCCCTGGTTTAGTCTTGGTTTAGTCTTGGTTTAGTCCTGGTTCAGTCCTGGTTCAGTCCCGGTATAGGCCTGGCTTAGTCCTGGTTTAGTCCTAGTTTAGTCTCAGTTTAGTCCTGGTTTAGTCCTGGTTTAGTCCTGGCTTAGTTCTGGTTTAGTCCTAGTTTAGTCTTGGTTCAGCCCTGGTTCAGTCCTGGCTTAGTCCTGGTTTAGTCCTGGTTTAATCCAGATGTAGGCCACTAGATGGTGATAACAGCACGTATTTGTTTATGCCATGAAAGCAGTCGTCTGTTATCAGCTTCTTACAGCACAGTCAAAATGTCATGTGTTCTGTAATATACACATTAGACACAAGTCTATATGTTATAAACTTTTAAACAGTTAATTGCATAGGCTGCTGCTCACAACAGAGAGGGGCAGACCACGTGCTTGGGTTGTGACTCTCCCAAAAGAAACAAGTTTTTTCGTTTTTTTTTTTTTTTTGTTTTTTTTTTTTTTTTTTAAGTGAAAGAAGTGATTTATTCTCTTTTAAAGACGCACTGTTAGATTTGTCACTAAAACATGTCAGGGCTCGTCCGGGATTTGAACCCGGGACCTCTCGCACCCAAAGCGAGAATCATACCCCTAGACCAACGAGCCACGCTGAACTGTGTTGGTAACGCGTAAAAAATCTGTCCCCTAGCTATACTCTGTGCAGGGGGTGTGGTTTTGGGTGAGATTTGATGAAAAGTTTCAAAACCTCGGGCGTTTGGGGAGCTCCGTGTTTCCGTCAGGACGCGTCATCTTTCTCCAGTATGACGCAACCACGGCCTTTCACTGCGCGTGCTTTTGCTTTTTAAGTGAAGAACAACCAAATATGATGGAATTTCCCCCCATTTGAGTTTGTTTATGGCCTATACCCAGAATTGGGAAGTAACTGAATACATGTAGGCCTACTCAAAATACATATTCAGAATACTAACTCTGAGGACCTGTGTTCTGGCCATAGACTATGTAAATGTAGCATCCAGCAGGTACAGGGTACCAGAATAAACTGGAGTGAGAGGCTGTTCAAAGTTTAACAAATTTATTTAACACATTTGGCACCTATAAACCGTTAAAAGCAATTGGCAATTTAGTACAGGCAGGTAAAGTGTCAGTGCTTAAGTACACACAAATCAATCTAATTACTACACACACAGCAGACCAAATCAACATTAAAGTAGCGTGGCACTTCCCTACCCTACGCCATATTGCACCCTTGCCCGAATTTTAATAAAGCTATATAAAGTGCCAATGTGCAACACTACTATTAAAAAGGCCCCTATACACTGAATAAGATAAAACAAGGTAGTGGGATAAAAAACAGTGACAGATATAAAACTGCTCACATTCCTATAAAACACACACTTCATTAGGATAAATTCATACAAGTTAAATCTCATCAAATAAATCAATACAGCAATCAATTAATATTTTACATTAGCACACAGTAGAAATAGTAGTTGCAATAGAAATGCATACAACTCACATCGAGTGCGTAGTGATACTTTTATCCGCGTGGTAGATGGCTGGAGGTAGTCTGATAGCGTGCCTATGGAATGAATGTGCAAACTGCAATTATTATGCGGTAAGCGAGCGCATTTCACGACTTTCATTTTATACATGCAACAATGAAAGATTGCTCAACGTGCAAGGTAGGAAGATCACTTACGATTAAAGAGCATTTAATGTCAGTGCGCTGCGGAAACCGTGTCGTGTTTTCGACCGAAGCAAGTAGTAAAAGTGGGCGCGTCCTTACGCACGGCGCTATCAGCCTTCACCTCCGGACGGTCACGCCCACTCCTACTACAGTTCTACTCCTACTACAATTCTACCCGTTACACTAGCCCCAGTTTTGAAAAGTCGCCGTCCCGGTGACCCTTAAGTTAGCGATCTTGGAAGGCGGTATGGGTTGGCATGCTGTCCCGCAGTTGTTCTCTTAGAGCGCCGTTGCCCACCAGCCTCTAAATTGCTCACACTCCCGTAACTATCTAGTGAGCCCTGCTGCGAATCTTGGGACAAAACAGGTGGCTGAGTGGTTGCCCACTCTTTACTTAGGCCTTCAACACTTTCAGCTTGGGGCCGAAATGCAGAGGGGAGGGTCCCGGCCTCCTGCGGTTCCTGGACCAGCACAATCAATGTCTCTGGTTCACTTGTATCTGATGAGTCCAAGTCGGTCTGTTGTGGGCAGTTCTCCAACAAGCCTGGATCAGCATGAGGAACTTCAACATTATGGTTGATAGGCACCTCTGGCAACACTTTGAGCTCAGCTCTGTTAAACATTTTTTCATTTCCAGCAGCTTCCCTGGGACGGATTTGATAGACTCTGCCTTCTGGGTCCATACTTTTAACAACTACATACACTGTTGGATCCCATGCATCCTGCAATTTGTGGCGCCCTAAGGGATGGCTCTTTCTATACACTAAAGTGCCTGGGAGAGAACAGTCACATTAGGCTCATAATGTCGGTTCCTTCTTTCTGCTGCCTGCTGCTGCAGCTTTTCCTTAGCTTGGGCATATACTGTTTTTAGGTGATTCTGATGTTTCTTCCACCCAATTTTCAGCCATTCTAGGAGTCGGGTCAGCTTGTGCTGTGCCAAGCAGGAAATCAACTGGAAGGTGGGGCTTTTGGCCAAACATTAGCTCGTACGGTGAAAAACCAGTGGACTGGTGTTCAGTGGTATTATATGCAAAGAGGACTTCAGGCAGGGTGCTGGGGCCATTTCCGTTTGCTTTCAGGTGGAAGGGTGCGTAACAAATCATACAATGTTCTGTTAAATCTTTCACATTGCCCATTGCCTTCCGGGTGATATGGTGTCGTTCTGCTCTTCTCAATGCCATACAAGCTACACAACCGTTTCAAAAGATCTCCTTCGAAACTTCGTCCTTGATCACTATGGAGTCGTTTAGGGACCCCATAGGTATAAAACCACCTTTCCGTAAGGATCCTGACAACAGTGCTTGCCCGTTGATCACGAGTTGCGTAGGCTTGGGCAAATTTTGAAAAAACATCTGTCACGACTAGCATTTTTCCCTGCCATCTGTTGACCTCTCTAGTAATGCAAAATCAACAGCCACAACTTCCAATGGCTTTGAGGCCATTAGACTCCCTCTAAAGGTGCGGACCTTTGGTTGGACTGCTTTGGCCAGGGTGCAACGGTGGCATTGTTGGCAGTACTTTTCAATCTCTCTCCCCATAAAAGGCCAGTAGCACCGATTTCTCACAAGTTGGGTGGTGGTGCGTTCAATGCCTTGGTGCCCATGATTGTCATGAAGACCCTTTAAAATTTCAGTTTTAAGGCATTGGGGCAAGAGGAGCTGCCATAGCGGTTGCTCGCCAGGAGGCTGTATTTTCCCGGTACAGGACACCGTGTCTAGTTCTTATTCTGGACCACTGCTGTGCCATTTTCCGCAGCTCTTGACATGCAGTGCTTAGTTCTTGTTTTGACGGGGGTCTTTGTCTCCTCCAGAACTCGAGGAAAGCACCGATAACTGGATCTGCTGCCTGCAAGACACTTAGATCAGCTGGAGGACGGAAAGGCAGTGCTGTGATTGTATTACTGTATGCAGCAGTAGTCAAGGCAGGTGGACATCTTGCATAAGCCTCTTCTGGCACAGGAAAACCAGGAGCAAAAACAGATAAGTCTATCGGCTGTGTTTGACGTGACAGTGCATCAGCGTTTCGATTTGCTGGTCCAGGGCGGTACTTAATCTCAAAATTGAATACTGCCAATTCTGACGCCCACCTTTGCTCTGCTGCACTCAGGTTTGCAGTTTGGAGGTAACTTAGTGGATTATTGTCAGTAAAGACAATAAACTTGTTCCCCAGCAAGTATTCTCGAAACTTTTGAGTAACAGCCCATTTAAGGGCTAGAAATTCAAGCTTTCGGGAGCTGTAATTAGACATATTTTTCTCTGGGGGTCTGAGCCCCCGACTGGCGAAAGCGACTGGTCTTCGCCCCCCCTCCTGCTCTTGTGACAGCCCAGCCCCAAGCCCAGCATGACTTGCGTCAATTTCGAGAATAAATGGCTTTTTGAAATCCGCATACCCAAGCACTGGAGCACTGATTAACATTTGTTTCAGTGTCTGAAATGCATCTTCACAGTCCTCTGTCCACAAGTCGGCAATTACCCTTTTCCCTCCAACTCTCCTCTTTCCATTCCCACCTAGCACTGCTACCAGCCTATGAAGTGGTGCTGCATATTTTGCAAAACCTTGCACAAAACGCCGGTAATATGATGCAAAGCCTAAAAAGGACTGCAGCTCAGTACAGGTAGAAGGCCTGGCCCATTCAGCAACTGCACTTATTTTTGATGGGTCTGTTGCTATTCCAGTGGCTGATATAACATGACCCAGATACTGCACCTCAGATTGGAAAAAGTGGCATTTTTGCAATTTCAGCTTTAGGTTATGTTGCTGGAGGCGAGTGAGCACCAGATCAAGGCGTTGAAGGTGTTGCTCAAATGTTGAAGAGAAAATTATTATATCATCCAAATACAGTAATAAGGACTGGAAGGTTTGGTCTCCAAATATGCGCTCCATTAACCTTTGAAAAGTGCTTGGCGCATTGCACAATCCAAAGGGCATGCGGTTAAATTCAAAGAGCCCAAAGGGCGTGCAAAAAGCAGTTTTCGCTCTATCTTTCTCTGCCACAGGTACCTGGTTGTAACCACTTGCCAGGTCTAGAGTTGAGAACCACTGTGCACCCGTAAGGGCATCCAACGTCTCCTCAATCCTGGGAAGTGGGTAGGCATCCTTTCTGGTCTTTGCGTTAAGCAACCTGTAGTCCACACACAGTCTCATTTCACCATTTTTCTTAAACACAATGACAATGGGTGACGAAAATGGACTTGCGCTTGGTCGCACCACCCCATTATCCAGCAGCTCCTGTATATGGGCCTTCACTTGCTCGTACTGCGATGGTGGGAGCCGGCGATATCGTTGTCGTACCGGTGCCTCATCAAGTAGATGGATTTCATGTTCTACCAATGGTGTACATCCTATATCGCGGTCGCCTTGGCTGAACACTGCACTATGAGTCTTTAAAAGTTCAGCTGCTTGTCTGCTTTGTTTGGGTGACAGACTAGGCCAGGAAGTACTAGACAGGTCGAGTGATGGAACACCATCTACTGACACCTGGTGGGTAATGGCAATTATCTCATGATCTTCACTCTCCTCCAGGACAACATTGTTCTCGGACTGCCTGATGTCTACTACATGCAACTCGCCAAGCTGTGTGCGAGGCTGAAGCCACACGTCCTCTGAGCCTACATTGACAATTGGAAGCTCTATGCCCCCTTGATGGACAGCCAGGAGGGTAGGGGAGACAAGAAGACCTGCTGGCAATTGGCTGGTCCCAGACATGGTTCCAGCAACACAGATGGCAGGGTTAGATTGACTGCAGAAGGACAGACTGTGTGGACCCAGGTTAGGGAACCCGCTGGGATGCGCACTGCTCGGCCTTGGACCCTTGCCTTACCCAGGTACCCCTGCATAGTCGCTGTTTCAATATGATGGCATTTTACTAGTACTTCTCTCCATCCTTTTCCAGCTGCTTCAATAACTGATGACTGAAAAAGAGTAGGACCAAACTCATCGAACAGCAAATTATAACAGCATTGAATGATATTCATCCCCAAGAGGCCAGGTACTGCTGATGTTTGCTCTGTAGACTCATTGGGGGGGTCTTTAACGACAAAGGACACCCATTTTGGGGAGGGTTCTTCCAAGCACATTAACTTCTAACTCCATGTACCCTTGATAGGGGATATCAAGGCCATTAGCAGCCTTAAGCCGTAACCAATGACATTTTTTCAATAGTCCTACCCCTTGTGGCTTGAAGACTTTTTCAAAGAAGCTCTCCCCGTATTGTGGTGACCATAGATCCAGTATCTAGGAGACAGGGGACGATTATGCCCCCCATGCTCACCCCTACCCGGGACAGCCTCCAATGAGTCGACTATAAACATTTGAGCCCACAAAACCCCTTTTCTGATGCCTGGCTCTCCGCACCAGAGGGGCCTAGTTTTCCGACAACTGAAAGTCTGGGCCCTCTCCCACTACTTGACTGCGTGAAGCAACTTCGGAGCTAGACAGTGCACGACGATTGCCAGTGTTTAGATTTACTCTACAAAACCGCGCAATATGACCGGGTCTATTGCAGCGATGACAGATAATTTTATTATCTGCCTGAATGCGAGGGCGTTTTATGGAATTCTGAGCCACATCATTACTATAAGCTTGAGGGACCTGCGCAGTTAAATGTTGCATTATTATATCTAATTGAGACTGTTGTTTGCGAAGAGATTCTTTTATTTCTGCAATTTCATCAATAGGCTTTGTTGTAACTAAATTTGCAGTAGCCTCAACCACTTCAGCCTGTTGATAGTCACAAGAAAATGCACGAGGCCGACTCTTAGTGCTTGCTCTACTGGCCTCGGCCCACCTAATAGCAATTGCACGGAGGTCGATAAAAGACATAGTTGAATTTTCAAGCACACGTTGCTTTAATTCTCTGCGTAAAGTATCATCTAAAATGTGTTCAATGAACTGATCGCGCAAGATCCTATCATGATTAGGAATACCACCGGAGTTTTGCGTAAAGCTACATCCATTAAAGATTTTAGGGCATGAGAGTAATCACGAAGGGTTTCACCTTCTCTTTGTGTGCGCTGGAGCAATTGAAGCTGAGCGGCCACGTACGACTGTGTACAACTATAGTTATCCATCAAGATAGAGAATATCTTATCTGGTGTATCTCGGTTAGCATCTGGGTAAAACTTCACCTCTGCTTTTGCACCCCCATCTAGGTGGTCAGTAACGAATAGTACTTGTTCAGAAACGGGCATGTGTCTAACCTCCAGGCATCTACGTACCTCATCAACCCATTGTTCAACAGTTAACAAATCAACACTCATTTTACCAGTAAACTTTGGGCACTTGCGCTCCTTAGGCACATATACATAACGTATATTTGCAGTTTCATTCAACAAGTTACTAGCAAAAGCCATGTTGCCACTAGAGGGTCCAGGCCTTGGGTCGGACTCACTGCTTTGGAGTTGTTGAGCTTGTAGTTGAGCTTGTTGGGCTTGTACTTGCGCTTTCAATTGTTCATTAGAGGCTTTAAGTTGTTGCAGCTGCTCCATAAGGGCCTGCAGGTCCTCCATGTTCTGCCGTCGACCAGAGATGAGATGTGACACTGTGGTACTGCGGTCCCTCCACGCCGTATACCTGTCACTGTATTTATCCCACTAATACTCAGGGGCCAAAAACAACAACAAAAAAACAGCCTATCCTGCCAGCAACGCCAATTCTGTAGCATCCAGCAGGTACAGGGTACCAGAATAAACTGGAGTGAGAGGCTGTTCAAAGTTTAACAAATTTATTTAACACATTTGGCACCTATAAACCGTTAAAAGCAATTGGCAATTTAGTACAGGCAGGTAAAGTGTCAGTGCTTAAGTACACACAAATCAATCTAATTACTACACACACAGCAGACCAAATCAACATTAAAGTAGCGTGGCACTTCCCTACCCTACGCCATATTGCACCCTTGCCCGAATTTTAATAAAGCTATATAAAGTGCCAATGTGCAACACTACTATTAAAAAGGCCCCTATACACTGAATAAGATAAAACAAGGTAGTGGGATAAAAAACAGTGACAGATATAAAACTGCTCACATTCCTATAAAACACACACTTCATTAGGATAAATTCATACAAGTTAAATCTCATCAAATAAATCAATACAGCAATCAATTAATATTTTACATTAGCACACAGTAGAAATAGTAGTTGCAATAGAAATGCATACAACTCACATCGAGTGCGTAGTGATACTTTTATCCGCGTGGTAGATGGCTGGAGGTAGTCTGATAGCGTGCCTATGGAATGAATGTGCAAACTGCAATTATTATGCGGTAAGCGAGCGCATTTCACGACTTTCATTTTATACATGCAACAAGGAAAGATTGCTCAACGTGCAAGGTAGGAAGATCACTTACGATTAAAGAGCATTTAATGTCAGTGCGCTGCGGAAACCGTGTCGTGTTTTCGACCGAAGCAAGTAGTAAAAGTGGGCGCGTCCTTACGCACGGCGCTATCAGCCTTCACCTCCGGACGGTCACGCCCACTCCTACTACAGTTCTACTCCTACTACAATTCTACCCGTTACATAAAGAAGTGGACTGAGTGAGTGTGACGTCACTCACAGCGTTCAGCTTCAGTCAGATGAAGCTCATCGAGGCTAGAGCGGTTATCTGGGGACATTTTGAGACAAGTTCCATATTTGGAATTCCAACCGTCAGTATCATAGCAACCAAAGAGCCAATCTGGAGCAAAGCTGTGGAAGGGAACAGCCCCTGGATTAGCAAGGGTCTTAACTGTCCATTAGACCTGTTGCTAACGCTAGCTGGAGTGACTGTGGGAAAAGAAGGCAGCTTATTTGTCTGTTATTAATGTTCATATCTTGATTTACAGACACAATAATGAAATAAAAATGTCGTAGAGCAGGTTAATAAAATTTTAAGACCAAAATGACGAGTCTGACAGCAGCGATAGCCAATGTGGATGGAGCCGGACGTGCGACCAATGCTAACTTCCTATTTGGAACGCGGCAACTAGCAAGTTAGCTATGTCCATTCATATAAACAGTCTATGGTTCGGCTCCAGTCAAATGAAGCTCATCGAGGCTGGCTGTTATAGGGCGAATTTGGGCTCGGTTCCGTTATTGAAATTCCGACCACGAGTATCATAGCAACCTAAGAGCCAATCCGGACTGAGGCTGTTGAAGGTAACGCCCCTTCCCACTGGTTTAGCAAAAAGCGGAGCAGGCACTTTGCAATCTGTCTGTTGGTGTTGCTAGGGGGAGCGACCTCGAGGAAAGAAGGCGCCTGATTTGTCTGTTATTAATGTTTATAGCTTGATTTACGGACAAAATAGCAAAACAAACCCCAGGATCATGCAGAGTGGGTTAAAACGAACATTTTAAGACCAAAATGATGAGTCTGACAGCAGCAGTTACAGAGAGAGGGGTGACAGTTTTTCAGTCGATGGAGCCGGACACGCCCATGCTCACTTCCTATTGGGAACGCAGCGGCTAGCGAGATTTTCAAATTATTCTTCCATCACTGCTGCTACCTCAGGCTCCAATTTGGTGCATTATTCATTCACTCCGCAAAGTAAAAAGTGGAAGTATTTCTTATTATTGTTTGAGACCTGCTGAAAAGTCTTTATTTTTAACACGTTCATAATTTGAGCAAACTAAAATATATAAAGAAAAACAGGTAGAAAAATAACTTTAATTGTTTTTACTGGACAAAATTCAGCTCAAATCTTTCTCAAAATCACCACATTTGAAGATTTATAAGGCCTCAAAATCTGCACGAAATAGTTTTACTTTACTTACTTTTTTTGCTTAAGTATGTGTCCTTTTACTTTACAAAATGTAGTACTTTTTCTACCACTGGCCACTGACATAATATGAACCTGAGAAAGCGAAGCAGCAGAGCAACATATCACGAAAATGTTCAGAACCGAAGACATAAAAGGTTCACTAAAATCATCTAGATTCAAGTGCAAAGACGTTTTTAGTTTAATTTAGTTTTGTATCAGTTGTATTGCTCCAGTCCCTTCTAAACTGTGGATGTGTGTGGTATGTGTGTGCTGTGGAGGGGGGGTTGAGGACATTGACGTAGTTTGCTCTCATCCTCTGAGTTGTGCAGTTGGGGCGGAGCAGACGACGGCTTGAGAGGAGTATTTTAAAAGTGAGGGGTCCTGTGGTATCTTGCCTGTTAGCCTCAAGCTCTGTGTACAGTGTTGAAAAGTAACTGAACACATGTACCAAAATATGTGTACTAAATACTAATGTAACTGTATAATGGTACAGTTACTTTTTCATTTCAAAGATACATGGCACTACTTCATTTTCAGTTCTGCACAACATTAGTGAGACAGAAATGAATGTCTGACAAACTAAATCAGCTGTTTGTAATGATACTTCATGCTTTTCTCACTATAATATAATGCAACTCACGTATATGTACTCAGAGTATTCAGAATGCAGTACTCTCATTGGACCATGTATCAGAATATTGTACAAAATAAATTTAATGCCCTGGCGGCTCGCCAGGGCTGCCTTTTGTCACCGGTTCTGTTCATTATTTTTATGGACAGAATTTCTAGGCGCAGTCAGGGGCTGGAGGGGGTCTGGTTCGGGAACCACAGGATCTCATCTCTGCTGTTTGCAGATGATGTTGTCCTGATGCTTCTTCGAGCCAGGACCTGCAGCAGGCCCTGGGGCGGTTTGCAGCCGAGTGTGAAGTGGCTGGGATGAGAATCAGCTCTTCCAAATCTGAGGCCATGGTTCTCGACCGGAAAAAGGTGGTTTGCCCTCTCCGGGTGGGTGGTGAGCCCTTGCCTCAAGTGGAGGAGTTCAAGTATCTCGGGGTCTTGTTCACGAGTGAGGGAAGGATGGAACGCGAGATTGACAGGCGGATCGGTGCAGCGTCTGCAGTGATGCGGTTGCTGTATCAGTCCGTTGTGGTAAAGAAGGAGCTGAGTCGAAAGGCAAAGCTCTCGATTTACCGGTCAATCTACGTTCCTACCCTCACCTATGGTCATGAGCTCTGGGTAATGACCGAAAGGACAAGATCGTGGATACAAGCGGCCGAAATGAGTTTCCTCCGCAGAGTGGTGTCAGCTTCCGGGAAATTATGGCACAAACAAGAACTGGGCGCTCCCCACAGGGTGAGGAGCTCAGTCACACGGGAGGAGCTCGGAGTAGAGCCACTGCTCCTTCACGTCGAGAGGAACCAGCTGAGGTGGCTCGGGCATCTGCTTAGGATGCCTCCTGGACGCCTCGCTAGGGAGGTGTTCTGGGCATGTCCCACCGGGAGGAGGCCCCGAGGAAGACCCAGGACACGCTGGAGGGACTATGTCTCTCAGCTGGCCTGGGAACGCCTTGGGGTCCCACCGGAGGAGCTAGAGGACGTGTCTGGGGCGAGGGAAGTCTGGGAGTCCCTGCTTAGACTGCTGCCCCCGCGACCCGGCCCCGGATAAGCGGAAGAAAATGGATGGATGGATGGATGGATGGATAAATTTTAATGCAGGTGTTTTGAAAGTATTCTCTGCATCACTGACAGTTTGTGTGGAGTGAAGTTTCTTGCTTGGAGCGCCATTTTTTTTTTTCATGGCCGATGTCCAGAGCAACCGAAGGCCGATTAACTCTGCCAATAGGACTAAACGAAATATCGCCCTCTGCTGGAGATTTAAGGCCGACAGGCGACACGCTAAAAAGTGCAAATATCGGGCAACCAAAGGAAACAACAACAGTTTGCACTAGAGCCTCTGCTGCCCCCCTGTGGCATGAGGTATACCGAGCAGCGTCCCGTGTTGTCTCTGAGCTGTGAGGACCTGTCTCAGTATTTGAGGACTTGACCTGATATGGGACAATAGACTCAGACTCAGGACTTGGAATCGTGAGACTGGTGACGACTTGATGCCTCTCCTTTAACAAAGGTGTTAAGTAAGAGTAACATTACTTCAGAATAATATTACTCAAGTAAAAGTACAAAGTAGTAGTAGTAATAATGACTCAAGTAAGTAAAAAATGATTTGGGAAAAGTACTACCCAAGAGTAACTGTTGGAATGTAATATCTGATTTATAATTTGAAGTTTAAGTAATTTGAAGAACAAAATATGAAACAAGTCTCAAAATGTGGTATTTTCAAACACAAAAATGAGTCAGACTAAATCATATCTGATGGAGCTGCAAGAAACACACATGTTCAAATCATTTCATATTTATTTATTCCTTATTTCAGACACTGATATTATTTGAATAGAAATAAATAACAGGATACAAAATATAAAAGGCCAGAGGGTTCATAAGTGAGGGTGGAGTCTGCCCTGTGTTTTCTCAGAGCAGATGTGCAGCGTCGCTCATTTGTTTGTTCAGAGTGATTATGTTGGCATTTCCAGACACCTCCAGGTGCAGTGTAAATGTGTAAATGTCTGAAGAGTGTCACACAGGTGGATGCCAGTGCCCACAGCTCACTGGCATCGTACTTCCTGGGCATCCGCAGCAGAAGCTCACAGACTTCACTGTAGGCCGCTGTGAGCCTGCGGAAAGTCCTACACCAATAACTGTAACACACAGAGGCTCTGAACACAGAGCACTTAGCATCATGAGAAAATATATTCATTCTTCTCACCAACATATTTGCCTGAGCGTACACTTTACAATGCTGTCTCTTAATATCCCTGTCATCCAGGGATATATTTGATCTGTTTAGTGGGTTCAAGAGGCTGTTGACGCCATGATGTTACTCTTTGTGGGATTACACTTTATGTCATGTTTCCTGCTCTATTCTGAACAGACTTTGAATAGCTCTTACATCCCAGCATTGGGGGGACTGATGATCACTGTCAGCAAACATGAGGTGAATGATGACTTTAGTTCTAATGACACAGCCTGTTTTACACACTTCATCGATGTATTAAATAAGAATGGAGAGAGTATCCCTCCTTGTCCAACACCATCACTGACATGAAAGGCCTGGTACAGCATTGTCCCATTTCACTCTCATTAATTATTTATCATACCAGAACACTAACATTCAAATCTGATATTTTGGCACACCTCTACTGACTCATTTCAAAAAAATATTTGTAGTGGTTTACTGTCAAACATCTTGGTGACATCAATAAAACTCAAAAATATGGATGAATTCAAAGTATTTGCCTCCGTGCATAAACTCGCATATCAGTTCCATGTCCCTTTTTGAATCTAAACTGATTATCACTTGTTAAAACATACACTTGTAATCCTGTGAGCAGTACATTCTGGAGAGAATGCTGGCGAGGGCACTAGGTCAGTTTAACAAACAGTTTAAACTGGCTGCCTCGTCTTTAAAGGTTTGCAGACTTTGCTTGTTGTCTTTGCTTTGACGACTGTCTTTCAGGACTTGAATCAGTTTCATATATAACTGTCACAGTTCTGTGCAGTGCTTAGAATTCTTACAGTTTGGATAAAGTCACGTCAGTGCATCTGGAGGTAGCTTCACAGTTTGCAGCAGAGTGTCGGTCCTTTTTGCATAATTCTTAATATGTTTTTTGTCAGCTGAGACCAGTTAAGTTTAGCTGACAGACCATCATTTCCTTTAAATGTGAATGTAACGACCCCCCTCTGTCCTTAAAAAACACACGTTTTAAAAACCATCTCCTCTGCACAGCTGAGCGTCACATGAACTGTCAGTGCTTCATTTTACTGGAACAAACTGAATCAGGCTCCTCCTACTTCTCTGTTTGGGACTATTTTTGGACCATTTACAAAAATCATATAAATTATACATACTGCTGTTTTTTTTTAGCAAAAAAGACTTGAAACTAGGACTTGAGACTTGACTGAAACCTGGGACTTGACTTAAACTTGGGACTTGACTCAAACTTGGGTCTTGACTCAGACTTGGGATGTGACTTGGACTTGAGCTTTTATTTGCACAGGCACAGTGCATGAGGCCATATAAAGCCATAGGACAGATGCTGGTACCAGGTTAAAGTCTGATCATTTCAGTCGCTGAGCAGGTTTGTGCAAACAGGACATTCAGACTGAATGAGTTTAAATTACTGACTATAAATAAAATAAACAAATGTTACACAGAATGACTCAAATACTATTCCACAAACTATTGTACTGTATGTAGTTTGTACTATTTGTACTATTCTCCCATCTCCACAGACAAACTCATGAGCATCACAACTAGGCCAAAGTTTGGACTCACTTTTTCATTCATG
>JAIEZT010000124.1:30527149-30612149 GCA_019594935.1 Periophthalmus modestus
AATACAGTGTAACAGTACTCTTACTGGAGTAGTATATAATACAGTGTAACAGTACTCTTACTGGAGTAGTATATAATACAGTGTAACAGTACTCTTACTGGAGCAGTATATAATACAGTGTAACAGTACTCTTACTGGAGTAGTATGTAATACAGTGTAACAGTACTCTTACTGGAGTAGTATGTAATACAGTGTAACAGTACTCTTACTGGAGTAGTATATAATACAGTGTAACAGTACTCTTACTGGAGTAGTATATAATACAGTGTAACAGTACTCTTACTGGAGTAGTATATAATACAGTGTAACAGTACTCTTACTGGAGTAGTATATAATACAGTGTAACAGTACTCTTACTGGAGTAGTATGTAATACAGTGTAACAGTACTCTTACTGGAGTAGTATATAATACAGTGTAACAGTACTCTTACTGGAGTAGTATATAATACAGTGTAACAGTACTCTTACTCGAGTAGTGGGGCGACAGTAGCTCAGTAGGTTGAGTGTTTGTCCACTGATCCGAAGGTTGGCGGTTCAAATCCCGCTCTCAAACATCATTGGTTGAGTGGTTAGATCCACTGACTTGAAGGTTGGCGGTGCAATTCCAACCCTCACAGATGAATGCTGTGTCGTTGTGTCCTTGGGCAAGACACTTAACCCACCTCGCCCCCAGTGTCTGCGTACACTGGTGTGTGGATGGGTGACTGGTTCCTTGTTGTAAAGCGCTTTGAGTGCCTTGAAAGGTAGAAAAGCGCTATAAAAATGTGACCATTTAGTATATAATATAGTGTAACAGTACTCTTACTGGAGTAGTATGTAATACAGTGTAACAGTACTCTTACTCTTACTTGAGTAAAAGTTCCTCTTCCTCCTCTGTGAGTGAGTCTAAAGTGAGTTTTATGTAACAATATGAAATGATTTGAACATTTGTGTTTCTTGCAGCTCTTTCAGATGTGATTTAGTTTGACTCATTTTGTGTCTGTTTGTTTTGTCACATTCACTTTAAATTATAAATCAGATGTTACATCCCGACAGTTACTCTTTAAGTTACTCTTGCATAAGTAGTACTTTTCTCACATGTTTTTACTTCTCTTTGAGTGATATTATTTTTGACGTAACATAACAACTTGATAACAGTTTTTGGCTACTGCACCACCTGAGTTCATGAGTAACAGTAAAATAACATGATAAAGTGCAATGAAGTAGTATGTAACTTTTCTTTTCTGGAATGGTCCACCTCTTCTTGTCTCCATGGAGATGTTGGTGCTTTACCAGTAATGTTCCATAGTACAGCATTTACCATGTAAACAAAAAGAACAAACAGCCTACGCCACCATAGGTCCAGGTTTATTTATGTTTTTTTACATGATTAAATTCAAGATATATACACTTAATGCCACACTGTGGAACATTACAGGCAAAACGATAACATGGAGACAAGCAGGTGGTGGATCTTTAATAAACCATTTAGATTCATTAACATCAGTGTTTTGAATACTTACTGTGTCCAAATCAAACTTATTCTGTACAATGGACTTTTCAGAGCTTTGAATCATGTTAGAGACGTTTCTCCGCAACATTTACTCACCTGAAGTTATATTTGGAGTGAATTTTTAATCACAAATTTTCAATTTCATTTAGCCATTTTTCTACCCCTGTTTTCACCTCTGCGGTACACGCCCGCTGTGACATACACGCCCGCTGTGACATACACGCCGGCTGTGACATACACGCCCGCTGTGTCGTACGCACTTCCTGCTCCAGTTGTAGGTCTTTAACTCTACAGCAGGGCCATAATGACGCTTTATGGGTGGGACTACAAAACACATGAGAATTAGGTGCACTGTGTGACTTTGGTGATGTTATAGAGCATAGTATAGCAATAAATATATCTATCTCCATGGAAACCAACCAATGCTACAGTACATGTTTTCAAGGTAAAAAAAAAAAAGTATATATAATAAAAATAACTAAATAAAGTATAAGGTATAAGGAAGAGTGTGACTGGTCTAAGAGGGATCCACACTTCAAACTCCCCTTAACGCCCCTGCAGCCAGGTGTTTGTATCAGAAACTCCTGTCTGTAATCAGTCCTGTGTGATGTCATGTAGTACTTGAAATTGCAGAGGCCACTGGAGGCAGCACACACTTAGATTTAGGCATTTTTGACAGGAAAGCTGCACATTTAGCTAGTTTGTACTGAAGTTGCCAACAAAAAAGACTATGAGCAGTAGATAATGCTATTAAAGCATCATGTACACAGTTTAGTAGCAATAAAGTGGTTTTAGATTTTAGTTTCATTTTAAAGTACTTCAACTTTCAGAAAATACTGACTCTTGTTCCATCTCGGGTTACGAAATCACCATCTTTCTACATTCTGAAAAACACAGATTACGATATACTGGTTTGAAACATGTGATTTTAATGAGCTGAGTCAGATGTGAAAGTGAAAGCAGCTCTGTGGATGAGAGAAAGAGAGGAGGAGGAGGAGGAGGAGTGGGGGGAGGAGGGCCAAGTCTGTGGTCTATATAAACCTGCAGAGAAGACACTGACAGCACGAGCACCAAACCCAAAGAAAGAGAAGAGAAGACAAGAGAGAGGAAACTGCACTAAAAACTCCAAAATGGCCGACAGAAGTGAGTAACATGCACTAAACTATATCACTAATGTGATACATGTAGATATAGATAAAAGGTGCACTGTGTCACTTTTCTGGATTAGGATACAGCCTGGAGATGGTCGTGCTTTGCCAAGAATTTTCCACAGTATGGCATTGATTTAACTGCATGTGCTTTTTTATTGCTCAAAAATACCTCAAAAAACATGCATTCTTACTGTTAGTGAGTTGGCCTCTCCACAGACCTGACCTAACTTGGCCTGGTGGCGTCTCTGTTAAGTTAAATGCCATACTGTGGAACATTCCACAAAAAGCAAAAACATCTCCACAGAAACAAGCAAGTACCCTTCGGCAAAAAAGTTACACAGTGCAGCTTTAAAGCATTGGTGAATGCATTAGAGCAAATGTAACTTTCTGCTTGTCTCTAGATAAAAATAGGATTTCTTCATGTGCTGTTTCTAAAAACCTTTTAAACATCTTAAATATGGTGTTGCACACACTGTCTGCATGGATCTGTTATTTCAGTCAGCTCAATTATAACTTCCTAAAGTGTACACGACAGGTTTTCATGTTTCTAATTATTACCTGGTCTGGTGGATAGCACCTGTGCTAAATATTTATAAGAGTTATCACTTAAGTGTCAGTTTGTGAAGAGCAAAAAGAAGAAAAATATAGAGACAAGACTTGTGTCTTTTTTCTGTTCTCACAAAATCCCATCAAAAATGTAGAGCAGTAAACACAGGAGAACAGCATTTTCTGACCTTTACACATTTATTTAACAAAGTAAAGGTGTTGTCCACATTATTATGTGTCAGATCAGAGCTGCTGTGTAACATAGACACGTTTTGGCCCTTGTTTACATTATGGTTGCTAGGTAACATACCTCTACATGTGTCATATCTGCTGCTCGTTTCCAACCACGAAATTATAAACGTCACAAGCGTCAAACTAGAGAAAAGTAGGTCCAATTACTCACAAAGTCTGAAATATATAAAAATATATGATAACTCCTTTTTTAATTCAACGGGTATTGAAACTTTGCGGTGACATCACGCTGGGGGGAGTATCGCATTGATGTCTATGGAAGAATGTTCAGCAGTTACCATGACGACACAATGCACTCATTACAAACAGCCAAAAAGTGTATATATATATATATATATATATATATATATATATATATATATATATATATATATATATATATATATATATATATATATATATATATATATATATATATATATATATATATGTATATATATATATTTATATATAAAATGGATTTAAAGAGCACATTTTCAGGAGCCTGTGAGAGTGACTGACTGAAAACTGTGGCTAATGCTAGCTAGCTTGTGACTGTAATGTTATTTGAGAGGAAATTGTTTAACAGCACAAATCAGCTCACCTGTTGTAGTCAGTTCTTTATGGTCAGATTGTGTTTAAACAAAACTCAGATTAAAGCCTAACAAAGTCTGACACAGAGCAGTGCCTACAGTTAGCATTACATGTAAAGTATCAGCAGTCTAATGTGTCATATGCACTTTGCCTTGGACTAAAGTGGGCCGCACAGGACTGGCTCTGGCGTGGGTCCTGTGTGTGTGCTTGGGTCTGTGTGTTGCAGATCTGTCGGCTGATGGTCTCAGAACTCTCTACAACTCAAAGGTGAAGTCTGCAGAACTGATGACCCGCCCGAAACAGGGCATGCCCAGCTGGGTGCCCAACACCTACTTCACCTCGCACAGCGGAGTCCGGTCAGCCACATTTCAACTTCTTACTATATTTGAGTTTGTTTAGAATGTGTAGCTTTCTTGAATGTGATGTTTTTTTCTGTATATTTCAGTTTGGTTTAGTTAATAGTCCCACAGGTTGTGTTCACTTCACATCAGAGCAGTGTTGAGTCCCTGTAGTTTAATCTGAGCTGGATACAGGTCAGAACTCTATCCACATGAAGCTAAACCTGGATCAAAGTTCAGCGACTCTGTCAATTTAAATACACAATAGTCAAATGTTTTTTATCATAATATCTTCAGAAAGTGGAGCCATTATTCAACCTCAAGGACAAATGTTGATGCTGTGTGAACCAGACATACAGCACCACCTGCAGGACAAATGGGTGTAGTGCAGTTTATTCACATGTGGTGGACCCTGGCCCTGTTTACATTTCTGTAAAAACACACCAAACATCAGATCAGATTATTCTAATTATCTGATGATTGGGTGATCTGATTACTCTGGTTATGTGATTACTCTGGTTATGTGATTACTCCGGTGATCTGATTACTCTGGTTATGTGATTACTGTGGTTATGTTATGTGATTACTCTGGTTATGTGATTACTCCGGTGATCTGATTACTCTGGTTATGTGATTACTGTGGTTATGTTATGTGATTACTCTGGTTATGTGATTACTCCGGTGATCTGATTACTCTGGTTATGTGATTTCATGTGGGTGTACTTGTGTTTTTCTCCTCAGTGTGACTCTGGACAACGGGAAACAGTACCTGATCCACAAAGGCCCTGGGTATGGGAAGGCATCTGACACAGTTGTGACTGACGCCAAACACATGTCCAACAAATGGCAGGTGAGCAGTGGAGTACTGAAAATGACATGGCTGAAGAGCAAAGTGAGCATGTACGTCGCAGTGGGCGCGTACGTCGCAGTCCTGAAAATGACCAATTAAAGATTGCTCAAACATGTCACTCCAAATACAACTTTGAGTGTAACTAGAGTGTAAATTGTGAAGGGAAACAACTGTAACATGGTTATAAAACTCCGTTATGCAGAACAGGTCTGATTTAAAGTTAAATCAAGTTGTTTTGATCCATAATCTACATATTATCTGTGCTCTGGCCAATCAGAGCAGGTGATGCTGTGATGTAGAGAGGAACAGAAACCCTCTAAAATAAAACTCTTTGCTTCCTGTAATTTTCAGCATTGGCCTATTACCTTTAAAATAAACTACTTCTGTTTTTCATGGTTTAAAACTCAGGTACAACGCCTTTAAGTGAATGTAAGTGAGTAAACGAGCAGCTCCCCTCCGGCCCGTCTAACCAGGTGTGTTTGTGCAGGTGAAGAAGACTCAGGATTTCGGAGGCTCTCGGACGGTCGGAGACATGGTCAAAACCGGAGGCACTCGCTACTCGCTCATCCGGGGAAAGCACTGCCACAACGCCGCCAAAAAGATCATGAGGCTGGGCAGGAGGAGAAGATCCTAAACTCCATCAACAAATTCACAAAGCTGCAATACGGAACTTTTGTGGTCTAGCTGTTTGCATCCATGGCAACTGTTTTTGCCTGGAATCTTCCACAGTTTCCACATTCACAGCTTCATCTATGTTGCTTTTTTTGATTACCGTTGAGCCGATACCGATATCTGATATTTGACCTGCTCACAAATCACTGTAAAAATAATAGCAAAATGTATTTTATTGGGATTTCAAATAAAAGTTTATGTAACATACAGCCGTCTCTTAAGGAAAAGTGGGAGGGGCCAAAAAGATCAATAACGTTTTCTATTTCCATTCTCACACGTCTGGTCAAAAAGGGCACGAGAAGAATGGGGCAGCGCAAAAATATCAGTATCGAGTGTCGGTATTAAGTTTCAATAATCATCTTGCTGGATCTAGATTTACTTGTTTCATGATGTTTCTGACTTGTTTCAAACATTCCTTTTTATTTCAAGCCACAATATTTCCCAGTTGGTAGATTCCATTTCTTTTTTGGGAGAAATTATCTTGGACTTGTTCTGAAATGTCGCTGAAAATTTGTAACTTGAATGAAAGTTTTGTACACATTCAGTGCTGTCAAATGATTTTTTAAAAACAGATATATTGTGAAACTTTTGTAAACTGAGACTGAAAACTTGAGTTACAGTAGTTTTTATTCTTACAAACACTATATAAACATTTCTCGAATAAAGAAACAGCTGTAAAAATGTATTTGCATGTTTTAAAATGGTGACGTTGGCTGTGAAATCTATGGATTATCTCAGTATTGTGATCATGTGACAGTATCAGAATCGAATTGTGATGGACCCTCTTTGGCTGATTTGTGTAGCAGATTTCTTTGTCAATAAAAGACCTCATTTTCCAACATATTCTGGACTGTAGTGTGTAAGATTTAGAGTTTAAATCCCATGAACCTCTCTGTGTCCCCAGATACGAGGTTCAAATCAAATACAGATTTTACTGATAATAATTATAATGATGATTTATTCTTCATTATTAACTCTGGACAAGTTGGTTCAAGACGATTGTCAAGAAAAAAAACTGTGACTCTCTCATTTGGGTTGCCAGGTTCAGTGCTGAAATCCAGTTGGTTTAAAGCTGAAATGCCTCTGTCTGATCTGAATGGCCACTGCCAAACCCCAGCACCTGCAGACAATCATGGGTCAGTGCTAGTGCAGCCTCTTCAGCTCAGTGAGTGAATTCTGGAGGTTCTTTCACATGAGGCCTGGCCTGTCCACAGTGAACCCTGTGCGTTTTTTAGACACTCAGCTGGTGTTCGTCCACTGATCTGAAGGCTGACTGTCTGAACCCTGCTCTCGACATAAACGTCATTGGTTGAGCAGTTAGATCCACTGACCCGCAGGTTGGGGATGTGGTTCTAGCTCCCACAGATGAATACTGCCATTGCGTCCTTGGGCAAGACACTTAACCCCCCTCGCCCCAGTGTCAGGTGGGTGAGTGGTTCCTGATGTGATGTAAAGCGCCTTGAAGGTGGAAAAGCGTTGTATAAAAATTTTACCATTCACTATTCTAGAGACGCACATTGCAAATTAGCCATAGCTGTAAATGTTGTAGTATGTTACACGTCTAATGTACATGTTCCTATCAAACAATTAAATAAACATACAGACAATGAGAAAATCTTAAGGCTCTGGCAACCCAGGATCAGTTGTGATTGTAGTACCTTTTTTAGACTGTAAGAGGCAGAATACGTACAGTTCATTTTAAAGTGGTGGGGTAATTGTTTCCTCTGAGGTAGATAGAGTAGTGAGGTAGTGAGGTCAGTTACAAACGAGACAATAAATACAGTACAGTGTAAGGAGTATAAGGGTCACATAATAAAATGTATTATGTTGGCTCAATGAGAATAAAGTCATGGTCACAGTAAAGACGTCATTTTGTCCGGATTTAGGGGCTGACATGTCAAAGCACAGAACAGCAACTCTCCACCTCAACCACAGGGCAAAAGAACAGAACTGTCTGAGCTCTCTGATTCTGCGTCGAGTTTCCTCTTTACTCCTGTAAAATTATGACTTTAATGTTGAAGTGTTACAACTTTATTCTCGAGGCGCCACATCATACATTTTTTTTACCCTTATACTGTTAAATAGAATCCCTCTGCTTCTCTCATCAACACAGTGCAGATATCTGCACTCTGCAACAATGCAGATACAGTTTACCCACAAGGAAGACATTTTTCTGACACTTTAAATCTTCATTCTTGATCAGTCTAATCCTAACTAATGTGTAATTTAGACAAGTTTTGCCCCTTGTTAGCGTTGTGGTTGCTAGGTAATAGTTAAGAAATTATCTGAAAGTATGTCATATCTGCTGCCCAAACAGGAAGTCAAGTTATAACCACAACATTTTAAAAATATGAAAAATTGTAAATATTATCATGTTGTGTCATCTGCACCTCCAGCTCCATTGATCATTAAAGGCAAGGAGCTCACGCTATTCACCTCTTCATTTCAATAAAACCACATTACCCTCTCCTCAGATGAGTAGTTTAGTGCTTCGCTTATTGATTTTGCAGAAATCTGCCATGTTTTTCAGTCCTGTGATACTTTTGTCCTTTCATTTTTCCTCATAAGAAGCCATTTTTGTTTTGATACGGGTGGACCATGCATGTCCCTGATTGGCTAATCCACCTGTCAATCACGCCCATCTGAACTCAGGAGATTCACCGGTGACCAGACTAACATCTTCATAAAGTATTGGAGAAATGTGTTTTCTGGATCCCAGGTAAGAGATGTACAAGTGACGTATGCAGTCTAACCCGTCACATGGACTTTAAAGGTCCTATGTTACACAAACTTGACTCTCATGAGCTTAAAGCCATATTATAACGCTGTTTTCCTCCTCAAAAACATACCTGGAGTTGAGTTTTCTTTCATTTGCACGTGTTTGAGTAACACTTCATTATTACTGTCTACATGTCCAAAGCTCAAAATGCTTTGTTCCACCTTGTGATGTCAAAAGTGGTAGTTTTCAAGTTAACAGCTTCTTTTACCTTTTGTTCAGTAGAGAAGTAATCCAGGGCTGAAATGATCCAAATGATTCTAGTGAAGGTGAATGGAGTTTAAAAACACAGTGGAGCACTTCCTGTATTACCATGACATCACAAGGTGGAACAGAGCGTTTTCTTGTCTGAGAGAAGAACTCAACCTAAATCTGCAGGGTTTGTGTGTTAAACATGTGAGAATGAAACAAAACACAACTCCAGGTCTGTCTGTGATGAGGAAACAACATTAGCAGAGATTAGAAAATGGCGTCATATGTGCCCTTTAAACTCCACTGATCATTAAAACGGTTTGAAACTATGTGCACTCCCATATCTGAACGACTCCTCAGTATTTCTGGTAGATGTAGACGGATCCCTGGATGACGCCTTGTGGCTGGTGGGGGTCGGATAAGTAGCGCTCCACCTGCCTGAGCTCCAGACACTTCCATAACCCCTCCTGCTCCATGCTCTTCAGCTCCGAGTGCAGGTCCCGGGTGTACAAGAAGTGATCCGGCCTCTGGTAGTTTCCTCTGGTCAGCACCACCAACCCTCCTGAGAGAGAGAGAGATCGCAGAACGGAGTCATTGATTTTGACCCATTTAAAATCCTGGTTAAGTCCAGCATAGTCCTGGTTTTAGTTCTGTTGTAGTGCTGGTTCAATCCTGGTTTAGTCCTGGTTTAGTCCTGGTTTAGTCCTGGTTTAGTGCTGGATTAGTCCTGGATTAGTCCTGATTCAGTGCTGATGTATTCTTAGTTTGGTATGGGTTTAGTCCTAGTTTCATCCCTGATTTAATCCATTTAGTCCAGTTTAATCTAATTTAGTCCAGATTTAGTCCAGATTTAATCCAGGTTTGATCCCTTGTTTAGTCCTGGTTAGTACATGGTTCAGTACCTGGTTTAGTCCTGGTTTAGAACCTGGTTTAGAACCTGGTTTTGGACCTTGTTTAGTCCTGATTTAGTCCTGGTTCAGTTCTGGTTCAGTACCTGGTATAGTCCTGGTTTAGTCCTGGTTTAGTCCTGGTTTAGTCCTGGTTTAGCCCTGGTTTAATCCCGTTTTAGTCCTGTTTTAGTCCTGGTTCAGTCCTGTTTTAGTCCTGTTTTAGTCCTGGTTCAGTCCTGGTTTAGTCCTGGTTTAGTCCTGGTTTAGTCCTCGTTCAGTCCTGGTTTAGTCCTGGTTTAGTCCTGGTTAAGTCCTGGTTTAGTCCTGGTTTAGTCCTGGTTCAGTACCTGGTTTGGCAGCATGGCACAGCTCTCGAACGACTTTCACTGGTACAAATCCTGGATACAGAGCTCCGACGATGGTCACCACGTCAAACTGCTCTGGAACACAAGTGAACAACAGTCAGAGCTGGTTCAGTCCTGGTTTTAGTCCTGGTTTACTGTGGGTTTAGGGGCCTAGGACCCAAATTACAGCCACAGGTGTAAAACCACAGGGTGAGCAGTGAATTAAAAGGACAGCACAATCAAGGGCGAAGTAACTAAGAGTGAGAGGCTTGTTTTTTCTTCAACAAGAAATACGTTATCAAAAGAAGAACAGATCACAGATTTAGCGTCAGACCATGAACCTATGACACTGGAGGGTATTGCTGCTTAGAGATGGCGTGAGTTGGATTAGTGGCCACTCATTGGTACTACAATGAAAAAATCCCTGCTGCTCAGAAAGTATTTTTCTCATAGAGCGCAAAGTAATCTCAAACTGCTTATGTTCAACTGACAGGGACTGACAGGGACTGACAGGGACTGACAGGGACTGACAGGGACTGACAGGGACTGACAGGCACCTACAACTGTGGCGATTTTCAGATCATAAAATTGCTCTTACCTCAAAATCTGTCTGTTGTCTTAAAAAAAGGTGGTTTAATCGTTCGCTTTAGCTACACTCTATGTCCGCTCTAGCTAAGCTCAAGCACTGATAGGTTAGAGTGGTCACGTGGTACGACATGAACGAGCATGTGAGCGAAGTGAACGAGCCCAGCTGTCATGAATGGGCCATGGTTCGAACGCTCCTGGAAGCACAAACATTATCATTTATAATTCATTTATTATTCCCTTTTTTAACTTTTATATATACATTATAATACAAATTCATGGTGTAGAAGTTTTTTGAAAAAAAAAAGTTTTCTTTCAAATGTTTGCCAAAAATTTGTTTTTAAATAGGATCCTTTATAATTATTGCTCCTTTAAAATTATGTTAAGGATTTTCTCCTAACAGATCCATGATTTTCTCCCAAATAACTTGAATCTGTGATCGTCTATTCAGGTCTGATTTTGATGACGTATTTCTCATTGGAAAAAAAAAAAAAAAATGAGCAGATGCAGGTTATTTTAATAGATCCATGGCGCAGGCAGAAAGAGAGAGGGCGCTGGAGAGTAAACAGTGCGTCTGTCTCTGCCCGTGCCCCTGCTCTTGTGCCCTCGTCTCAGCCACCGCTCTCACGCCGTGCGCTTAAAACTGAGAAATAAAAGCTTACACAACATACACACAGCAAGGTCATAACATAGTAAATAAAATAAACACAGATATTAGGTCATATTCGTTAGTCCTGATTCCTGGTTTTCTGTTTGCTGTGGTTTAGCCCTGGCTGAGTCCTGGTCTACTCCTAGTTAAGTCCAACTTAGTCCTGGTTTAGTCCCGGTTTAGTCCTGCTTTAGTCCTGGTTTAGTCCCAGTTTAGTCCTCCTTTAGTCCTGCTTTAGTCCCAGTTTAGTCCTGCTTTAGTCCTGCTTTAGTCCTGGTTTAGTCCTGGTTTAGTCCAGATTTAGTCCTGGTTTAGTCCTGGTTTAGTCCTGCTTTAGTCTTGGTTTAGTCCTGCTTTAGTCCCGATTTAGTCCCAGTTTAGTCCCACTTTAGTCCCGTTTTAGTCCTGGTTTAGTCCCGCTTTAGTCCCGCTTTAGTCCCGCTGTAGTCCCGCTGTAGTCCCGGTTTAGTCCCGGTTTAGTCCCGGTTTAGTCCTGCTTTAGTCCTGCTTGAGTCCTGGTTTAGTCCTGGTTTAGTCCTGCTTTAGTCCTGGTTTAGTCCCGGTTTAGTCCCGCTTTAGTCCCGGTTTAATCCTGCTTAATCTTGGTTTAGTCCTGGTTTAGTCGTGGTTTAGTCGTGGTTTAGTCGTGGTTTAGTCCTGCTTTAGTCCTGCTTTCGTCTTGGTTTAGTCCTGCTTTAGTCCTGCTTTAGTCCTGGTTTAGTCCCGGTTTAGTCCTGCTTTAGTCTTGGTTTAGTCCTGCTTTAGTCCTGCTTTAGTCCTGCTTTCGTCTTGGTTTAGTCCTGGTTTAGTCCTGCTTTAGTCCTGGTTTAGTCTTGTTTTAGTCCTGGTTTAGTCCTGCGTTAGTCCTGCTTTAGTCCTGGTTTAGTCTTGGTTTAGTCCTGGTTTAGTCCTGGTTTAGTCCTGCTTTAGTCTTGCTTTCGTCTTGGTTTAGTTCCGGTTTAGTCCTGCTTTAGTCCTGGTGCAGTCCTGGTTTAGTCCTGGTGTAGTCCCAGTTTAGTCCTGGTGTAGTCCCAGTTTAGTCCCGGTTTAGTTCTGCTTTAGTCCTGCTTTAGTCCTGGTTTAGTCTTGGTTTAGTCCTGGTTTAGTCTTGGTTTAGTTCTGCTTTAGTCCTGGTTTAGTCCTGGTTTAGTCCTGGTTTAGTGACGTTTTAGTCCTGGTTTCGTCCCGTTTTTAGTCCCTGATTTAGTAGTCCTGATTTGTCCTGCTTAGTCCTGCTTTAGTCCTGGTGTAGTCCCGGTTTAGTCCCGGTTTATTCCCGGTTTAGTCCTGCTTTAGTCTTGGTTTAGTCCCGATTTAGTCCTGGTTTAGTCCTGCTTTAGTCCTGGTTTAGTCTTGGTTTAGTCCTGGTTTATTCCCGGTTTAGTCCTGCTTTAGTCCTGGTTTAGTCTTGGTTTAGTCCTGGTTTATTCCCGGTTTAGTCCCGGTTTAGTCCTGCTTTAGTCCTGCTTGAGTCCTGCTTTAGTCCTGGTTTAGTCCTGCTTTAGTCCTGGTTTAGTCCCGGGTTAGTCCCGCTTTAGTCCCGGTTTAATCCTGCTTAATCTTGGTTTAGTCCTGGTTTAGTCGTGGTTTAGTCGTGGTTTAGTCGTGGTTTAGTCCTGGTTTAGTCCTGCTTTCGTCTTGGTTTAGTCCTGCTTTAGTCCTGCTTTAGTCCTGGTTTAGTCCCGGTTTAGTCCTGCTTTAGTCTTGGTTTAGTCCTGCTTTAGTCCTGCTTTAGTCCTGCTTTCGTCTTGGTTTAGTCCTGGTTTAGTCCTGCTTTAGTCCTGGTTTAGTCTTGTTTTAGTCCTGGTTTAGTCCTGTGTTAGTCCAGCTTTAGTCCTGGTTTAGTCTTGGTTTAGTCCTGGTTAAGTCCTGGTTTAGTCCTGCTTTAGTCTTGCTTTTGTCTTGGTTTAGTTCCGGTTTAGTCCTGCTTTAGTCCTGGTGCAGTCCTGGTTTAGTCCTGGTGTAGTCCCAGTTTAGTCCTGGTGTAGTCCCAGTTTAGTCCCGGTTTAGTTCTGCTTTAGTCCTGCTTTAGTCCTGGTTTAGTCTTGGTTTAGTCCTGGTTTAGTCTTGGTTTAGTTCTGCTTTAGTCCTGGTTTAGTCTTGGTTTAGTTCTGCTTTAGTCCTGGTTTAGTCACGTTTTAGTCCTGGTTTCGTCCCGGTTTAGTCTTGCTTTAGTCCTGATTTAGTCCTGCTTTAGTCCTGGTGTAGTCCCGGTTTAGTCCCGGTTTATTCCCGGTTTAGTCCTGCTTTAGTCTTGGTTTAGTCCCGATTTAGTCCTGGTTTAGTCCTGCTTTAGTCCTGGTTTAGTCTTGGTTTAGTCCTGGTTTATTCCCGGTTTAGTCCTGCTTTAGTCCTGGTTTAGTCTTGGTTTAGTCCTGGTTTATTCCCGGGTTTAGTCCTGGTTTAGTCCTGGTTTAGTCCTGGTTTAGTCCTGGTTTAGTCCTGGTTTAGTCCTGTTTTAATCCTGCTTTAGTCCTGCTTTAGTCCTTCTTTAGTCCTGGTTTAGTCCTGGTTTAGTCCCGGTTTAGTCCCGGTTTAGTCCTGCTTTAGTCCTGCTTTAATCCTGCTTTAGTCCTGCTTTAGTCCTTCTTTAGTCCTGGTTTAGTCCTGGTTTAGTCCCGGTTTAGTCCTGCTTTAGTCCTGCTTTAGTCCTGGTTTAGTCCTGCTTTAGTCCTGCTTTAGTCCTGCTTTAGTCCTGCTTTAGTCCTGCTTTAGTCCTTCTTTAGTCCTTCTTTAGTCCTGCTTTAGTCCTGGTTTAGTCCTGCTTTAGTCCTGCTTTAATCCTGCTTTAGTCCTGCTTTAGTCCTTCTTTAGTCCTGCTTTAGTCCTGGTTTAGTCCTGCTTTAGTCCTGCTTTAGTCCTGCTTTAGTCCTGCTTTAGTCCTTCTTACCAGCGTCCACAGGCAGAGCTTGAGTCCCCAGCAGAGCCAGAAAAACATCCTGGTACAAGGTGGTTTTTCGAGCCTCTTCTAACATTGCCGCGCTCCCATCCACGCCCACGAAGCGACGGAAACCCAGAGAGGACAACTGACCAAAGCAAGAGAATAAATAAAGGTTTTATGGAAGGTTTCATGTCCTAAGGCTGTTTCCCAAACACATTCACAGCTAACTGACCTCATCCCCCGTGAAAGACCCTTTTATATAGCACTTTTCTACCTTCAACAGTCAAAGCGCTTTACATCAAGAAACCACTCACCCATTCACACACACATTCACACAGAGAACTGGAATCACAGCACCAATCCGTGGGTCAGTGGATCTCACCGCTCTATCAACGATGATTAGAGTGGGATTCAAATTGCCACTCTACCAACGGAGCTGCTGTCACCCTTCCCAACACTGTCCATGTTTATTTTATTGTCCATTCTGAGAGACATGAGCTTGTTCTCACCATTTTGGCCACTAGTCCCGACCCGCAGGCCACGTCCAGGACTCGGCTCTGGTCTGGACTGTGACGGAGGTGCTTCATCAGGGTCTGTGCGGTGTGCGCTGGAGCCATGTAGTCCATCATGTCGTGGTCCTGCTCAGATCAGACACAGGGTTAGACTTATCTAATTGTGACACACATTTTCTGACAAGTACTACGAATAAAAGGATTTTGTTTACTTAAGACACATTTACAAGATTAGTTTCTAAACTACAGAGTTAGAATCTAAACTACAGGTTTAGCATCTAAACTACAGGGTTAGCATCTGAACTACAGGGTTAGCGTCTGAACTACAGGTTTAGCATCTGAACTACAGGGTTAGCATCTGAACTACAGGGTTAGCGTCTGAACTACAGGTTTAGCATCTGAACTACAGGGTTAGCATCTAAACTACAGGGTTAGCCTCTAAACTACAGAGTTAGCAACTAAACTACAGGGTTAGTGTCTGAACTACAGGTTTAGCATCTGAACTACAGGGTTAGCATCTAAACTACAGGGTTAGCGTCTGAACTACAGGTTTAGCATCTGAACTACAGGGTTAGCGTCTGAACTACAGGTTTAGCATCTGAACTACAGGGTTAGCATCTAAACTACAGGGTTAGCCTCTAAACTACAGAGTTAGCAACTAAACTACAGGGTTAGTGTCTGAACTACAGGTTTAGCATCTGAACTACAGGGTTAGCATCTGAACTACAGGGTTAGCAGTTTTTATGCAGAGTAAGACAGGAGATTTTGCTGTTTGTGGAGGAAATTATTGAACTTATAAAAACTACAGCTTTTACAATTTGCTAATTGTGGCCTTTCAAATTGTGATTTTGATTTGACTTTTTGTATCCTATACTATTTCAGAATGGTGAAAAGTTAGGACTGTTGCCATAGCAATTATTAATTCAAAAATGCGTATTTTAGCTTTTGAGTAGTCACCCATCTTCAAAATGGCCCGGGAGAGATCGCTAGATTACTCAAACATGAATGGATGACATCTAAAACCTCTTCAGGCATGTTTTTGATGGGGGATACATTATAACATGGTAGAAAGCTCCAAAATTCAATTTTAATTTAATTCAATGTTTTATAATGCCCCTCTCTAAAAGCCTGAGTCATGCAGAATACAGGGTCTGAGGTCTGTGCACTGACCGTGTTGTAAGTTTCAGCCCAGTGGTTGTAGTGCTGTGGATTCTTGCAGGCTTTGAAGGCATCGCAGGCGTCTTGGAGGGACCTGGAACCATGGAACATCTTGAAGTCCTGGTTTAGACTGGTTCACGTTCAGAACTAGACCTGAATGAGGAAAAGTACAGAGAGGAGGAGGTGAGGAAGCACAGAAAGGAACATTTAGTGGACTTTCAGTGAGATGATCCTGTTTCCTTCACTTGAAATGAATTTACTTCATGCACATTGTTTATTTGGTGTTTTAATAGCATTATCTGCTGTTCTTAGACATTTTTTGGCTATTTTAATGCAAACTATGTAAATCTATAGCTCTGTGTTCAAAAACTGTGTGTGTGCTGCCTCCAGTGACAATTTCAATGTCAAGTACTACATGACATCACTCAGGAGATGTTCCTGATTGCAAACACCTGGCTGCAGGGGAGGAGTTTGAAGTGTGAATGTTAGACCATTGTTCCTTGTACCTCCAGACTCTCCTTCCCCCTCACGCTCTTCTATAGTCGTTCACTTACTGCCCAGTTTAGCAGATCTCTCTGAAATGTGGTTTTGGGCAGATGTCCCTCTCTCCATTGACATGACAAATAATCTGTCTTATTCTTTGGCATTTGTTTTTCAAATCCACAAATGTGTTCCCTGATAATTTCTATTAGGTCCATTCTCCATTTATCCAGCCACACCACAAAATCTGCAGATTAAACTAGAGACCAGACTTTGAATTAACTTTTTGCATCTTTTAAATACTGGATCCTACATACAGTCCCACGACTCGTAGCCCTTCTGACTAAATCTACACATTTTCTGTTAAATCCCTCTTCAAACGTATATTAATTTCAGCTTAAAATCTTAAAGCCTGATCTTGTTTATCCTGATCTCTATCCTCTGTCGCTTGCCCCCCGTGGCCATGGCTACCACAAGCCCAACACTGGCATGATATGAACTTAAATGGATTCTTCTGAGCTATGGTCATGTTATAATGCTTTTGTTTCATTCACACATGTTTGAGTAATTCTGGTTTATTAGTGTCTACATTTCCAAAGCTCAAAATGCAGTAGCAGTAGCAGTCGCAGTAGTTTTCAAGTTAACAGTTTTGCCTTTAGTTCAGTAGATGGAGTGGTATGGAGTTTAAAAACACAATGGAGCACTTCCTGTATTACCACATGACATCACAAGGTGGAACAGAGTGTTTTCTGTTAGAGAGAAGAACTGCAGGTATGTCTGTGATCTTAAATGACCATGATCTTGATGGTTTCTGTGACTCTCTGCACGCTACTTTATGGACAGTGATTTTCTTCAAGGACACAGTGGTCAGTCCAGCGGACTGAGGTCCATCCAGAATATTGTGAGGTATTGTGAGGTCTGGGTTTCACTCCTGCGACTCTGATGACGCACGAAATTCAGGTAGAGAATAGGAAACCTAATTATAAATACAGTATCCTAATTATAAATACAGTATCCACACAGTTGACTGTCATTAAATAAGTCTGAAAACATTGGTTTAGTCCTTTGATCTGTGACGTGAAAATCGGTGAAAATGTTTAGCCAATGCCAATAAAGCCTCATTGTATCATTCAGTGGTTAGAGCGTTGGTCTCCCAACCCGAAGGTCGGAGGATCGAGTCCAGCTCGGACCAAGTTCTGTCATTGTGTCCTTAGGCAAGACACTTCACCCACATTGCCTAGTGTGAATGTGGTGTGTGCGTGAATGCTCGGTGGTGGTCGCAGAGGGCTGATGGCGCAAACTGGCAGCCTCGCTTCCGCCACTCTACCCCAGGGCAGCTGTGGCTACAATAGTAGCTTACCATCACCAGTGTTGAGTGAATGAATAATGACTTCAGTGTAGTGCTCTGATAAAGCGCATTACAAGTGTAAGATATTATATATAAAACGTCGCGTGTCACAGTATTGTCCAAACACGGAGAAAAGGAGAGAGGAGATCAGGTCAGAGTCGCCAAATGTTAAAGACTTTGAAGAGTGAATATATGTAACTTAATGTCGTAGGCACGGGACCATAAAAAGGAAAGAGGAGCAGATCTTTACAAAACTTTAACGACACTCCGCCTCATGTAAGTCACGGACAAAACCAGAGGGAAACGATGAGTTTACGCTTGATACGAACAATATCTGAACTGATGCTTCTGGACAGTCAGTGTGACTGAGATAAAACAAATACTGCACCTGAATGAACAGCAGCTCAGGTCACAACACAAGACACAACTGTCTCTGCGCCAACACCAGCACCATCACGTTTTACCACTGGGTTTAATGTTTGTGCCAAGCGCAGCGTATTTTCTTACCGGGAACAGAAGAAACTGCAGCCTCCGCGCGTAAAGTTGAAACCAAACACATAATATGAACCAAACTCCGGCAAAAACTTCTCCTCAGTCTTTAGGTAAAGGTGTAATTCCAGGTAAATGTGGTGTAGTATATCCATATGGAGCACGCGCGTAAAGCTCCATAATCCTCCTCCATCACTCAGGTGACCCCACAGGAAAATCTAAATCTAGTAGTTTATCAAAACAAAAAGCACGTGCTCCGCAGCGCTGCATTTGTTATTAATCCCAGAAGAGAAAACAAAAGTGAAACTTAAGTGCGTCCACGTGAGCTTCAGCTGTGCGCGCGCTCGTGAATACGTTCCAACCACCGGGCCGGGGACCGGTACCGGTCCGTGACGCGTTTGCTACCGGGCCGCCGACCAAAAACAGTAAATAATTTATCAGCGACCGACTTTTGCCCGCTCCTCATGACACGCTAACAAGCTCGTCCGTAGATATATAATGAAAATCCTGATAGGAAATCGTAACAAAAATCCATTTGATATAACGACGAGTTTATTATATCTGTGCTAGATGTGCGTCCGCCGCACAACAGAACGAGAACGGAAAAAGAATCTATTCAAATGAATTAACAGAAGACCAGATGAACCTCATTGGACCCAAGGTAAGAGCGACGTGAGACGCTGACCACTGCACTCTTAGACTTTCAGTGACCAGTTCTGCTTTGACATTAGTTTTAACGAGGAAAGTCACAGTCATCTGGGTGTGTTCCATAGTAAAGTTTCAAATAGTTTTCATTTGGACCAGGTCTCAAAGCTATGGCGTTTCAGTCGCAATCTTAAGACCTCGTCAGATTCATATTTTCTTACCATGGAACACGCCATGAGGGAATGAATGAGGGACCTCTCTGACGTCTCTGGTTTGCATTCTCTCTTTCCAGCTTTCTGGTTGAATAATAACATTTAAGAAATCCAATCTTCTACAAGACACTGTTAAAATGCAATGTTTTGGAGACAATTTATTTTCCCATCACATTTTCCATCCTCTTTTCCCTCAGAGTCCACAGAGCAAATTAATGAACCCATGTGTCCAGTACACTTAATGCACATTTTACATATTTATTTATTATTTAACCTCAAAAAGTTCTGTCGTTGTGTCCTTAGGCAAGACACTTCACCCACATTTCCTAGTATGAAAGTGGTGTGTGTGTGAATGATCGGTGGTGGTCAGAGGGGCCGATGGCGCAAACTGGCAGCCTTGCTTCCGTCAGTCTACCCCAGGGCAGCTGTGGCTACAATAGTAGCTTACCATCACCAAGTGTGGAGTGAACGAATAATGACTTCACTGTAGCGCTTTGAGAGGCTTTGATAACGCGCATTACAAATGTAAGGCATTATTATTATCACAGTTGCGGAATCCCCAACACTAACATAAACATGAAGAAATCTGCACTTGGAGTCTGTCGATCTTCAGATCCACATATGTCTGTGAGCCACTGTTCTCCACCATGAACTATGTTAAAAACAAACACTCACGCCTCACAGACGACAGCTCACAGTCCTGCGGAAAAATGAAAGTGAGCCGCCGATTTGCAGAGGTTCAGTAGCAGAAGTCTCATTAGGTAAAATAAATATTTATGCAGATATTTTGCAAATGTTTCTGTTTCATTGTTTAGTGACATAGTGCTTTTGTTCAAATGTTACTTTTTTTTCAGGTTAAGGCTCCACTACACGCTCCGAAAGCCCAAAGGCGATATAAGGATGGCAGCTCATGATATTTTTGTTTTCTACATGTTTAAGTTCAGCCTTTTATTTCATTTGAAAGAGACCTTCAAGTCATTCATTTGTTGTTGTTGTTTTTTTTTTTGTTATTCATTTTCTAAGATTTCAAATCCTAATACAATTTAATTTTCTCTGTAGCACTTCATGGATAAAGGTAAAAAAAAAAAAAAAAAAACAGAACAATATATACAATGTTATCTTCATTTTAGATGTCAAAAAGTATTTGCGGTTCCCGGTGTTTTCTTTTCTGTGAAAACCGGGTCCAAATGGCTCTGTTAAAGGTTGCCGACACCTGCATTAGAACATTAATGAAATACTTGGTCTCAGCTGGTGTGCGCTGGACAGTCTGGCTTTTGTCTCATTAAGGCTGGAGATGCTGCGCTGAACAGAAACCATCCTTATTATTGCCTGGTCTAGGCCCATCTTCACATTGTGTTATGTGGAATGAAAGATATTTATGTGGAAAGGATTCTGCCAGATGGCCAGATCTGGGATACTGTCATTCCCAAAGTTTAGCAGTACATCACAAATGGGTTCCTGAAATATTAGGGCAGAAATTGTAAATAACAATGTGGGGAAGCTGGCCTGATGTGGTCGATGTGGTCTCCTCTGTGAGGAGAAAACACTTTATTTTCTCCTTATTCTGAAAGGTTTCTGAGGTAACTTCATCGTCAGAAATTCTTTCTCACAAACACAGAGCTTGTTTGACATATACACAGACAAGTCCTTGAGTCCTTTGAGTTTTCTGATGATGTGTATGTGGTTGTAGTATGATGTATGTAGTTATGATCACAGCATCCAGTTAGATGCAGCACTAGTTTGCCTAGTGGCCTATTATCACCACAGGTCGACCCAAAGGGTATTTGTCTTGTGGTTATTTGGTCAACATACAAAACAAGGTATTTCCAAGTAGCACATTACTGAAATAAGCAATATCAAACAAAAACATATCACAGTATTGAAATGAAGAATATGTGAGTATGTATACATGCACAGTACTAAATATGGAAAAGTCCAGTACTCACCCACCGCTGCAGCGGACAAACAGCTAGACTGTGTCATGTGTAATTATATACTGCATACCACCGGCTCCTCCTCGACCTGCCCTGCTACACACCTCCAGTAAAGAAGCCCCAGGCCTAAGTTTGCTCTCCTACCCCCAAAAGGTGTTACCACGTTGGGAAAACAGGTCCTCCAATCAGCCGGAGGAACAACCCACTGGAGCCTTAAAATGCAAATACATGTTAGAAGAATGTTGTGTCTTAAAAATTAAAACTTTTTTTTTAAATGACTCAAATTGTAATAAACTTACCTATCAGTTATAACCAAATGATGCCACTACAGGTCAGATCTGTGAAGAGGCACTAAACTTTGTTGTCCGTTTGTAAAACCTTAATATAATACGTCCTTCTCGACAGGTGCGCACATCTCGACAGGGCGCACAACTTGACAGAAAACTGGAATATTTGCATAGTACACAAGTAAACATTACAATAGTTCATGTTGATCCAAAGACAAGAATGTGGATTTTCTACTTGTTTTCAAGGTTTTGGAGTGTGTTTAGTCCTGTTCCTCACTGAAAAACAGCTTGAGGCACAAAAGACTCTCAACCCACTGCCTGTCACAAAAGAACAATAATTATGTCGAAATGCCCCTGAACATGAGAGTTAACTGCATTTCTTCACAGTCAAGTTTACTTGCACTGAGATGCATATGCACTATACTCTGCATTTAAACAATCTGGGATCCCAGATGATGATGTCATGTCTTTGGAAGCTTCTGATTGGTTTATTGACAACATTAGAGTTAATTAGAGACACAACCTCTGGATGTTTTTGAAGGCACACCTGAAACACACTGCTTCTTTGTGTGACATCATGGGAAAGTCAAAAGAAATCAGCCAAGATATCAGGAAGAGAACTGTGGACTTGCACAAGTCTGGTTCAACCTTGGGTGCAATTTCCAGATGCCTGAAGGTGCCGCATTCATCTGTTCAATTAAAAAAGCCATCGTAATGCTCGGAGGGTGAGGGGGGCGAGGGGTCTGGAGGACTAAAGGGGAGGGTGAGGGAGAGGAGGGGTCTGGCGGATTAAAGGGGGGGGGGGAGTGCAGAAGGTATTGTACAGAATTTTGTGACGTTTTTTCTTTCCATGCCATGTTAGTTTTGATACAGATGGCTCATGTGTGTCCCTGATTGCCTAATCCACCTGTTCACACCCATCTGAACTCAGGGAGATTCACCGGTGATTAGGACTGGGCATCATCAAGAGGATGTCAATACAATACATACCTACTAATAAAGGCTTTCAGCAGCTAAGTTAAAGGTCCTATATTATGCAAAATTGACTCTTGTGAGCTTTAAGCCATGTTATAATGTTGTTACCTGCTTGAGAACAGACCTGGAGTTGTGTTTTGTTTGTACAATGAACAAAATTGTTTAGTAAAAGATATAAAAAAAAAAAAAAACGCTTGATATCGACACTGTTTCACCAAATTTAGTCACACAGTATTTCCATATTTGCACCAATTCAACTTTTTCTGTTCTGATAGATTTGATACTATGGCCTCAAGTGTCGATACTCGATATCAACCGATACCAGAGCAAGGACTAAAAATATGTTCTTATTGTTTAAAAATAATGTACCACAAAAATGTGTAATATATGCATTATTTATCCCTCAGGTAACTACAAAACAGCTTTGTATAAAAGCTAAAACATTATGAGACTATCTGGCAAATTTTAACAGATTTTCATGGTATTGGTGCATCTCTACCGGTGACCAGGCTCACATCTTGGTAAAGTATGGAGAAGTGTGTATTCTGGATCCCGGGCAACACCAAGAACTTAGGTCAAATTATATTTTTATTTATCAGCTGATTTCTTTTGTTACACAGCCCTAATATTTAAGAGATATTTTATCTCTATGGGATATTAACTGCTTTATTTCCTGAATCTCCCCCTCACTTTGCTCTCTGCACTAAGTCACCCTCCCTTCAGAGCACTGTCACAACACAGTCATCCCACTAATGAAAATATTGCACATCACATCAGGTTTGTGCAGTTGTGGTGTAGTAGTGTATTGTTTTGTATCATGTCTTTGTATATTTATGATGTAGGCTTGTGGGCGGAGCTTTGCACAGAATCTTACAGCTAACCAAATGGAGGGTTTGAATAGGGCCCAGGAGAGATCACTAGATTACTCAAACATGCTTTTATGACATCTGAAACATCCTCAGGCATATTTTTGATGAGGGAACAGCATTATAACATGGTCAGCTAAACAAAACTTGATTTTGCCTAATTCCCCTTTAATAAAACGTGGATAATGATGAGGGCTGTCTTCACTTTCACATTTTAAACCCACACAGTGACAGAAAGTCACCCGGCTATTTCTTGTACTTGTTCCCGTATCTAAATTTTCATTTCCTTCAGACCAGAGTCAAGAGCCCAGCTCAGCAGCGGTGAGTCACCTTTACAAACACATTTACGTTTCGTGTTTTATAGCATGTAAGATTTTATGAGTTTTATTTAAACAAAAAAAAAAAGAAATAGAAAGATCAGCGATAAACTGTGTGTGATAAAGAAGAACTACATCTGGACAGAACCAGAACTGAACTGGGACTAAACTAGTACTAAACTAGGACTAAACTAGGACTAAACTAGGGCTGAACCAGGACTAAACCAGGACTGAACCAGGACTAAACCAGGACTGAACCAGGACCAAACCAGGACTGAACCAGGACCAAACCAGGACTGTAGCAGGACTGAAACAGGACTGAACCAGGACATAAATCCACCAGTGACATTAGACAGGTTTACTGCTGTTGACCAAGCAGAGATAACTTCAGCCTTTATGTCCTCAAAAACATCAACTTGTATCTTAGACCCTGTACCAACCAGGCTCCTCAAAGAAATCCTCCCTCTAATTATAGATCCTGTCCTTAATATAATAAATACCTCATTAGAAAATGGCTATGTCCCCCAGTCCTTCAAATATGCAGTGATTAAACCACTTCTGAAAAAACCTAATCTTGAACCTGATATTTTGCCCAACTATAGGCCCATCTCTAATCTTCCCTTTGTCTCAAAATCCTTGAAAAAATTGTAGTTAAGCAGCTTTATCGCCACCTACAGGCTAATAATTTATTTGAAACTTTTCAATCAGGATTCAGAGCTCACCACAGCACAGAAACTGCACTACTTAAAGTCACAAATGACTTGTTATTAGCTGTCTGTTCATTGCTATTCACATGTTGTCCGCTGTCCCGCTCCCCTCTGGGGAGTGTAACTGTTTCAGATGCCTGGTCGCTGACCACCTGGTGATGGCTGGACCCTAGATCCCCTCCTGACCATCTGGTGATGGCTGGACCCTAGATCCCCTCCTGATCGTCCGGTGATGGCAGAACTCTAGATCGCCCTGCCTGAATGGACTCTGGCCCTACAGACTTGAACTGGATGCGCCTTAGTCCTGGACACATCTATAGCCTGTCCGTCCATGGGAGTGGATCTCTCCTTCACTGTGGTTCTCCTCGAGGTTTCTCCTTTTCCCACTGGGTTTTTGGAGTTTTTCCTTGCCGAGAAGGAGGGACAGGGGATGTTCTGGAACAGTTATTCATTGCTTGTTTTCTGTTGATTAATTTGCTTGTCTGTTTCTGTTTCATTGTTGATTTTCTAATTCTGTTGGTTAATCAACTCTCATGTTCAGCCCTGAGAGGCGACTGCTGTCGTGATTTTGGGCTCTACAAAAATAAATTGAATTGAATTGAATTGAATTAAACCAGGACTAAACCAGGACTGAACCAGGACTGAACTGGGACTGAACCGGGACTGAACCAGGACTAAACCAGGACGGAACCGGGACAAACCAGGACTGAACCAGAACTAAACTAGGACTAAACCAGGAATGAACCAGGACTGAACCGGGCGGGTGTTTAAAGAGATTAAAGATTCAGCAAAATCGATTTTTGGAGCTTTCTCCCATGTTATAGCATTGTTATCTCATCAAAAACATGTCTGAAGACCATTTAAACAAACGAACATCAAAAAGAGTGTGAAAAGTGAATGGCCAACAGGTGAACAAGAGCAATAAAAGAACAAGCAGAGCAGAAATCAGCCAAACAACCACTGCAAAAGACAAAACTACATCAGACTGGAACAATGCCGGGGTCATCTGAGCTGAGAGCAGCAAATACCACAGCTGGATCAGAGAGGCATTGAGATCCAAACCAAGTCCAAGGAGCATAAATCATGACAAGGGAGTGTACACCTCATCACACACGGGATGCAGTCCCTGAGGAGTGAGACAGTAGAGGGTGTGAAGCAGCCTACAAGACACATCACTACACCGTCACATGAGGAACATACAGGGACAGAAACATGTAAAGACCAAATAAACAAACTGTAGGACACACCAATCCAAAGGTTTCAGGATGATGAAATGTTAGGACTGTAGCCATAAAGATTAACCATTCAAAACTTTTTTTTTTTTTCAGAATTAAATATTATATCTTTTGAATGGTCCAGCACAGCAGTAGAGCGTCACCTTTACAAACACATTTACGTTTTGTGTTTTATATCGTTAGCAGGAAATGAGTTTCTTCATATAAACCTCCATTTGTTGATAAATACAATAAACCTGCTGGACAGAAGCGTCAGACTCAAACCACCAGTGTTGGTCTGTACAAATGAATACTATTTTTGTTCAGACTGACTGGAAAAAAATACAAATCCAAACTCCAAATACTGTGTTTTAAATAAAGGTGAGGAAGTATCTTTTAAAAGAATGCACAGTACATATCCAACCAACGCTTATTTAAAATTATTTAATAATGGAATATCAGAATCAGAATCAGAAGAAGTTTTATTGCCATTGTCCGTGAGCAGAGCTCACAGACTAGGAACTTACTTCGGTGATAAAGTGACATAGAAACACACACACAAAAACCCACACTAAATAAATACAAATAAGGCCATGCAAGAGGTAGAAATATATACAATAGTAGAAATATATACAATAGTGGCATCAAAACAACAACAACAGTGCAACATGGGTTATTAAAGTGACCAGTGTTATGAAATGTCCAGTTTAGTGCAGGTTTATGAAGTGTTCATGAGGGAAACAGCAGAGGGGAAGAAACTGTTCTTGTGACGAGAGGTTCTGGTCCTGATGGACCGTAGCCTCCTGCCAGAGGGAAGTGGCTCAAATAGTCCATGTCCAGGGTGAGAAGTGTCAGCTGCTATACGACCTGCTCCACCCGAGTCCTGGAGACGTACAGGTCCTGGAGAGATGGAAGGCTGCAGCCAATCACCTTCTCAGCAGAGCGCACAATGCGCTGCAGTCTCTGTCTGTCCCTGGCAGTGGCCCCAGCGAACCACACAGTGAATAGACACTAATTGTGAAAGAAGCAACCTGAATCCATATGCAATATGTTCTTCCAGTGTCTCCCTGTACTCTTTTTCTGGATGGAAATAGAAACTTTAACAAGGGTTCGGTGCTTGGTCCTCTCCTCTTTATTCTCTACATCCTCCCCCTCGGCAACATCATTCGTCGTCACGGTCTCCGCTTTCACTGCTACGCTGATGACATCCAACTTTACATCCATCAACCCCAGCATCCACTCCACTCTCACCCACTGCCTAACAGACATCAAAAACTGGATGAATCACAACTTCCTCAAATTAAACAGCAACAAAACAGACTTCATCATCATCGGTCCACACAACATCACCAAACCCTCACAACACTCCACCCTGCACTTTGACAACACCACACTCTCCCCATCCCCACTTATCCGCAACCTCGGTGTGCTCCTCGACCCCACTCCTACATTTGAACCCCACGTCTAGCACATAACCCGGACTGCATTCTTCACTCACCGTCTTCTCTGCCGCTGAAACCCTCATCCACGCATTCATCACATCCAGAATCGACTACTGCAATAGCATCCTCTATGGTACACCATCCAAAACCCTCAACAGACTACAGTACATTCAGAACTCTGCTGCCCGGCTCCTCACCCACACCCGCTCACGTGAATGTGATAATGTAAAAATGTAAATGTAAAAAAATATGTTTTCTTCATCTATTACTAAATATGTTTTCTTCATCTATTACATTAACTGTATGACTCCTTGTGTTGGAAAAAAAACAAAGAAACAAAGAAACAAAAACAAAAAAACACTAAAAACTGTTGGCTGATGGTAGCTAACTTGTGACTGTAGTGTAATGTTATTTGAGGAGGACTAGTTTAACAGCACAAATCAGCCCAACAGTTGTAGCTCCTACTAAGTCAGTTCTACATGGTCATATTGTGTTAAAACAAAGTTCAGATTAAAGTCTCACTTGAGTAACAAAGCTTCAGACAGAGCAGTGCCTACAGTTAGCATCACAACCACAGGGGAAGTTGATGACATCAGCTGCAAAGTATCAATATGTTTATTATTGATCTGTGTTGAACTCTTCTTCCTCTTCTTCCTCTCTGACCGTTGTGTCTGCACCAGGGGCAGTGTCAGGATGAAGCCTGCAGGAGCCTCTCTTCTCTCACTTCTGTTTTTGCTACTTCTGCCTTGGCCTTCACTGTTTTACTCTTTAAAAAACTGCACCATGGACTTCGACAAAAACAGTGAAGTTAAATGTGACTTTAACAAGCTGACCACCGTTCCCTCTGGCATTCCCAGAACAACCACTTCTTTAACATTATTTTACAATGAAATTGAGACAATCAGACAGACAGATTTTAAAAGCTTCACTAAACTTGTAAATTTAAACCTGGGCTTTAACCATATCTCAGACATTGAAGATGAAGCCATTTTCCGATTTATCAAATTTAATTGAGCTCATTTTGACATCCGACAGACTCAGAGCCCTGACAGACCTCATGTTTGAGGGACTGTCAAATTTGGTGAGCCTGTTTTTAGGAGCTAACAGACTTGAAACAATCTCAAAGTTTGCATTTGGACCACTGACAAAACTGCAAGAGCTGGATCTGTTTAGGAATAAACTGGTTCAACTTAGTTCTGGTGTTTTACAGCGTCCATGTTTACAGATGTTGGATGTTGAAGATAACCTGATAACTTCATTTGACTCGTGCAGTTTCACATCTCCTTTGTTGAACTTAACAAAGCTTCGTTTACACTCTGCATCACTGAGGAAGTTTAGAATTCACTCTGATGTTATTCCTCATTTACAATCGCTGTATTTGTCAGAAGCAGGGCCTGACTTTGAATGGGACGTTTCAAATAAGTGTTTCCTCCGAAGTCTCACAATTTTAGATCTGTCCAACACCAAGCTTAAGTTTGAAGTTTATCGGTTGATTTTTCAAAGTCTTTATTCACTCAATAACCTGTGGCTACGGGGACAATGGAGGGCGGTTTGACAGGCCTGGTAGACCTTGCTTGTGCTGTTCCAACTTTACAAAGCTTGGACTTGTGGGGAAATGCTCTTTCTGTCATAAACGACACTCTCCTACAGTCCTGCACCAATCTGACAGAACTGAACCTTTCACTTAACTCACTGACAGATTTGTCTAACGCCTCACTTCGAACACTGACAAGATTATCTCAATTACGAATCGAATCCAACGAAATATCCAAAATACCACGAGCAATTAGGAACATGTCCACTCTGACAAATCTCTCCTTTCAGTCCAATTGCATCACAGAGCTGCAGTGTTCGGATTTTGCAAATGTTTCCTCATTAACAGAACTCAATTTAAAATCCAACAGAATTTCAAAATTGAAAAGTTGTGTATTTAAAGATTTATTACATTTAAAGGTGCTTAACATGGAAGAGAATGTACTTTCTGAAATAGATAATACATTTGTCATGAATTTGGTAGATTTGAACTTAAATGGAAACTACATAGGACTGTTTCAGAAAGGTGCCTTCAGGAATCTGGGGTCTCTTATTGACTTAAATATAAAATCTGTGGGCATGACCACTGTAGACGAGGGGGCGTTTGAGGGGCTCTACAGACTTAAGTCCCTCACTTATTCACCGTCCATGTACAATTTAGGGATATTTATAGGTTTGCCAGGGCTAGAACAACTTTCTATGTTTTTTTTTTACCTGAACTCCATGAATGAACAATCAAATTATCAGAATTTGGGTGAGTTTCCAGCACTGAAAGAGCTAAGTATCAGTGTTAACTCAGAGGTCTGCTATGCTTTTACAAAAAACTTATTTAAACGTTTCAAACTATTGCAACTAGTGTCACTAGACAAATACTGCTGTAACAATGTCGAGCCCGACCTGTTTTCCTATAATACACAAATTGTACATGTAAAATTTGAAAACTGCATGTACCTAGAAGTAACAGATTCTAACACAAACTCTCTGGAGTTTTTGAGAAAAGCCAATCTGACCAAACTAGAAAAGTTGATCTTAGCAAACAATGAGCTAACAGTTATAAATGAGACTGTTTTTGAGGCTCTCCCTTCACTAAAATACCTGGATTTAACTGGAAATCCATTTGTGTGTGACTGCTCAAACGCTTGGTTTATAGACTGGACAATCAGAAACAAACAAGTCCAAGTGGTGGGTGCTTTTCAGTTCAGATGCTCCTCTCCTCCGTCTGAAGAAAAACGCTTCCTGCTGGACTTCAATGTGCAGTCGTGTTGGGAGTCCACTGGCTTCCTCTACTTCATCTCCAGCTCCGCTTTGGTCCTTGTCACTCTTCTGTCCTCCTTCATCTATCACTTTCTGAAATGGCAGCTGGTCTATGGCTTCTACCTCCTCCTGGCATTTCTCTACGACAGTAAAAAGAGGAGACAGGGCTGTCCTGACATCTACGATGCGTTTGTGTCCTACAACGTTCACGATGAGGACTGGGTTTACAGAGAGCTACTGCCTGAACTGGAAGGTGTACAAGGATGGAGGCTGTGTCTGCACCACCGCGACTTCCAGCCAGGTACAGCAGCTCCTCACTCCCAATTTCACCAAAGCAGTAACAGCTTTTTCACAAGAGGAAAGACAGTAAAAGGGTGGTGTCAAAATAAACTTCCACTACCCAGGAGCTCAGGAAATGACTCGTGATGGACTATGAAAAGTTTACAGCCGCTTTGTTATTGCTATGTAAAGCATCGTCCCTCTTATCAACGTTTGTGTTGTTTTAAAAACGTAATTCATCCAATCAACAATGAACATATAAGCGATATGAAAGAGTTTGGTGTTTAAACGTGAGAATGTTCTGAGGAGCAGCTCTGATGCCTCTACATGATGCTGTAGCTCCAGGTGTAAAGTCCGGGTCAGTCTCTCCTTCTGTCGGTCGACCCCTGATGTATTTCTCTGGAGCTGTGTGTTCACCTCACATATTCTGCTGTGTTCAGGGAAACCCATCATTGAGAACATCACAGATGCCATCTACAGCAGCAGGAAGACTCTGTGTGTGATCAGCCGCCGCTACCTGGAGAGCGAGTGGTGCTCACGGGAGATACAGATGGCCAGGTTGGTTTAGTCCTGGTTTGGTCCTGTTTAAGCCTGTTTTGGTCCTGGTTTGGTCCTGGTTTAGTCCTGGTTTAGTCCAGGTCTAGTTCTGGTCTAGTCCTGGTCTAGACCTGATTTAGTCCAGGCTTGGTCTTGGTTTACCACTGGTTTAGGTCTGGTCTTGTACTGGTTTAGCCCTACTTTAGTCCTGGTCTAGGACACATTTAGTCCAGGTTTAGTGCTGGTTTAGTCCAGGTTTAGTCCTGATGTAATCCAGGTCCTGGTCTGGTCCTGGTTTATTCCTGGACTCTCATGTGTATCTCCTGTGTGCAGTTACCGTCTGTTTGATGAGCAGAAGGACGTGCTGATCCTGTTGTTTCTGGAGGAGATCTCGTCCAATCATCTGAGTCCGTTCTACCGCATGAGGAAGCTGGTGAAGAGTCGCACGTATCTGAGCTGGAGCCAGGCCCAAAGCCATAAATCATATCAATCATAAATCATGCAAATCACTAACTGCTAACGTTTAGCTTCTAAAACCTGCTAACCACTGACATTTAGCTGCTAAAACCCGCTAACTGCTAATTTTTAGCAGTAACCTGGCCACTCTTAATACACTTAATTATATCTTTAAAATACAACAAACCACATTTCCAGTAGTTTGGTGCACTTTTGGAGCGTCCCAGCTGGCTATGGCAATTTTTTTTTTAGAGATCACTGAAAATGTGTGAAGAATTATCAGGTCATTCTGTTTACTGTTATGCACAAACTATAAAGCTCTTTTTCAGATACCAGGCATCGACTTTTAGCAGCTCTACTGTTGTGAACATCGTTTTTCTGTTGTTATCTCAATTAATGTAGTTTCTATGTTAAAAGATTGGATGTCCTGTATTTAGAAAGATGCTAAATTATTGGGGGCTCTAATGGGTAGCACTGGCCATCCCCTAGGGGCCGCCCCCTTGACATTTTATTAGTAAAATATTTCAAAAATAAATAAAAGAATGTAAATATGTCCATAATTATTAAGATTCTTCAGGGCCCTTTATTTAGTCATTCATTAAAAAGGGGCTGTTTCACTTCTGTGGGGTATTAAAGAGGGGCTAATTAACTTCTATGGGGTATTAAAGATGGACTTTTTCACTTCTATGGGGTATTAACTGCTAATATATAACATATTTAATGTTGGGATAAATAACGGCTTAGCTATTTTGTATAACCACTGCTATGGTTTAGTTATAGTATAGTTATAGTTTCCTGTTCACACTTTTCTGAACATATTTTATTTATTCATTAAAAGCAGTGAGGTGTTTCTCTCAGTTCCTCTTTACACAAGACCAAGTTCAAGACGTTTGGCTCACTTGAACTCCGGATAGGGCGGTTAAAGGCGAAGTGTTATTTATCAGACACCATCCTCATGCTCCTACTTGACAAGTATTTCAGTTTAACATATGCCAGTTTTGTTTTTTGTTGACACTTCTCATTTGCTTTGCACGATCAACGCAAGATCAGAGTGTTTCCTGTTTTCTATTTTTACTCAATGACATTTTAAAAGTCTGATGTCCCCCACCTCCTCTCAGTCATACCGTGGAGAAGAACTGGTGAGTATTGATTTAAAGTTTACCTGCATAAACTTTAATTAAGAGGATTATTTAGTCAATGCTGTCAGGTTCAATCAAGATTAAGCCCTTGGTCATTTTTACTCCAAGCAGTGCTGTTCTACTGCAGCTACTCAACATCTGTTTAGTTTATGGTAGTTTATCTGAAGGACCAAAGAGGACAAGCATATGAAATGACATTTTGCCTGTTTAATCTTGTGTTGAGTGTTAACTAAAATTAAATATCTTGGGCACATGATCACTGCGGACATGGCAGATACTTATGGACAGCGTAGGATGTTGTATGCTCAGGCAAATACTCTTATACATTAGTTTGGTTCTTGTACTGATAATGTAAAGCTGACATTGTTTAAACCATATTTTACACCACTGTACATGACCCACCTCTGGACCAATGACAGAAAGTCTGCAGGTGCCCTATAATGATGCATTATACACAGCTGTATCAACTCTAATGTACAGTTTTATCTGCAGGCTGAATAAGTCCGACAATGAAATCATATTGACACAGAGTGCGTTGTGTCCAAAAAGTAGAATAGGAGATGATTTTTTCCCCTTTATATTTAAACATTTATTTAGGCTATTAGGCTGTTAAATAGGGTGAAAAAACTGAGCTGACCATAACTCCACCTCTTGAATCACTTAAGCTGGTGATGTGTCGTGGTTCTTTTTATGGGCTGCTTTTAAATAACTGTTAAAGGCCTGGGATGGGTGCATGGTGGTACATGGTGGTCACCTTCCTGTGGGTCCACCACCAGCAAGATGTGGCTGTAATACTGGGCTGTTGTGTTGATGAAGGTGTACATAGGCAAACCACTTAATTTACAGTAATCTACAGTATGCACATTTTTAAAGAATTTAAGGTAATCACACATCTCCTCCATATGTCCTTCCAACATTTGGTTGTCCCAACTGATTGGAAAGTAGCTGCTGTAACACCAGTTTTTAAATCAGGTGCTAAAACAGATATGGCTAATTATCGGCCTATAAGCATACTTCCTATTACATCTAAAATATCTGAGAAGTGGGTGGTCAAACTTCTCACTGCTCATTTAGAAAACACCAAACCCTCATTGCATCCACTACAGTTTGGATTTGTACCCATCATTCCACAGACATTGCCCTGTGTGTGTTAACAGAAAACCCTGTGATGGGACTGTCTTCTTAGACTTGAAGAAAGCCTTTGACTTTGTAAACCATTAGATCTTGCTGTCCAGGTTGACTCAGTTCAACATCTCCAGTCAAGCTCTTCAGTGGTTTACACCATATCTGTCCCACAGGAAACAGTATGTGGTAGTTGATGGTGTAAAATCCTCATGTCTAGACTGTGATGTTGGTGTCCCACAGGGGTCAATCCTTGGGCCTGTTTTATTCTCGCTCTTTATCAATAACTGGCCTTGCTTGTCCAAATGTATTCTCACAGATGTATGTGGATGATGCAATAATCTACACTCAAGCCCAAAAAGTTCAGTCACCTGCTGATGACCTCACAGCCTTATCATCTGTGCATAACTGGCTTAAGGACTCGTGACTCCTGTATGTACTTCTCAAAATGTCATACTGAACTAAAGCAATCAAATGTCTTTCTTAACGGAGTAGTACTTGATCTGGTCCCAGAATTTAAATACCTTGGACTTATCCTAGACCAAATATTGTCCTTCAAACGTCATGTAAAAAAGTTCAATTCAATGATCAGAATTTTTGTCACATCCAGGATAACGTAAACATGAGTGCTACTAAAACTTATTTCTTCTGTATGATTATCTTTCACATAAACTATTGTTTAACTGCTTGGTCTCTGGCCTGCCCCACAACACTTAAAACCATTGAAACCCTCTATAAAAGAGGCCTAAAAATACTTGATTAAATAGAAAAACATTTCCCATCCCCACTGTCACATTCTGAAAAAGCAGAGACTATTGGACTTTAACAACATGGTTAACCTTAAAAGAGCTTACCTAATTTATAAGGTCCTACACTCACTCGCACAACCACTGTTAAAGGAGTACATTAAATATAAAGACAATTTAGCCAGGACCACACGAGCTACTACCAGAGGTGACCTGCTGATCCCCCTCAGACGGACCACCTTTGGTCAGAAAGTATTATCTGTCCAAGGTGGGAACCTGTGGAATAATCTCCTGGTAACATATTTAGAGACATATTTGCATGTTTGGAGAAAATATGAAGGGGGTGGGTGTAGAATGTACTTGTCTTGAATGGGCCAAACTGACTGAAATAATGGGGACTGTGTAATGACTGGAATGTGCAGTTAAGGGAACTGTGCAATGAGAGTAGTGTGCAATTTTTATTTGGGACGTTTTGTGACCCCAGCCCTTGGGACAACGGATGGAAATTAACCATTGACTTTAATCCAGTGTGTTTACATTCATGTTCTATCATGTCTGTTATTAACATGCATTGTCCCAATCAAATAAAAAATAACGGGTCAATCTCTATGCTCCTATTCTCACTTGGTTATAGTCATGATAAACAAGACAGCAACATATTTTTAATGATTTTCTTTCCACTCCTGCTTATACGTCACTTTAGACTGGGTATAATTAATGCACATCTTATTCCATATTTTTGTTGAAGTAATTTGACGTACAGTGCTGTTACTCGAGTATGACTTTGTTTACTTTACTCTTGTGTTTGTCTGTGTCTTACAGGAGCTCGGGGCAGGATGTGGCCTGCAGGCGCCTCTCTTCTCTCACTTCTGTTTCTGCTCCTTCTGTCTCAGCCTTCACTGTTTTACTCTTTAAGAAACTGCACCAGAGACTTCCACGACAGCAGTAAAGTATTTTGTGACTCCAGAAAGTTAACCACAATTCCTAGAGGCATTCCCAAAACTGTGACTTATCTGTCAGCAGCTGCAAACAACATTGTAACAATTAGAGAGTCTGATTTTAAAGGCTGTACAAAACTTTAGACATTAGGTCTTGCAAAAAACAATATTAATTACATTGAAGATGGAGCATTTTCAGATCTGTTCTCTTTAACTAAACTAAATTTGATGAACAACAAACTCACAAAACTGACTGACAACATGTTTGAGGGACTGACCAATTTGACGATTTTAATATTAAAAAGCAATAACATTAAAAGTATTTCGCCTCTGGCCTACAAGCCTTTAGGAAAGCTGCAGAACCTGTATCTGAACTTTAATGAGTTGGTAAACAATAGTGATGTTGTTAACATAGTTTCACACTGTCCGTCGTTAAAGGTTTTAGATCTGACGTACAGCAGGTTAACTATTTTTGAAACTGACTTTTTTCCTTTTCCACTGCAGAACCTCATAGTGTTGTATTTGGGATCAGAAACTCTGAGCAAATTCCGTGTTCACTCCAATGTTTTCCCTCAGTTAGAATCTCTCACATTATCAGGCAATGGACCTGCACTAGAATGGGACGTTTCTGACAAAGTTTTCACCAATTTGAAGACTTTTGAAATAGGCTTTACTGAATTAAAAACCGAAACATACAAGGTGATTTTTCAAACTTTTGATTCACTTACAAGTATTTACTTAAGTAATTTTGGCAGGATTTTTGACAAAAGAGTGTTTGACTTTGTTTGTGGAATTCCATCTTTACAAAAGTTTCATGTACTTCATAGAAACATTTCTGTTATAGACGATACTCTTCTGCGGTCCTGTTCTAGTCTCACTGACCTGAAGCTCAAGCAGAATACACTGACTGAGTTATCCGAGTCCTCACTAAGAACGATGACCCGACTCACAAATTTAAACATCGAATCCAATGAATTGAGCATAATCCCACCAACTATCAGAAACATGTCCACCCTCATACAACTGTCATTTGACTCCAACCGAATCCTAAAACTCCAATGCTCTGACTTTTTAAATTTACAATCATTAACAAAAATCAACCTAAATTCCAACAAAATTTCCACATTTAAGAGTTGTGTATTTCAGGATCTTAAGAATTTGAAGATACTTTCTCTAGAAAATAATTTTATTTCGCAGTTAGATGATACCATTGCCATCGGTTTACCCAATTTGGCTATTTTTAATGTTAGTGAGAATCACCTTAGATCAATTGAGAAACATACATTCTTTAATATGTCATGTCTAACTGTCTTAAACTTGAAATCGAAATCGGCCACAGAAATACAGAGTGGGGGCTTTGAGGGACTTGTGAGCCTGAAGAGGATGACCTTCTCACTAAACTACCACAGTGGGACTGTATTTGAAGGTCTGCAACAATTGGAGAGTCTTGTTGTGTATATTTCAAGTAGCATTGAAATGACTGAACTGTCTGAGCAGAGGACTTTACATTTAGAGGCTTTGCAGGAGTTAACTATTCAAGTTGACAAAAACGCATGTGTTTATCATGCACTCTACATACTTCATGGTTTGAAAAAATTACAATCATTTTCACTGGACACAATCTGTTGTTTAACTCCCTCTGGCATATTCTGGGAAACTCCAAATTTACAAAATCTTCAAATTATCAACTGTGTCGAGTTTAGTCCTGAGCCTGAGCTTTTTCAACCAATCACAGGTTTACAAATTCTCAACTTGTCACACAATAAAATGAAGAATTTAGATTTTCTCATTGAAGCCAATCTGACCAAACTAGAAAAGTTGATCTTAGCAAACAATGAGCTAACAGTTATAAATGAGACTGTTTTTGAGGCTCTCCCTTCACTAAAATACCTGGATTTAACTGGAAATCCATTTGTGTGTGACTGCTCAAACGCTTGGTTTATAGACTGGACAATCAGAAACAAACAAGTCCAAGTGGTGGGTGCTTTTCAGTTCAGAGATGCTCCTCTCCTCCGTCTGAAGAAAAAACGCTTCCTGCTGGACTTCAATGTGCAGTCGTGTTGGGAGTCCACTGGCTTCCTCTACTTCATCTCCAGCTCCGCTTTGGTCCTTGTCACTCTTCTGTCCTCCTTCATCTATCACTTTCTGAAATGGCAGCTGGTCTATGGCTTCTATCTCCTCCTGGCATTTCTCTACGACAGTAAAAAGAGGAGACAGGGCTGTCCTGACATCTACGATGCATTTGTGTCCTACAACGTTCACGATGAGGACTGGGTTTACAGAGAGCTACTGCCTGAACTGGAAGGTGTACAAGGATGGAGGCTGTGTCTGCACCACCGCGACTTCCAGCCAGGTACAGCAGCTCCTCACTCCCAATTTCACCAAAGCAGTAACATTTTTTTTTCACAAGAGGAAAGACAGTAAAAGGATGGTGTCAAATAAACTTCCACTACCCAAAATAAGTTCTTTAAAAACATTACAGTCACATCCAGGAGCTCAGGAAATGACTCGTGATGGACTATGAAAAGTTTACAGCCGCTTTGTTATTGCTATGTAAAGCATCGTCCCTCTTATCAACGTTTGTGTTGTTTTAAAAACGTAATTCATCCAATCAACAATGAACATATAAGCAATATGAAAGAGTTTGGTGTTTAAACGTGAGAATGTTCTGAGGAGCAGCTCTGATGCCTCTACATGATGCTGTAGCTCCAGGTGTAAAGTCCGGGTCAGTCTCTCCTTCTGTCAGTCGACCCCTGATGTATTTCTCTGGAGCTGTGTGTTCACCTCACATATTCTGCTGTGTTCAGGGAAACCCATCATTGAGAACATCACAGATGCCATCTACAGCAGCAGGAAGACTCTGTGTGTGATCAGCCGCCGCTACCTGGAGAGCGAGTGGTGCTCACGGGAGATACAGATGGCCAGGTTGGTTTGGTCCTGGTTTGGTCCTTGTTCAGTCCAGGTGTAGTCCAAGTTTAATCCTGGTCTGCCTCATTTCTACTGGCATGGTTCAATTCAAATTATTTTTGTAAAGCCCAAACTCACAACAGCAGTTTCCTCTTAAGGCTGAACATGATAATTGATTTAACCAACAGAAAGTTAGAAAATCAGCAATGAAACAGAAACAGACAAGCAAATTAATCAACAGAAAACAGACAGAAAACTGTCCCAGAACATCCCCTGTCCTTAGACCCTCCTTCTTGGCAAGGAAACAGTAAAAAAAAAAAAAAACAAAAAAAACTGTGAGAAAAAGAAAAACCTTGAGTAGAACCACAGTGAAGGAGAGATCCCCTCCCATGGACGGACAGGCTGCAGATGTGTCCAGGATTAAGGCGCATCCATTTGTAGATAGAGTTCAAGTCTGTAGGGCCAGAGCCCACTAACTAAGACAGAGGGAGGCCCACCCATGGTAGGGCAGGAGCCACCCCAGCCAGGCACCGGGTCATCCAGCCAGGCGAGAGAAGGGAGGGTCCCGGTCCACAGAACAGGGTTAAGGCATAGGAGGGGATCAAGAGTCCAGCCATTACCGGGCGGTCAGCGGCCAGGCATCAGAAACAGATGCACTCTCCAGAGGCGAGTGGGATAGAGAACAACATGTGAATAACAATGAACAAACTCCAGGAGAACTGAATAGTAAATGCTGGTGACAGGGGAAATGGGAGAAACAACATGTGAATAACAATGAACAAAGTGCTCAGGTTCCCCAACAAAGCTGCTCCTAGCCTGGCCGAGGAAAGTTTTAAGCCTGGTCTTAAATGTAGAGACTGTGGAGCCTCTTTAACATGGGCAGGAGCTGATTCAACAACACTGGAGCTTGGTAAGTGAAAGCTCTATCTTCTACTGTTCTTACAGACACTCAAGAAACCACCAATAGTCCAGCATTTTGAGAGCAGAGTGCATTTTGAACTAGTTGAAAGCTTTTCAGCTTTCCAGATTTAGTCCTGGTTTAGTCCTGGTCTAGTCTAAGTTTAGCCCTGGTTTAGTTCAGGTCTAGCCCTGGTGTAGTCCTGGTTTAGTCCTGGTTTAGTTCAGGTGTAGACCAGGTTTAGTCCAGATTTAGTCCTGGCTTAGTTCAGGTGTAGACCAGGTTTAGTCCTTGTTTAGTCCTGGTTTAGTCCTGGTTTAGTTCTGTTTTGTCCAGGTTTAGTCCAGGTGTAATCCGGGTTTATTCCTGGTCTGGTCCTGGTTTATTCCTGGACTCTCACGTGTATCTCCTGTGTGCAGTTACCGTCTGTTTGATGAGCAGAAGGACGTGCTGATCCTGTTGTTTCTGGAGGAGATCTCGTCCAATCATCTGAGTCCGTTCTACCGCATGAGGAAGCTGGTGAAGAGTCGCACGTATCTGAGCTGGAGCCAGGCCCAGAGCCATAAGGGCCTGTTCTGGGAGAACGTTCGCAGAGCGTTAGAATGTGGCAACGAACCTATGGACAACCACAACCCACTGACCGCTAATGTTTAGCTGCTAAGAATGGCTGACTGGTATTGTTTAGCTGCTAAAACCAACTAACTTCTAACTTTTAGCTGCAAAAACCTGCGACCTGCAAATGTTTTGGTTGCTAAAGGTTCTTAACTACTAATGTTTAGCCGCTAATAGGCTACCTTAGCTGATTTGGCACAGTTTTTCAAAGTGCACATGTCCAAATGCTTCTGTAGGCCTATTTAAACAGACAGTAAACATGAGAAAATGGAGCAGATCAGAATAAAGTCTGACTTCAGATCATAGACTGTATAAAGAAGTCGTCTAGTTGGGAGTGTGATTTCACTCAAAGCGGTCGGCTCCACCCAAATGAAGCACATCGAGGAAAGAAGTTATAGGGGCCAATTTCAAGCCATATTCCATATCTAGAAAACTGAAGGTGTAGAAGGTAATGCCCTTCCTGTTTGTACCAATGGTTTGGCAGAAGGTGGGCGCTTAGCAATGCTGTCAATCAAACCTGTTGCTGTTGCTAACGGGAGGGACCTCAGGAAAGACACCTGATTTGTCTAATGTTCATTTTTTTTTTTATTATTATTATTATTATTATTATTATTATTATTATTATTATTATCATTATTATTATTATTATAACTTGCCTTTAAAAATAATATTTCTGTTCTTGGTCACGGATTTTGTAAAATAGATTTCCAAAAAAATGCAACTTATAGTCCAGTGCGACTTATATATGGTTTTTCTTTATTATTACGCATTTTTTTGCTGGTGCGACTCTGGAGTGACATATAGTCCGGCAAATACAGTAATTGCCAATATTATTTGCATATATTTGTGTATTACATGTACTGTACCTGATTTTTGCTGTCTTAAAAACATAAAAAACAACTATTTCATGCGAATGAAGCAGAAAATTCTCCAAAGTTGAAATTTTTACTCTTTCTGCCTTCATTCAGGTTGAGTCGACCAATTAGGGACTGAGTTTAGGTGGTGATGTTTGGTCTATATAAAACTGTTGATATTGTCATGTGAATAGTATGGGTTTGTAGGTTTGAAATAAATATCTCATATAATTTACGTAAATACATGTCCTTTGGCTCTGTGTTATTGTGAACTTGTAATTTCTTTTTTGGATACTGTACAAAAAAAAAACAAAAAAAAACCTAATATACAATTGATCATGGTCAAATTTTGTCAAATAAGCATTTGTGAATCAGCGCATCCCAGCAAGTAAAAGTAGATGACATATCCAACTTCACCCACTAGAGAGGGCTATACGACTGAAATAATAGAAATTTGATTGACAAATTCAGCCTTTTTCACAGCTAATATACTCAAGCAATGGACAGACAAGGTTCCACTTATTCAGAGGTAAAACATGTCCAATGCCTACAGGAACGATATAAAAACACACTCCAGATGATTGAACAAATGTTTGAAACCACATATTCATGAGGAAGCTCAAAGCTGCTGATTATGACCTGCTTTTAAGAGATCTGGTGACAATTACTGATAAAAGGACATTTTATAGAAAGAGTAAAGAATGTACTTCTCTACGCTTTTACGCTTTATATATATATATATATATATATATATATATATATATATATATATATATATATATATATATATATATATATGTGTGTGTGTGTGTGTGGTGTGTGTATAGATATATAGATATATAGATAGATAGATATATATAGAGAGATATATATATATGTGTGTGTACACACACACCACCGAATGAGGATGAAGATGGATTAGTGATTTTGATTGTTTTTTATGATTTAGTTATCTGATTAATTGTTAATATCTCATGTTAACATACAGACATATATTCGACAGTAGCTCAGTAGGTTGAGTGTTTGTTCACTGATCCGAAGGTTGGCGGTTCAAATCCCGCTCTCTACATAAAACATCATTGGTTGAGTGGTTAGATCCACTGACTCGAAGGTTGGCGGTGCAATCCCAGCCCTCACAGATTAATGCTGTCGTTGTGTCCTTGGGCAAGACACTTAACCCACCTACCCCAGCCCTTGGGACAACGGGTGGAAATTAGCCTCTGGCTATAATCCGGTGTGTTTACGTTCATGTCTGTCATGTCATGTCCGTTCATCAACATGCACTGTCCCAACCAAATAAAATAAATAATAATAATCAGTTCTGACTGTGCTTCATGTAGCTGAATAAATACAAATGTGTTTTGTTAGTGTCCTGTTGTTTTCTCTATTTTATTGTTACTATTTTAACTTGCCTTTAAAGACAAACTGTCTGTTCTTGGTCTCGGATTTTGTAGATGTATATATATTGTAGATGTATATATATATATATATGTGTGTGTGTGTATATATATGTATATATGTATATATATATATATATATATATATATATATATATATACACGTATATACGTATATACGTATATACGTGTATATACTTATACTCGGGAGTGACATATGGTCTGGAAAATATGGTATACTCATTTGCAACATAGTTTGAATAAAAGTGGTGTTATTGTTATCAGCTAAGCATCGATATCCATCCCAAGTCTGCTTGTCTCTGCGGCTACTGCTTTCTACCATGTCATAGTGTTGTTCCCTCCAGCTCTGTGATCGAACACAGACATTTAACCACCCACTCCTTCTACAGGTCGGCCTCTGTCTTGAGTGACAGGTGGATTTAACCCATCACAGTGAAGTATGAACACTCAGAAAACAGAAACTTTATTTTATTATTGTTATCATCATCATTATATGCCCCATCAGCTGAACTTTACAGCTAGCTTCTCTTCCAGGTATCCTTCTTTAGGATAGATACACAATGTATTACAATGATTGTGACAAACAAATATCAGACATACAAAATACAAGCTCCATGTTTGCAGCAGAGGAAAGCTTTAAAGTCATGAACACATGAATACATTTCATTTAAAGATAAAATATCCCTAAAGTGTCTTCTTTCTTTTTTTTCAGTGTTTAGCAAAAGTGATAGTTATGCATTCCACTCTTGCATTGCTCTGTAAATAAAAACACAGTTGAGACTGTTAGTATTTGAGAAAAACCGTAGTAGTAGTCACTGCATGAATCATGATCAAATTGTGATCTCTTTGCTTATACACAGAAATACCTCAAACCCTGATAAAAAATGACTCACATTCCACGCCTGGGTACTTTCTCTTCTGTGTCTGTGCGGAGTGTTCAGGGTGTCCATCATCTGTCCCTCTTACATATGTGTTTGCGATGGTGAGCAGAGTGCAGTATGCTTTATCTTCTTCACTGCACGGATCAGCTGGGACAAACTCCTCCAGTTTCCCTGTCTTCATTTTGTGAAGCAAGACATGAATCAGCGTTCCATTGTAGAGCCTGCACATAACAGAACAAAGGCTGAACAATGTGAAATCAGTCGACTATAGGTTGGGTTCATATGATTGCATAACATTCAAGATTATGGGTAAAACATCTCGCTGGATGACAGCTAAGAAATTGTCTTTTAATGATCAAAATATCAGTAGCTTCAGAAAACAGTGCCATTATTCAGCCCCAAAGACGTGACTGTTGTCAGTTGAAAGCCTTTAAGCCAGGCGTGTGCAAACTCTTTGCACTGCCACATGAAACATATTTGAAGCGGAGGGCCACAGAGCGTCATCTACACAGTGGATCACTCAGATCGGTGCATTTTACATAGTTTTGACAGAGCCATAACAAAACATAAACTTTACCTCTGTATCTGTAGGTTGTAGTGGTAGAATGACGTTAATTTGCCAACCAACCAGAAGGCTTTGGCGTGAATAAAAAGGGGCCGCATTTGGTCTCCAGGCTATAGTTTGAACATCCCCACTATAGCTATAACGTGATTATGAGTATAAGTTTGTGGAGCCAATCCCAAGCAAACAAAAATAAGGTTCAACACTTGTCTGCTCTATTGTCAGAGCATGTTTGTAGAAGGACACTTGAGACATTACATGATGTCTGAGACAAATATGCAGACAATAAGGGTTCTCCTATCTTATCTTACTGTGCAATGATCGGCTGTGGAAGAGGTTCTTTGAGCAGCTGATTCAGGAGAAAACTCTCTCTGAAACATGACTGCCAATCATTCAACCAGTGACACCAGTCCCAGTCCAAGCTCTGCTTCGAATCTGGGTCCTTGGCTGCAACAGAAAGAACAATACAGTAACACAGGGAAGACATCTCTCTGACTGCACATGTCACTCAGAGAGATCAGGAGTCTAACCCACAACCTCCTGATGAGAGAGAGGAGACAGGATAACCACTCTGCCACAGTAACACAGGGACGACAAGCACACTTCAGTCAGAGACTGTTATTTACCTGCGTCTGGTCTGAGGTTTCTACCTTTGCACCAGCAAATCAGCAGGGCCCTCAGCAGTGATGGGTGTGGGAGGGGTGTGGCCTTCTTTAGCCAGTAGCACGTTGCAGCCATCGGGAGGGCCAGGTGAGACAGGTCAGAGGGGGCAGTGACTGGAGAAACTGTGGGTTCAGTCCCAGGGTGTCCAGTAGCACCCAGCGCCGCTGCTCCTCTGATGTCTGTTGAGCAGAGAATTTTAATGTTCAACTATTTTGAGCTTTAAATCATTGTCTTAATAATGTGACAAAACAGAACTAGTTCATTTGAAATGGTTTGGTAGTCTAAAGTTACCCTCATGTGCCTTATGCATTCTGAGCATCATAATTATTTACGGTGATGAGTTTACGAGGGTTATTCAAAACATTCAGAGACCAGAGTGGTCAGCTATCACAGTAATGCTGACAACAACAAGCACGCTAACAGCATAGCAGGCTTATACAAAACAGTTTATAATTTGAGAAGAGAACAGAACTGTACTTGGGCAAGACAGAATATAACTGGAGCTGTACAAAAATGCTGATTTTTTTTAGCATGTTCATAAACAGTTCCTTGCCTGCACTGCCTGGATTGATTACAAGAAAGCCTACAACTCAATGTCACACACATGGATCACTGAATGCCAGGAGCTGTACAGGACTCTAACTTCACTGCAAACTCGATGAACACCACTTGCACTAGGGACCATCAAATGTGGCATATTCCAAGGAGATGCACTGTTCCCACTGCTGTTCTGCATCAACAGTGACAAAGAGAGGGAAGGTAGTTCACACAGAAGGGGTCTCACTCCTAGAAGGAACAACAGCAGACACTGAGGACAGTTATCTTGGTATCCCACAAGCAAATGGCAACCTTGAAGAGGAAACAAGGAAAGCAGCTATGGCCAAATACCTCAGACGAGTAAGGCAAGTCCTGAGGAGTCAGCTCAATGGCAAGAACAGACCCAGGCAATAAACAGGTACAAGGAAGAGGAGCTGGAGGAACCATCATGGAAGGACAAGCCCCTGCATGGGATGTACCACCGGAACATAACTGAAGAAATCCTACCAATGGCATGAGAAAGCTGGACTGAAGGACAGCACAGAAGCACTCATCCTGGCTGCATATATTTACACACACATATATATATATATATATATATATATATATATATATTATTTATTTATTTATTTATTTATTTATTTGTTATTATTTTTTTATTTTTTTTTGAGTGAAAGGTGATGCCTCTGTGTTCTACAGCACCTCAGAAACTATTTTATACCAGCAGCAGCTTGGAGCTGCTGCTTTTTACCTGCCATAGACTGTGTGAATGGGCATTACCTCTTCTAGAGACTTGATGCAGAATGGGACATTCTCTGGTTTGACTTTATTGTATTGAACCTCCAGTTTGCATCTGTCACGTTCCTCCACGGTCAGGGTGCTGTCATTCCCCAGCAGCAGCCCATACAGCACCCTCCGCAGGGGCAGAGAGACCAGGTTAGCACTGGGTTTGTCCTTATGGTCCACCACCACGCTGAGACCCACCCGCTGTGATGTCAGCACATCCAGGAAGTCTGAGCTGAAGTGGGCTTTAGTCACCGGGAGTCTCATCCAATCAGGAACTATCCCCTCCATCTGTGCAGAGCAGTTGTGCTTTTCAACCTGAGGACTACACTGGCTTTATTTTGCAAAACTGTCTATAATAATGGACATAAATGGACAGACTTTTGTTTATCCAAAAGGAAATTCAATTTCCTCATTGTGCAGCCCCTAACGTGTGTAAAGTTGTCTCTGACCTGCAGGGGCAGTGGTGGGGTGATGTGATTGCTGAAGAACGCGATCAGAGGGCTGAGTCCAGGTGGAATATTGTAGTGATCTGCTGCCTCCCGGAGACTCTCAAGCATCTCCTCCAGCTGTGGCCCCTTTTCCAGAGCAGCCCTCAACATCTCCACAGGATCATCCACAGTCAGACTTCTGCTCAAACAAGACATATTATGTTTTGAATGATATTTAGTGATCATCTATCAGACCTCTCTCTCTCTTTCACTTTCTATATATGTATGTGTGTGTGTGTGTGTATATATATATATATATATATATATATATGTGGCAGGTGTAAAATGAATAGACCAGACACCAGCAACTCCAAAAAATTAATGTGGATCTTTTATTTCCCGACTGTCCCCAGCAGGAGAACAGCATTAAATTTTGGTTTGATTTGGCTTCTTTTCAAAGAACAGTTTCTTTGTAATAATCACTAGTCAAAGATCAAAATATATGACCAAAGACAACACTCTCAACAGGAAACTATAAAAAAAAGGAAAAGAAGACAACAGTAGTGGGCTTATCCTAAACAAAACAAGGAATAACAATACTTAATTCACTTCAACAGTACAGCTGAAACAGAATTACAGTTTAACAGTGAACTTCAACTTACATCAAAATGGCGGACAGACTGCCCAGTACAACTTATCACTCTGGAGAACCCTGGACAGTGCTATCTCCCCTCTGAATAAATCACACATTTACAAATGTACAAGATCAGTCACAAGTTAATACAACATTCTTAATATTCTCAACTATTACATTGGACTTATTTGAATTTAACACTCACGCCGTCACGCAGCTCCGTCTGTTACGTGAGCCGTTACTCTTTTCTCAGGATGGTAAATCTGAATCTCAATCTCGATCAATCCCAATCTTCGGGTTTACAACTTTGAATAATCTTAAAATAGGACACTCGTTACAGCCTTACTTATCAATATTAAAAGATTATTTTTATACTAAAACCGGATTTAAACTTACATTTTACTCTTCACACGCACCGTTCTGTGTCTGGTTCTCATTGAGGCATTTGGCTGTCTACCTTTGATGACGTCACGCGCGCGCGACTTTAAGTGACTACTGCATTATCCAAATAGTGGTGACATCTAGTGGCTAGGCCGAGAATTGCAACTACTGCTTGTTCAGTTAGATTCTGTTTTATTTGACCCGGCTACATTCTCCCCTGCCAGAAGTCAACGTCTCGGTGACTTCCTACACATCAGCTATAGCTTTAGACGTGTAAAGAACCATACCAGCTAACACCTGGGACAGTATATCTGGTGTGAAAGATACTGTGTTATTACAAGCACTTACAGGCAAGTTAAACGGGTTTCTGTTTTGACCTGCGGTTGCCCTTTCGCTTCTCCGTGGGGGTGGGGGTGTGGTTGGCGTGATTGTCTTGGATGGTGCTGTCCTCCTTCGTGGAGCAGGTACTGGTCGTTCCTCCGGCCCCTCAGACAACCCCGGACTTCCTACACCTGATTCTAGGGGAGGACATGAATCTTCACTGGGCCTGTCGCTCATATCAACATCCAACACTTGGTCATTTTCTGTTTCTAATTGGTCATCATCCCCCAAGTGGCTTTCCAGGTCCTCCAAACTTGGACCAACAGGTTCATCAATGTGTTCCACCAACAGGTATTCAGGTTCTGAGTCTGTGGATTCAATTTCTGAGTCTAGATTAGCTTCAGGCTCATGAACAAGAGGAACCGTTTGAAACTCTTGCCTGGGAGGTGGTAAAGGCCCTACACAGAGACGCAGATTGGACCTATGGACTCTCTTGACTGGACCTCCATTGACTGGTACTACAGTGTGTGTTGTCCCCTGGACATCAATGACTTCATGCACTTTTGATGACCATGCATCTTGAATCTTATTTCTGCCAATAGGACGATGGCGAAGGTACACATATTGCCCTATTTCAACAGGTGGACAGTAAACTTTTGCATTCTGACGGGCCATTCTCTCCGCTGCTTTCCTTTCAGCAAACACTCTCTGGCTCTCTCATGTGCATTCTGGAGTCGCTCTGTGTTCTCTGAGCCAGTCTGTGTTCTCAACTTTTGCTTCCTCCTGCCCCAGCAGAGCATCAACAGGAAGATGGGGGTGCATTCCAAACAACATGTAATAGGGGGAGTAACCAGTTGACGAGTGTGGGGTCACATTATAAGCATACACAAGCTCAGCTAGGTGTTCAGGCCAGCGGCGCTTTTTTTCAGGGGGCAGAGTTTTCAGGAGGTCATGTAAGGTTCTGTTAAATCTCTCGCACTGGGGGTTTCCTTGCGGATGATGAGGTGTAGTGCGGGTCTTTTTTACCCCATACAAGCTGCACAACTCAGCAATTACAGCACTCTCGAAATTTCGGCCTTGGTCTGAGTGCAAGCGCTCAGGCACCCCGTATTTCATGAACCACTCTTTCAGTATGACCTTAGCCGTTGTGTCTGCTCTCTGATTTCTTGTGGGGAAGGCTTGGCTGAACTTAGTGAACACATCTGTAAGTACAAGAACATTTTCACACCCATCACTAGCACGGTCGAGTATAGTGTAGTCGACAGCCACAACTTCAAGAGGGCGAGTAGCTAAAAATGGAGTTTGAGGGACACGAACTTTGGGCTGTGGCAACTTGGTTAGTACACACCTCTGACAGTTCTTGATCCATTTTTCAACATCCTCATGCATACCTCCCCAAAAGCATCTCTGTCTCAGGAGCCCAAGCGTTCGTTCTATCCCTTGGTGTCCCATCTGATTGTGTACACTGGTGAGAACTATTTCTTTGAGACAGTAAGGTAACAATAACTGGTGACATTTTCCAAGATTTACATCCTCAATTTCTCGATACAAAAGTCCATCTTTCTCTCTGAGACGTGGCCATTGTTTCAGGAGAGACCGTACTGAGGGTGGCAAAGCTTGTCTCTCTTGCAAAGAGGGCTTTTGTTTCTTGTCCCAGAGCTCTCTTTTAAAACTTTGAGTGTTGGATCAGACGCTTGGAATGTCCGAAGCTCCGCTTTGGTGTAACTGGGAAGAGTAGGTGTGTTGCTCTGCACTAACTCACCGTCCCCATTAGCTGGATCAACCACACTTAGCTGCCTCACCTTACAATGCTTTATCCCTGCAGTTGCTAACTCTGGACCTAAAGCAGTGCCTGCCCTAAGACTGTCACATATAGCTACACAACCATCAAACTCTGCATCCTCTGAATCTGGAACTGATCCTGCTAAAGCTGGTTGTCTGGAAAGGGCGTCAGCTGCTGAGTTACAACGACCAGGCCGGTACTTGACCTCAAAATCAAACACGGCTAACTGTGCAACCCACCGCTGTTGGAGCCCCTAAACTTGGCTGTGGACAGGTGGCAAGTGGGGTTATTGTCGGTCAGGACCGTGAATTTGGAACCAAGAAGGTAGCTGCGAAACTTCTCTGTAACCCGCCCATTTTAATGCGAGAAGCTCTAGCTTCATGCTACTGTAATTCCTGTCGTTTTTCTCTGCTGCCCCTCTAAGCCTGCGGCTTGCATAAGCTATGACCTTTCTCTTCCCACCCTGAACCTGATACAATACTGCACCTAAGCCAAGGTTGCTAGCATCTGTTTCTAGGATGAAAGGTAACTGAAAGTCGGCATAACCTAGCACAGGCGCATTGGTTAACTTCAGTTTGAGCACTTCAAATGCCTCAGAACAATCTGGTGTCCAGGTTGACTGGAACAACTGCTTGGCCTTAACTGGACTACTCTCCCTGATACAGGCATTGACTACATCATGAAGCGGCCCTGCAACATGTGAAAACCTCTCAATAAACCGCCTGTAATAACTACAGAAACCAAGGAAAGATCTGAGCTCTTTTACTGAGCTTGGAGTGGGCCAAGTCTTTACAGCGCTAATCTTCTCGGGATCTGTGCCTACACCCTGAGCTGAAACCTCATGACCTAAAAACTTGACTTTGGACTGGAGAAAGCGACACTTTTCAACTTTCACTTTTAGACCTGTGGTTTTGAGCCTCTGGAGGACAGTTTCAAGTCTCTCAAGGTGTTCGTCAAAGGTTTTTGAAAATACAAGAAGGGTCGTCCAAGTACACAAGAACAATCTGGAATACAAGGTCACTCATTGTTGCTTGCATCAAGCGCTGAAAGGTTGCCGGCGCGTTGCATAATCCAAACGGCATCCGCCGATATTCATAAAGGCCGAAAGGAGTGGTAAAGGCCGTTTTGTGCCTGTCTTTTTCATGGACTGCAACTTGGTGGTAACCGCTTGCAAGGTCAATGCTTGAGAAAAACTCTGCACCACTTAAAGCATCCAGACTTTCATCAATACGTGGTAAGGGAAATGCATCACGTCTGGTCTTTAAGTTCACCTTCCTGTAGTCGACACATAGTCTTAAACTGCCATCTGACTTGCGCACTAGGACTATTGGTGAGGGCATATGAACTTGAACTTTCTTTGATAACGCCCTTTCCTCAATAGCCCTGAGATGTGCTCTCTCACCTCTTTGTACTGATTTGGTGGAATCCTTCTGTAGGGCTGGTGAACAGGGATCTCATCCACTACAGGGATCTCATGTTGGACATAGTCAGTGTAGCCCAGGTCTTCATCCTGCACTGCAAAAACATCACAATACTTAAGTAGCAGTGCCCTTAACTCTGCTTGCTGCTCACCAGTGCCACCTAACTGTAGCCGATCAAACAGAGCCTGCAGGTCTTTGTCTGATCTATCCGTGCCCTTCTGATTGACAGTGACTTCCTCGTGTGTAGTTGATATGCGATGGAACTTAACTTCATAAGGGTCACTTTCAAGGCATTCACATGGGCTAAGAACACCTAACCTAGCTTTTCCTGGGAGCCACACATCATCTTGTAAGAAGTTGATAACTTGGACTGGGAACAGGTGACTACTGGCTGTAATAACAGTGGGCACCACAATAACACCACCAGGTAGAGGAGTGTTGCCTGGTTCCAATAACAGAGTGGACAAGTCTTTAGAGTCTCTCTTAGGGCCCCTAACATAAACTGTGGACACTGAAGGGCAGGCAGGTGACATTTATTTCTCTGTGCTACTCGAACCATAGCTGTTTCTTCTCATAATTTCCGCCACCTGAACTCTCTGAAAAGCTTCTCTCCACTCAGAATCCAGTTCTCCTCCAAGTGCTGCATCAAACTCTGTTAGTATCAACTCTCTGCACCTTTTTGCAATGTTCATTCCTATTATCCCAGGTGGGGATTGATCATGCTCACTTTTGTCTATTTTATTGTCATCTCTTATAATCAAAATCCACATTCAGGTAATGTCACTCCCATTACTTCAATATTTAGCTCGACATAACCCAAATACGGTAGTGGCAGTTTGTTAGCAGCAGTAATTTTTAACCATTTTGATGTACAATGCATATCTTTGTCCTCACCATTGAGATGGTTTCTGAAAAAGCTCTCGGTTAAAGTGCTAACATTGCTTCCTGAATCTATAAGGCATTGCAGGGAACACCCCCCTATTTGAATGTCAACAGTGGGGCATTTACCAACTGCATTTCTCAAAAAGCGCTCTTTTGTTAGTGTTTGTGGTGAGCCTTCAGATTTACCTCGCATTGCCTGGCTCATAGCAACCGAGGGACTCGTTTCCCGGCACAGTGGAAGCAGTTGTGCTTATCTGAGTGTGGGCTCTACGTGCAGGACATTGCCTAGCCATGTGTCCAACTCCTTCGCATCTCAGGCAGATCGGCTGTCCATCCTCAGTGTATCGGCCTTTTGGCCTATTGGTCATGCTCGGCACACCTGATTTTTTTTGTGTGTGTTAAGTTCACGCACAGCATTTGTCAACTCCCCAATAGCCTTACCTTGCTGGGCTATTATTTTGACCACTTCCTGGAGTGTTGAGGCCAAATCATTTTCTGTATTGCTGTTGGGTTTATCACTTACAGAATGTCCATCAAGACTCTCTCCCACAAGGTTCCGGCTCCTTGCCACATTTGAAGTTCGGTTACGATCCTCAAGGCTCCACATAATGGCCTCCTCACGAACATCAAACAGACTGGACTGTGGTCTCTCTCTGATGAGCCTTCGGAGCTCGCGGCGGAGGGCAGAGTCGCGGACCCCTTCAATGAACTGGTCTCGCATTGCAAGCTGTGGGTCAGTAACAACATTAGGAGAAGCTAACAAGGCAGAGTTCAACAACTGAGAGAGGGCGTGTGAATAGTCTCTCAAGTCTTCTCCATCTGACTGTCTGCGTGCATAAAATGCATGTAACAACTGTGGTGTTGTACGCTTCTCTCTAAATGCCTCACGTAGATAAGAAAACAAGACATTGGGTTCAACAGTGCGTCTATGACTACGCAGCTTAATCTCATCTAATGCGCAACCTCTTAAATGTGACAGAATAAAGTCGACTTGGTCCCTTTCCCTTAGACCCCTTAGACTCATAGCCCGCTCAAGCTCTTCAATAAACTCGTCTACAGAGAGAGCGTCTTTCCCTGGATCACCATTAAAGGGCACAATCTGCTTTTCTCTTGGCACATAAACAATAGACCTTGGTTGTACATCACTCAAAGAAGCAATACTTGACATTACAGCATCATGTTTCTGACTCAGTTCATTAAGTTTTTGTTTGTAACTCTAATATTTGGTTACCACTCTCTGATAAAGGTGCAACTGAACCACCTCCTGCTGGTTCACCTCCCGCACTGCTAGGTCCGGGCAATGAAACACCTGCTCCATCCTCGCTGTCTGACATCTTGTACAGTCTGTCTTTAAGTTACTGTCTCTGGTATCCTCGAGCTCTCTGGAACTGCTGCAGCGGGTACTCTCACACAGCAACAGTCTCTTCAGCTGGGCAGATCTCCTCTTCACCACTACTGTTGTCTTAAAAGTCAAAAAGGCTAATGAAAACAAAAATAAAACAGCCAAATTTACCAGGAAATCCCACTTCTGACACCAAAATTGGTCGCGGTGTGTGGCCAGGTGTAAAATGAATAGACCAGACACCAGCAACTCCAAAAATTAATGTGGATCTTTTATTTCCCGACTGTCCCCAGCAGGAGAACAGCATTAAATTTTGGTTTGATTTGGGCTTCTTTTCAAAGAACAGTTTCTTTGTAATAATCACTAGTCAAAGATCAAAATATATGACCAAAGACAACACTCTCAACAGGAAACTATAAAAAAAAGGAAAAGAAAGACAACAGTAGTGGGCTTATCCTAAACAAAACAAGGAATAACAATACTTAATTCACTTCAACAGTACAGTTGAAACAGAATTACAGTTTAACAGTGAACTTCAACTTACATCAAAATGGCGGACAGACTGCCCAGTACAACTTATCACTCTGGAGAACCCTGGACAGTGCTATCTCCCCTCTGAATAAATCACACATTTACAAATGTACAAGATCAGTCACAAGTTAATAAACATTCTTAATATTCTCAACTATTACATTGGACTTATTTGAATTTAACACTCACGCCGTCACGCAGCTCCGTCTGTTACCTGAGCCGTTACTCTTTTCTCAGGATGGTAAATCTGAATCTCAATCTCGATCAATCCCAATCTTCGGGTTTACAACTTTGAATAATCTTAAAATAGGACACTCGTTACAGCCTTACTTATCAATATTAAAAGATTATTTTTATACTAAAAACCGGATTTAAACTTACATTTTACTCTTCACACGCACCGTTCTGTGTCTGGTTCTCATTGAGGCATTTGGCTGTCTACCTTTGATGACGTCACGCGCGCGCGACTTTAAGTGACTACTGCATTATCCAAATAGTATGGTGACATCTAGTGGCTAGGCCGAGAATTGCAACTACTGCTTGTTCAGTTAGATTCTGTTTTATTTGACCCGGCTACATATATATATATATATATATATATATATATATATATATATATATATATATATATATATATATATATATATATATATATATATATATATATATATATATATATATACACACACACACACACATATACATATACATATATATATACACACACGCACATATAGATAGATGGATAGATAGATATACTTTTTTTTTTTTTTTTTTATCGAAACTCATCAAAACTTACTGAGGCTACTGAAGTTTTGGTGACAGCAAGTTGTCAGAACTGATGGAGAGTATATTGGCTTAGTTGGATCTGGGACACCTGATATACCTGATCCTGTGTCCCCTGTGTACTGCTCTGTCCTCATCAAAGCTTGTGCTCACCAAAGATTACTGGGATTAGGGCTTGTGTTGAATATGATAATTTGTTTCTTAGATTTTTTTTTCAGAGATGTTTAAAGATACAATATGAAACCCAACTAGGATTTAATGATGACGTTTACATTTCAGCCCACGCTGGGAGAAGAAAAATACAAGATTCAAAACAGAGATTCAGATACAGAACAGATACGAAAGTCAACTCACACACACTGACACGGACAAGTAAAAAAAGTAAAACTTTTTTGTCAATAGTTAAACAAATACGTTTAATGGGAAATAAGAAGGGAAGTCAGTCAGTCTACATCAGGAAATAAAGTGATGGTGTCCACCAGTGACAAAAAGAAGAGCCATGTTCTCTTACATTTATTAGGGATGCATTTAAGTGAGAATCTAAGCTTTTCCAACAAATTCTAGAGCACATTCCTCATCCACTGGTCATGAGCTGGGGGGTTGCAAATCTTCCATTTCAGTTAAATGAGCCTGCGAGGCAATACGATGGTCCTTTAGGGGTCCAGAACAGTTTGTATCAAGTCAGACACCAAATGTAGCTGACACCGGGTTAGGATTTAGAGTGTGGCAGTATGCTTGGATAAGCCTATCAAAAATACTCACCCAAAAAATACTGGGCACGATACTGGGCTGGTGATTGTCCACATCTATTACACTAAACACAAACAGACAAATTCTGGATAATTTAGTGTTTGCATTATGATCTGCTGTGGAAAAACCTTGAGTCAGGCAAATTGTACCTGGATGAGAGGTCAGCAGAAGATGAAAAATATTGTCATTATAAAGTAATTTTATTTTTTCAAAGTCAAATCCTAAAGACCATACCTGAGGGAGAAAAGCTGCAAATCTTCAACAAAGGGGGCAGTACAGCAGGACCATGCAACTATGTCCTGAACTGCCTCCAAATGGCCAATGTTTCCTTAACTACAAAATTGTCTTACAGCAAAAGATGGAAAAGGGGAAGTTGAGAACTCAGAATAGAAGATGAATAACATCTGGACACATTCTCCATTTGCAGCCAAACAGGCAAAAGAATATCATCCTCACACGTCCAATCCAAGAGTTTCTGTATATTTGCAGACCAGTAATATTTTTTGAAGTTGGTAAGATCACCCTTAGACAAATGCAGAACAGATCTATGAATTCTAGCTGGTTTCCCACAAAAAAACTGATATTTTTTCTACAGTCTGTGTAAAAAGATTTAGTACAGGAACATGTTGAAAAAGATGAAAAAAATAGTTTTTGGGTCTTTGGGTCAACAAAAATATAAAAAAATAAAATAAACTTCAAAAATAACTACTGTAAAAAGTTGGATTGACTGATATGCACAGGTACACACAGGTAAATAAATAAAATATGATTAAAAAACTACTGCCACTTTCAACTACCCTCAAGCATCACGACAAACAACCTAGCCGGGTAAAGATGCATGGGCTTCAGGCCTAGGGTATGAAGTTCTCATAACATTGTGGTAAGCAAAGCAGGACAGATGTCCTCAAAGAAGTGAGGAAGAATGTTCTTGTAACGCAATTGTCCTCGTAACTCCAGAGTTTTGCACACCACCAGATCACAGGTCTGATGACTGTCAAAGCCACTTCCTGAGGTTTGGCAGCGGACTGGGGTTTGGGTGCTGCACGGTGGGCATCGTCCAAATCTGGGATTGGTTATCAAGATATTCTCAAAGACATCCAGAAGCAGCTCAGAAAAAAGCATGACAATATGATGAAATAAAAAGAACCTTGTGTATCTTCAGGAACCCTCACAATTATGGCTTTGAGCCTAACATTTTCTTCAACCACTGTAGTTACATTAGCCTCCATATCACACATCCTTCTGCGTTTCTGTAGCTGCATTTTACACTCAGGAAATCTTTGGCTGGTGGTCATTAATAGAGGTGTGAATACCATCAAACTTTGATTCAAGTCGTTTTATGGACACTTTAAACTCCACCGATAGTGCTGTCCTGTGCTGTCTACTAGCATAGTTTTTAGCATAGCCTTGATATTGGCATTCCCCTTCTTCTTTTGCTCATTTTTTGATCTAGTAATCATTGTGGCAGTCTATAGTTTAACTACAATGATATAAAAAGTCACTTTCCTCAATAATAAATAATACAGTTGAAGTAATTAATGGCAGAAGACGACTCCATGATGCCATCAGCCTGGAAGTCCCTCTCTGTTTATTATAGATAAGCACAGGCACAACACAGCAACTCATGACACACAATTGGCACATCCACAAAACCTCTACTGTGCCTTTCATTGCGATTATGATTGTGATTTCATTGTGACCTTTGCTTAAACAGAGTAAATGGAGCTTTTCAGATAAAATGTGCCATTGCACTGGCTCACCACAGGGTGCACTGTGAGCTGTGACTCCCATCTTTTATCCTCCCTGAAGGATGCAGGTTCCAAGTGCCAAGCTGCAGAACAAAGTGTTGTTCTATCAGCCGGCATTCTTATGAACACATCTCACCAGTTTGTCGTTCCTGCACTTAAAATATAATGTATTTGTGATTCTGTGATCCTAGGTGGATGTTTGAATGTGTGATTATGTGTCATTTTATTGTCTTAAAGCCATAGTAAGTAACTTTTTTTTGCAATTATTTTATTTTTTTTGCACTGAAATTCATCATGGTACTGACCCTCTGTAACCTGGAACAGAACCAGGTGTTGCACAGAACATTCTTTCAAACAGGATGAGTTCTCTAATGAAGAGTTTAAGGTACCTGATCCATTCTAGCAGAGCATGTGGTTTGGACTCTTGGTCGGATGTAACGCCAGGCGGCAGTGGGATCTTTATGTAGTCGTTTCCCACCAAAACAGCAAAGCCGGGCAGGAGCTGAGGGTGGATTTGGTTAACCTCACAGAATCGAGAGGAGGAGTATCTCTTACAGGGAATGAACTTCTTTCCATCACGCTGTTCCACCGCCTGCCACCTACAGGACACACAGTACACCTCTGTCACCTTTTTCACTTTTAGAAAAGTACTTTATTTTAATAGTATTATTTATTTTCCTTTTTTTTGATCCAGACACACCATGTTAATGAACATACATCATTTCCTTTTCAATGGTGTGATACTACACGGTTTTTAAAATGTACTTATTTACAAAATGAAATCAGCATGTGGCTGTTCAAGCTTGTCAAAGCCTGATCTCGTCAAGAGATCAGGCTTTGACAGCGCTGGGATTATCAGGTGCCACAGTGGGGCGGCAGTGGCAAAAACTGCTGTGTCTTTAGGCAGCACTTCATCCACATTGCCTAGTATGAGTGTGGTGAGTGTTGGTGGTGGTCAGAGGGGCTGATGGTGCAGATTGGCAGTCTTGCTTCCATCAGTTGGTCTCAGAGCAGCTATAGCTACAATATTAGTGTGGAGTGAATGAAGAATGTTCTGTAAAGCACTTTGGGTGTCTTGAAAGGCACTATATAAATCTAATGCATAATATAAATAATAATAATAATAAATAATAATAATAATAATAATAATAATAATAATAATAATAATAATAATAATAATAGAAATGATGATAATAAACATTTGACAACAGTAACAATATATAATTTACTAGAATATTTGTAAAAGGGAACTCCCCAGAAGCTGCCTGAGCTTATAGAATGGTCCCCAAAATACAGTAATAAGTACATCAGTATAATGTATCATTTATTCTGATAATAATACTTTTAATAATAATACTACAATTTAAGCATTATCCCATACCAAAGATCACCAGCAGGGAGGGGGAAGAGAGTAGTACAAACTGTCCCATGCTTCCTGACTTAAAGCCAATAGGACTCCTCTGGTGTTTGGCCCTTCTACTGCCACTGGTTGGACCTCGGACTGTCCAGGAGCTCGCACACCATGCTCTGTCTCAAATGTTGTTGAACAGCCTTGTGCACGCAAGAGCATGGGAGCTATACAAATTGTGACACTCATAGATCCATGTGTTTATTTGCTCTCAAACAAAATTCCTGGATCTTTCCTCTTTCCTGGAATCTACAACCCTCTCAGCTGACTAGCTGGTCCCTTTAAAAAGGCATACTGGAGCAGAAGAGGCATTGTACCTGAAGTGTGCAGTGGGCAGTGTTCCTCCTTTCAGCGGGAAGATGAAGAAGTCGCTGTCATTGGAGAGCACAGGACAGCCCCACTCTTGAGCCAGTGCTGCCACCTAGAGGTGGGATTATCATTGTGAAAAAAACATGTCAAATACATTCTTGGTACAAATCACCTGCCTCAAATGCTAATCAGAGACTTCACAAGGCTGAAGGTGAGACAGCCAATACACAATAGAGGCATAAAACCCATAATGATGTTGATTATAAAAAACAAAACAAAAAACAAATAAAAGTACTATACTCCTCCCTTCAGGCTAGACTTAGTAAACTCAGGTTAGGATAAAGCCCAGTTCCATCAAATTGAAAATGGCTTCTGGGTTGGAGCTGAAACATCAGCATCGTTTCCACAGTTCCACAGAACTGGTACGGGTTCGGTACAGACCCTGAGTGAATGTACTACCTTCCCAAAGGGGTCTGAAATGCTTGGGACTTGGAAGCTCACAGGGATGGAAGGGGGGGGTTCACTCCAGATATGAACATTAGTAACAGACAAATCAGACGCCTTCTTCCTTCGAGGTTGCTCCTGCTAGAGTTAGCAACAGGTTTGATGGACAGCATTGCTGAGAGTCTGCTCCCTGCTAGACCAGTGGTGCGGGCGAGAGTGGGCGTTACTTTTAACAGCTTCACATCAGATTCCAAATATGGAACGGCTCCAAATTTGTCCCTATAACTGCTAGCCTCAATGAGCTTATTTGACTCGAGCTGAACGCTATGGGTGACATCACTCTCACTTAGTTCTTCATACAGTCTATTGTCATGCCCAAAAGCAGCTTGGGCAGTTTGTAATGAAATGTTGTAATGAAGTGCCCCCCCAACTTTTCTACGCCAAGGTGACCCTAGGTGAACTGTGCCAGTGGAAATTAGAAAATGATCTTGATTGCAAAAAACAATGTTCAGATGACCAGCATTGAAAATGTCTTTACTTTGTGTAGTATGGATTAAAACACATCTATCTATACGAAGGCCACTAGGTTAAGTCACACATCCCATGTGTAGATGATCCATATTGTAAAAGAACATAACATCTCCATGGAGACACACAGGTGCTGGAATTTTCATTAAAAAAATTGCGCAGGGAACCTTGAAGACAGTTTCATTTTGAGGGTGAATAAAGCGTTTTTACTGCACCCCTTTTCCTATAATTTTGCCAAATAATAATCATGGTAATGAAAACATAGGATATAGTCAGTGCCAATCACCCACCTGTGGATCGGCTTCAGTATACCAGCGGGCCAAAGGGACACCCAGGTGTTCCAGTGTCTGTCTATACACTTCCCAGATGAGGGTGGGCAGCACGCCCTTGGCACGCCCTGTTTCTGCAGCTCTGTGGGCTTTCTCAATGCGCTGCTTCCCGCGCTCTTCCTCCGTTGCCCGTTTCAAATCCGGAAATTCCGAACAGCCATCGAAAACTACGTACGAAGAGATGTTGCACTCCTTCAGCACACTAAAGAACTGCTCCACCAGGTCCTTGAACGCAACGTACTCGCCCCCGCGGTTCTGCTCCAAGCCTGTGTAAAGAGCATGGGATTGTTACATTGAGCAAGGCTATGTAGGACAGAACTATGTGAGGGTTCATGTGTTGTCAGATGTACATTTTTGGTTGCTATAACAGTCAAACCTATAAATTCTAGGGCTCTCTTTCCTCTTATTCTGAGATCTTGCAAAAACGTGGCTGTGGCAGTGAGTGTGCAACTAATTAGGGTTGGACAGAACTTTATTTAAAATTGTTTGTCCCATATGTTTCACCACCTAATGACGTCCATCCATCCATTTTCTTCCGCTTATGCTCCAGGAGACATCCTGAGCAGATGCCCGAGCCACCTTAGCTGGTGACATGTAGGAGCAGCGGTTCTATTCCAAGCTCCTCCCGTGTGACTGAGCTCCTCACCCTATCCCTAAGGGAGCGCCCAGCCACCCTGCAGAGGATACCACAACAGACCGATACAGCAACTGCATCACTGGAGACGCTGTACCAATCTGCCTGTCAATCTCACGCTCCATCCTTCTCTCACTCGTGAACAAGATCCTGTGATACTTTAACTCCCCCATTTGAGGCAGGGACTCACCACCTACCTGGAGAGGGCAAGCCACCTTTTTCCGGTCAAGAATCAATCATCAGATTTGAAGGAGCTGTTGGTCATCCCAGCCACGTCACATTTGGCTTCAAACCGCCCCTGTGCCTGTTGCAGGTCTTGGTTCAATGAAACCCTCAGAACAACATCATCTGCAAACAGCAGAGATGAGATCGTGTGGTTCCCAAATTGGACCCCCTCTCCCTGGATCCACAAAACACATGTGGACTGGTTGGGCAAACTCCCATGAACCCTTGAGGATCCGATGGAGAGTATAGAGCTGGTCCAGTGTTCTACAGCCGGGACAAAAACTTTACATGATGAAAACAGAGATTTTGACTTATTCGTTTTTGACATATAGCAGCTCCGCTGGCGCCGAATCTTCCGTATAAAGTTTAATTGATATGGCTCATACTACTACTGCGCGTTCACACCTCGATCTGTGCGAAACACGGAAAAAGTTTTGCCTCCCCTGCGTGACCCACTCCAGTCGCACCTCGAAGCGTCTCTGCACAGGGTTAACATGGGAATCACGCCCAATAGACGCGAGTCGCATTCAGTTTGGACCAGTGAGGTGCGGTCAGGTGAGGTAGGTGAGGCCATGCCTCACATGTCATCACAGAGAAAAAAGAAATGAAATGGTTATATTTAGCCAATGACTTTTGTAGGTGGCGCGATAGCGCCACCTACAAAAGTCATTGCGTCAAAAATACATTGCGTCAATGGGACATCAACTTAGTCGTAGACCCACCAAATTCGGCACACACGTTCATCAAGTGATGCCAAACAAAAAATATTATTATGGTCACGCCCTCTGACAAACTGGAAGTCGGCCATCTTGGATTGAAAATTCCGAAATGCCGAGTCAGCATTTTTGTTGACGTTGCATTTTCGTCAACTCCTCTGAAGGCGCTTTACCCGCAGGGCTGAAAATCACTGGACATCATCTAGACAAGTGGGGCATCAAAAGTTATCCAATTTACATTGATACGTATCATGGTTTCCGTGCAGCGAAGCTGTAAAATTCCATCGTAATTTTCGTAATTTTCAAATGTCAAAATTTGCTCCCATTTGCGGATACAAAGTCCAATTTGACTCAAATTCAAATCATTTGTAAAACTTTCTGGCCTAGACCTATTCATTGTGAAAAAAAACAATTTGGTGCAATAGCGCCCCCTACAGAATAACAAATTAATTTGTACGGAGGTCCAAAAATTTACTTTTCCCAAATGTTACGAAATTTGACACAAAATTCCAGTGGGTCATCCCAATCAATAAAGTCAAACAGACCCATGTCGTTTTTTGTACCGTGTTGCTATGGCGATGCGCCAAAATGCCCATGTTATCCGAATGGGAACGCTCAGAAAATTTCCCATTCATGAGAAAAACATTAGTTTCATGGAATTAAGTGAAATTTGCCAGAATGACTCTTCATGTCATCCCAATCAAAAAAGTCAATCACATCCATGTCATATTTTTCACTCTGTTGCCATGGCGATGCACGAAAAACCCCATGTTATCCTAATGGGAAAATTTACAAATTTTTGGACATTTCAAAGTCTTATAATGGCTTCATACCTTCAATGAAGAACGTGAGATTTGGCACGTTGATTCTTTACATCGTTCCCGTCAAAAAAGTCCAGGTGCCAACTTTGTATTTTGCACGGTGTTGCCATGGCGATGCCTGGAAAAACCCATGTTGGTGCACTTTGTGCATCAGTGCTCCCAATATCTTTTGACTTTGTTTGGTCACAAGTGCAGCCCAAAGCCACAATAAAACGGAGGTAAGTGTCGGATCAGCGCCACCTGCAGGGAGTGCCCGGTCGGCCGAGTGCGAAGCGCGGCCCGCGAGGGCCGTTCGATGCCGCTTGCGGCTTTAATTTTCTATTTAACTTTGCAATTTTAGTTCTTTTTTATTCAAAATCGCTGAATTTTTACGTTTACCGTTGAAATACTGAGAAGAGACGTGCGGGGAGGCACCGGCCGCTACATAGTTACCCTGCCTCATGTTAGGGGGCTCTCGTGAGCCCAGGGATTCTTGCAACTCCCGCAGAACAGGGGCCGCAGAATAGTGACAGCAAGCCACAGTTTAGGCTTAGCAAATCAAGTTTAGTAATCCATTCACTATTTTCTTTCTGTCTGGCCCTACTTTTTAAATGGAGGAAGATACATATTAAAGCTCAAGCAGTTTTCTAAACTGGACTTTCAGTTGAAGCAGGAGGTTATGATTTAAGAAAGACTAACGCTAAAGGAGCTAAATGGTTTGCTCCAGACAACAGGACGAAAGACTCGCTCTTTTCAAACAGAGACGTACACTCACCTAAAGGATTATTAGGAACACCTGTTCAATTTCTCCTTATTGCAATTATCTAATCAACTAATCACATGGCAGTTGCTTCAATGCATTTAGCGGTGTGGTCATGGTCAAGACAATCTCCAGAACTCCAAACTGAATGTCAGAATGGGAAAGAAAGGTGATTTAAGCAATTTTGAGTGTGGCATGGTTGTTGGTGCCAGACGGGCCGGTCTGAGTATTTCACAATCTGCCCAGTTACTGGGATTTTCACCCACAACCATTTCTAGGGTTTACAAAGAATGGTGTGAAAAAGGGAAAAAAATCCAGTATGCGGCAGTCCTGTGGGTGAAAATGCCTTGTTGATGCTAGAGGTCAGAGGAGAATGGGCCGAGTGATTCAAGCTGACAGAAGAGCAACGTTGACTGAAATAACCACTCGTTACAACCGAGGAATGCAGCAAAGCATTTGTGAAGCCACAACACGCACAACCTTGAGGCGGATGAGCTACAACAGCAGAACACCCCACTGGGTACCACTCATCTCCACTACAAATAGGAAAAAGAGGCTACAATTTGCACGAGCTCACCAAAATTGGACAGTTGAAGACTGGACAAATGTTGTGTCTGGTCTGATGAGTCTCGATTTTTGTTGAGACATTCAAATGGTAGAGTCAGAATTTGGCGTAAACAGAATGAGAACATGGATCCATCAGGCCTTGTTACCACTGTGCAGGCTAGTGGTGGAGGTGTAATGGTGTGGGGGATGTTTTCTTGGCACACTTTAGGTCCCTTAGTGCCAATTGGGCATCGTTTAAATGCCACGGGCTACCTGAACATTGTTTCTGACCATGTCCATCCCGTCATAACCACCATGTACCCATCCTCTGATGGCTACTTCCAGCAGGATAATGCACCATGTCATAAAGCTCGAATCATTTCAAATTGGTTTCTTGAACATGACAATGAGTTCACTGTACTACAATGGCCCCCACAGTCACCAGATCTCAGCCTGATAGAGCATCTTTGGGATGTGGTGGAACGGGAGCTTCGTGTCCTGGATGTGCATCCCACAAATCTCCATCAACTGCAAGATGCTCCCATCAATATGGGCCAACATTTCTAAAGAATGTTTCAGCACCTTGTTGAATCAATGCCACGTAGAATTAAGGCAGTTCTGAAGGCGAAAGGGGGTCAAACACCATATTAGCATGGTGTTCCTAATAATCTTTCAGGTGAGTGTACAAAATGGTAAGAAATTTAATTACTTCAATCCATTGAAAATTGGGGAACCAGAATAAGGATAAAAACAATTAAAAAAAACAGCTTTTTTTTTTTTATTAGAGCTATTTCATACGGACTTCGGAACTTTTATTTTGAAATTCTTTTTTATTCTGGCTCCAAGTCACTGGGAGAGAAACTGACCCGGGCCAAATGTTCTGACGCCTGGTTTATATGTTTGTAAATCTGAGCCACGAACCTCACCGCACGTCACTGCCCTCTACAAACATGCTCTGACAATGGAGCAGACAAATATTGAACCTTATTTTTGTTTGCTTGGGATTGACTCCACAAACACAATTTATAGTCATAAGTCTGTGGCTCACTCCACTCCCTGCACCCGCGGATATTTTCTTAAAATTATTTCGCACTTTATAACACGCACCAAGACCCTGATATCTCCACATCTCTTCAAATGACCTTAAAAGTATTTATTTATTTTGTAAAATAAACTTAACATTGATTGGCATCTATTCTGTGTATTTTTGTCATAGTCTATGATAAAATACTAGGTTTCTTATGTTATTAAGCTTTCTTTGACTTGAAAGTATCTCTCCCTAACTTCCGTGTCAATTAATCAAGGTTTAAATAAACTGTCCCACTCGTGCGCTCACCTGAGGTAAAATAAAGGTGATAAACCAGATTGGATCCGTCTATCACCAAAGAACTTGCGCCGAACAGCTCGTCCTTGTAAATGTTTTGGCTTCTCACTAGTTTGGTCATGTTTCTGACCCCCATCTTCTCTTTTCTGACGCGCTGACGCCTGTAGTGCGTCTGATTCAATAGCGCCTCTGACTCTCATCTGAATTCTCAGTGCGCACTTTTGGGTGCGCCTTTTCGGTTTCGTTTTTAACTGGTGGTGTTTTAATTGACTTTCAAACCTTGGGATTGCTTAGTTCAGTGGGTGTGGCAATTGTAGTAGGTCCAGTTAGTTACACTAATAGTACTTCTACTACTCACTTGTACTTGTACTTGTACTACTAACTAGGTAGATATACTATAACTGGTAATTATAGGGAGACACAGAGAGCGAGAGAGAGAGAGAGAGAGAGAGAGAGAGAGAGAGAGAGAGAGAGAGAGAGAGAGAGAGAGAGAGAGAGAGAGAGAGAGAGAGAGAGAGAGAGAGAGAGAGAGTCAAAGAGAGACAGAGAGAGAGAAAGATTTAAAAACGTAAATACAATGCAAAACATCTGTATGAGGCGCCGTGCGTCTTTACGCGCTGCTTGTCAGCTCCACAGGCGCGGCTGACAAGAAACGCAGCGCTCCTCTCCTCCTTTGTTCCGATTGGTCGGCTGGCGCTGACCACGCCCCTCTCTCTGTGGAGATTGACTGATCTGCTTCGGTAGTTAAAAAGAAAGAATCCATAGAGGCGCGTGTTTGGGTTAGTCACTGACGCCAAATGACCTGACACAACTCCAGTTAGACCTGTTCAAACAGCTCTGTTTATTCAAATGTTACTAATTCCAAGCAAATTATTAACTGATGCATTATTCTGAGAGACAAAAATGAATCAAATAAATATTTACATTTTATAATTATCATGATGAATTTTAGCCCCTGACCCAAACATTAGGCTGGAGGCTTTGGACATGACTGATGTCTGACAGTGCAGGGTGACCTATAACAGTCCCAGCCATGTTCTGACTTGGGCCTGTCAGTTTCTGTTCTGTTGCATGAAGAAGAGGTGCAGAGTTTCAGGAATCTTGAAGATCTTTATTGTCTGTTCCAGTAATACAGTCTGGTCAGTGGCTAACAAAGTGACACTACACCGTTTTTTATGGTCCTCCCTCAGTGCGAGTCGTGCTCCTGTATGAAAGGAGGCTACAGGGAAGAGATGTGGCCTTGACCAAAATCACCGAAATGTAGCTGCTTTATCTCAGTTTCCTGTGATTATCATAAATGGAAACTGCTGCATGGGAAGCTGAACGTTTTGTACCTGTGTAAAAAAAACAAGCAATGTATTATATTTGTATATTGTTCACAGGCTGCAACAATAAATCAAGTTATAATAATAATCAAACTTAGTCAACTACGAAAAAACAGTTGTGTTTGTATTTTGATCATTGTAATTGCTCTCTGGACTGTACGAACAAAACCACATTTTTATCACAATGCAGCAACAGCATTATTACATCAAAATGTCAAAAACGCATAAACTATTTCTGATTTTCACCATTAACTTGCTTGATGGGTAAATATTCTCTACATGGAAGCCTTTGTCACCAGATTTGACTCTTTACTTGGTTGATCATGTTTTTCAAAAATCTAAATGCAGATATAGATATAATCGACTAATAAAAAAATATATCACTGACAAGTCACCTCCAAAAGCCCTGGTCAGACTGAAACTCTCCACGAGCCTTCAAGCAAAAGGTAAGGCAAGTTTATTTGTACAACATGACTCGTACTCAAAGTATTTCAATCACAAGACAACAAATCAAAACAGAAATAATCATAAATAATCATCATAAAATGAACAATAAAAGAGAGGAATGCAGAATGAAAACCTTTCAGTCATATGCACAGCTAAACAGAACTGGAGCCTGGATTTAAACATTGTCAAAGTAGAGGCCTGTCTCACATCTTCAGGAAGACTGTTTCAAGGTTTAGCTGCAGAAAACTGATTCCTGAGGCACATGAAACGCTGATTCCCCATGTTTAAACCAGGACTACAGCAGGAGGCCGGTCGCTGAAGTCCTCAGAGTGTGAGATGGTTTTGTCAGTTACAGGTGCAAAGTGAGTCGGCTCTAAGTGTCTGACATATATATATATATATATATATATATATATATATATATATGTATGTATATATATATATATATATATATATATATATATATATATATATATATATATATATATATATATATATATATATATATATATATGTGTGTGTGTGTGTATGTGTATATATGTGTGTGTGTGTGTGTGTGTGTGTGTGTGTGTGTGTGTGTGTGTGTGTGTGTGTGTGACGTGTGGTGAGGTTCGTGGATGGTGAGGCACTGATGTCGTCACAATCAGATTTACAAACATATAAACCAGATGCCGGCAACTAAATTTGGCCCTGGGCCAATTTCTCTCCCAGTGACTTGGGGCCAGAAAAAAAAAAAAAAAAAATTCAAAATGAAAGTTCCGAAATCCGTATGAAATATCTCTAATTGTATGAAATAAAAATCTGATTTTATATTGTTTTTTATCCTTATTCTGTTTCCCCAATTTTCAGTGGATTGAAGTAATTAAATTTACCATTTCGTACCACTCTGTTTGAAAAGAGCGAGTCTTTCGTCCTGTCGTCTGGAGCAAACCATTTAGCTCCTTTAACGTTGGTCTTCCTTTAATTATAACCTCCTGCTTCAACTGAAAGTCCAGTTTAGAAAACTGCTTGAGCTTTAATATGTATCTTCCTCCATTTAAAAAGTAGGGCCAGACAAGAAGAAAAAAGTGAATTATTAAAGTTGACTTGCTAACTCTAAAGTGTAGTTTTCGGCCCCTATTCTGCGGGAGATGCAAGAATACCTGGGCTCATGAGTGCCCCTTAACATGAGGCAGGGCAACTGCGTGCCTCACCCGGCGCTTTTTCACAGCCGCTTAAAGCAGCAGCTGTCTGATTTCAAGGGTAAACGTAAAATTCAGCAATTTTGAGTAAAAACAAATATAAAATTGCAAAGTTAAATAGAAAATAACTTTATAGTACAAATCATTGGATAAATATAACCATTTAATTTATTTTTTCTCTGTGATGACAGGTGAGGCACTGCCTCACCTGACTGCACGTCACTGATATATGTGTGTGTATGTATATGTATATGTGTGTGTGTGTGATGCACCTAAGAAGCTGTATTACTTGATATATCCTTCAGTTAACCTTCATAACCTTCATTAAAGGTCCTATATTACACCATAGAGGACGTTTGTGAGCCATGTTACCTCATGTGTTTTGTCTCATTTGCATGTTTGAATAACCCTTAATTATTGGTCTATCTACATCTCCAAAGTTCAAATGGTCTGTTCCACCTTGTGATGTCACAAAGCGCTAGTTTTCAAGTTAGTATCTACCTTTTACCATTTGTGCAATAGAGATGGCCTCTTCCAGGTTTGAAATTCTCCAAATGATTCTAGTGAAGGTGTATGGAGTTTAAAAACATAGTGGGGCTTCCTGTATTACCACATGATGACATCACAAGGTGGAACAGCGTGTTTTCAGTTTGAGAGAAGAACTCAGAAGAACTGTAAATCTACAGGGTTTGTGTATTAAACATTTGTGAATGAAACAAAACACAACTCCAGGTCTGTTTGTGATGAGGAAACAAGTCAAACAGCTTCATAACATAGACCAAAAAGCGTAATATTAGCTCTTTAAATAGCCTGACTGTTATTGTATTCCACACAGCTGCACGCGGACCCCATCGCCTCACCTGGCGTAAAGGTGACAGACCAGATCCGTCAATCACCAAACGTCCCGCAACTGGGGTCGTTATAGCCAATGGCCGCTAGATGACGCCATTGCCGCGTAAAAACATTCATACTACTGTACAACGTGGCACGTGCTGTTTCCCACTGGACAGTAAACATCATGAGTGCATATATGGCTCGTTGGTCTAGGGGTATGATTCTCGCTTAGGGTGCGAGAGGTCCCGGGTTCAAATCCCGGACGAGCCCTCAAGATTTTTATTTTTTGTGCAACAATAATAATAGGCTAATAACAATAATATCATTACCTCCTCAAAAACATACCTGAAGTTATGTTTTGTTTCTTTCACACACACACTGAGGGTTTGAGTAACCCTCAGTCTTATTAGTCAGTCTACACCTCTAAAGCTCAAAATGCTCTGTCCCGCTTTGTGTCATGTACATGTACCCGTGCTGTTACTTGTTATGGAAATAAATCTGCTCAAATGCATTTTTGTTTGGTCAGTTCATTATTTTGCTGCATAAATCCTTACCCTGGACTATGCTGCAGTGGCCTTTTGGTTTTGTTTGGTTTAAATTCGTCTAAGTTTGTTTCCTAGACAATTAGCCAGTGCAAATAATAAAAACAATTCAAACTTAAAAAAAACTTTATTGCATATTTTATCCTGTCATAACATTTTAGTCTCATTTCATATGACTCTCATGTTTTGGTCTCTTAAATATAGCACCTGAACAGTAATATCCAAAAATGTAAATCTATAAATGACATTGTTCACATACAGATAGTGTCAAAAGCAGTGCCACTACCAAAAAATTAAAGATGCACTATGTAACTTTTCTGGTGTAGGGTCTTCCACATGTTTGTATCCATGGAGATGTTATAGCTTTGCCCAAAATGTTCAAAAATATGGCAACGTCTTTACTGTACGCATGGCACTTACATATCTTGCATTTATTCAGTTACAGATATTATTATCTCTAAAACGCATCTGTATTGTGACCCGAGTTGCCTCTAAACAGATCTGACCTGTAACTTGTTTGTCTCCATGGATGAAAAGTTTAATGCCATGCTGTAAGTGGGTAGTACTCAGTTACGTTTACTTGAGTCACTTTTTAAAGACATTGTACTTCAGCAGCATACTTTCACTCCTACTTGAGCAATATTTGTACTGAAGTAACAGTACTCTTACTCGAGTAATATATAGTACAGTGTAACAGTACTCTTACTCGGGTAAAAGTTGTTGTTCCTCTTCCCACTGTAAGTCTACAAGCGACAAAAGATTTATGTTGTCAGTATGAAATGATTTGATTTAGTTTTTCTCATTTTTGTGTCTTTTTGAAAATATTACAATTTGTGATTTCATGTTTCATAATTAAATTACTTTAGTTACTCTCAGTTACTCTTACTCGAGTAGTACTTTCCCCAAATACTTACTTGAGTAATTTCCTCGACCACTGCTTTGTACTTGAGTAATATTATTTTGAAGTAACATTACTCAAACTACAGATTTTGGATACTTAACCACCTCTAAAATTAAGCAATACATTTTGGAGACCAGCAGGTGGCGGACCTTCACTAAAAAAGCTACGTGCAAATGCATCTTTAACTGTTATCTTACTTGTGAACTCAGCCCTGTGCAGGCAGACAGGAGCAAACAGGAGCAGACAGGAGCAGACAGGAGCAGACAGGAGGAGACAGGAGCAGACAGGAGGAGACAGGAGGAGACAGGAGGAGACAGGAGGAGAGACAGGAGGAGACAGGAGGAGACAGGAGCAGACAGAGCAGACAGGAGGAGACAGGAGCAGACAGGAGGAGACAGGAGCAGACAGGAGGAGAGACAGGAGGAGACAGGAGCAGACAGGAGGAGAGACAGGAGGAGACAGGAGGAGACAGGAGCAGACAGGAGGAGACAGGAGCAGACAGGAGGAGACAGGAGGAGACAGGAGGAGAGACAGGAGCAGACAGGACAGGAGGAGACAGGAGAGACAGAGCAGACAGGAGAGAGGAGACAGGAGCAGACAGGAGGAGCAGACAGGAGGAGAGACAGGAGGAGACAGGAGGAGACAGGAGCAGACAGGAGGAGGAGACAGGAGCAGACAGGAGGAGACAGGAGCAGACAGGAGGACAGGACAGACAGGAGGAGACAGGAGGAGACAGGAGGAGACAGGAGGAGACAGGAGAGAGACAGGAGCAGACAGGAGGAGAGGACAGAAGGAGACAGGAGGAGACAGGAGCAGACAGACAGGAGGAGACAGGAGGAGACCGGAGGAGAGACAGGAGGAGACAGGAGGAGACAGGAGCAGACAGGAGGAGACAGGAGGAGACAGGAGCAGACAGGAGGAGACAGGAGGAGACAGGAGGAGACAGGAGCAGACAGGAGGAGACAGGAGCAGACAGGAGCCAACAGGAGGAGGTCTAGCTCTGTCTCTCCCTCAGGTCCTCGATCAGATACTTCTCCTGATCCTCCAGCGCAGACAGGAGGAGGTCTTTGCTGCGCTTCCCTCCAGACTTCAGAGGTCCCTCGTACAGAAACCTCATCTGCTCCTGTGTGGTACTGATTGCTCGGACTGTGGAGTACTGCTCCGAGCTCAGGACGCCTCTGTGCAAAAGCTCGTCCAGAACAGGGTTTATGTTGGTCACTCGGCCAATCAGCTGTATGCGATATCTGTCCACAAAGTGTTCATCTGAGGAGAGAGAGGGAGAGGATTAAAACAGGCATCGGCTTCTCTCAGCCAGCCTCTATTAGTTCCAAAGTTTAACGGTCCCATATTATGCAAAAATTACTCTTGTGAGTTTTTAGTCATGTTAGAATGCTGTTATCAAACATATACCTGGAGTTGTGTTTTGTTTCTTTCACACATGTTTGAGTATCTGTTAAACATTTAGTCTGTCTACATATCCAAAGCTCAAATTGCTCTGTTCCACCTTGATGTCATGAAGTGGTAGTTCTCAAGTAACAGCTCCTTTCACTTTTAGTTCAGTAGAAATTGTCAATTTTACTTCTGAAATGATCCAAATGATTCTAGTGAAGGTGTGTGGAGTTTAAAAACACAGTGTAGCACTTCCTGTATTACCACATGACATCACAATGTGGAAAAGAGTGTGTCATTTAAATATGCAGGGTTCGTGTGTTAAAACCTGGTGTCCACTGTTTGATTTTCTTACAAGATTGTTGATGTGAAACTACACGACATACAACAGAACAGACACACGTGCAACACAAGATGACTCAGAGTGAATCTCAGGCTCCAGCTCCTTGTGATAATGTTAAATGTTGCTGTTATGTAAAATGTAGACTGTTGTTCTGTAATTGGAAAGCAGAACTGTGTTTTTGAGAAGTCCTTGAAATTTGCTAAATATGAGACATGCATCTCATTTGCTCCACACTGTCACAGCCCTGATCTGTCAATCAAAGTACGGGCCTGATGCGGTGCCACGGTCCCTGTCTCCCATTCCCTGGCTCCCTGCAGAGCGAGGGTGTCAGAGCGAAAGGAGGGCGTCAGGGCGAGGGGAGGGCGTCAGAGTCAGGGCAAGAGGAGGGCGTAAGAGTCAGGGCACGGGGAGGGCGTCAGAGTCAGGGTAAAGGGAGGGCGTCAGAGTCAGAATGAGGCGAGGGCGCCCGAGTCAGGGCGAGGGGAGAGCATCAGAGTTAGGGCAAGAGGAGGGTGTCAGAGTCAGGGTGAGAGGAGGGTGTAAGAGTCAGGGCAAGAGGAGGGCGTCAGGGCAGAGGAAGGGTGTCAGAGTCATGGCAAGGGCGTAAGAGTCAGCGCGAGGGGAGGTCGTCAGAGCAAGAGGAGGGCATGAGGGTTAGGGAAGGGCATCAGAGTCTGGGCGAGGGAAGGGCATCAGTGTCAGGGCGAGAGAAGGGCATCAGAGTCAGCTAAATATGAGACATGCATCTCATTTGCTCCGCACTGTCACAGTGCGGAGCAAAGTGTGCAGAGTAACAGCATCAGGGCAGAGTAACAGCGAGGGCAGGGCATCAGGGTCAGGGCGTCAGGGTCAGGGCATCCGGACAAACACCTGCCTTTAAACATGTGTGAATGAAGCAAAACACAACTCCAGGTATGTTTGTGATAAGGAAACATTATAACAGAGATCAGAAAATAGCACCACTTTATCCTCTGAAAGTTGTGCCATTTTGTAAGCCTTCTTTGTATTTCTACTTGAGTTATATTATTTCTAAAAACATGCTCACCCTTTTTATCTCACCTTCATAGTCTGTTTTATGCCTTTCTCTTGTGGCTTGGTGTATAAGCCTGACTCTGAAGGACAAGAACTCACTGACTGTGGTCCCCGACTCACACCCCTCGCCACCCGACGCATTTAGGCACAAGCTTCTACTGCCGCACAAAACGATACACAACCTTGTTCCCTACTCAACTGATACTTTGCAGTGACGTCACGTTGGGGACAGCACTTACCATGGAGCCACGACGCAAACATTGGCACACCTAACAGAGGCTGATAAGTTTTAGATGTCTGAAAACATCTGTTTACCAGCACAAATCTGCTCACCTGTTGTAGCTCCAACTAAGTCAGTTCTTTATGGTCAGATTGTGTTAAAACAAAGAGCTTTAGACAGAGCAGTGCGTCCTGTTTACATCACACGCGTAGGGAATATCGATGACATCATCTGCAAAGTATCAACTGTGGCCCTTAATAAACTGCTATATTGCTCAGGTTTGCACAACTTGTATTGCTAACTTACATATCAAATGCAATCAAGTTGAGTGTCTGATATAGAAGTGGTGAGCAGTGTGTCTGATGTCACTGTGAGTGTGAAGTGTTTGGGAACACATCAGAACATCATGCACTTTTAACTCTGCAAAAAAATCTACCTGTGGGATTAAGTCACCTGAGCCTCTCCCCTCTGACCTAAACTACAGCCTGACCACAGAAGGAAGCTGTACATGCACATAATGCAAGGTGTGCTTTGCCTCTGTCTTATGTAACTGTATGTAGATTTGTGGGCAACACACTGATTCTTGTTGCTTCTGTATCGTAAACTACTCAGCTACGTCTGTCTTTTAAATTGCTCCACAGGGACAAATACAGTTTTTTGATTGATTGGATGAATTCATGTTTTCTAGTATGGCATTAATCGTCTCTGTGTCCTTGGTAACGGGGTTGGTCACAGAGTGTATGTAAAAGACCTGATGATCCTCACCAGCTTCAGTTGCAGCTCCACGTGTGTCTGGTGCAGCAGACGCTCCAGGGCCTGTAAGACAAGAAGGACCAGTTACTATATTCAGAATAATATTCAATATTATTATTATTATGCAATAAAAACAGGAGATAAGATTAGGCCATTTATCATGGTGGAACAGAGATTCCACTCAGCACATAACGACGTGAAGATGTGAACAGTAGCGGAGCTGAAACAATCCGAAGCACTCTAGTGTAGAAAACATTATTAAGACATGGACCAGCCAATGCGTTTCCACACCTGAAATCTTCATCAGGACCGTCCCTCATATATAACTCCACTCTCAGACCCAAAGCAAACAAAGGAAACAAAGAGAACAATAGAGCTAGCCAGTAGGGCCAGTAGGCCCATTAAGGCTGACACTGTAAACAATAGCTGTTTAGCCCATAGAAGTGGTTTGGATGAGCAGCAAAACGTCTTTACTCTCTACAACTTTTTATCCTGTTAACAGATTTAACTTTGGCTTCAGGACTTAAGAGTAAAATAAAGAGGGCACCGGGTGACTCCCCTCCACAATGGCAGGTGCGGTCATGTGACCACTGTCATGTGACCCAAAATGCAAGACAAAATGATCAAAAAAAGAAACATGATGCATCATGTTCACAGTAAAACATAGATAAAAAATGAAAGTATAGAGACTGACTGTGAGGCACTGCACATACAAATAAACAGTGACTAGAACAGTGAGCAAGACGCCATCATGAAGGACTCGAGTTCAGGACTGTGGAGGAGATGTTTATAAGAAGGGAGCAAAGTCTGTCTCCTCATTGAGACTGGGAAGAGCACCTAAGGTCTGAATCCAGAAGGTCCCTTTGTGGTACCCGATCACCTCCTCTGGAGCTCCTTTCAATCACCTCTATCACCATGACTTTGAGGTCATTAATGTTCTGTGGGCCATAGATTTGAAATATTTGGCAACAGGACAGTCCATGTTTGAGTCCTGTTGCATATTTATGTTCAGCAAATCTTTCTTTGAGTTTCCTTTTGGTTCAGCTGAGTCTGTATATTACATATGTATAATTACAATTGGCAGAAGAATGGCAAGGAAAAGTTTCAGTTCCATCTGTGTCCTTAAAATGACTACATTTGTTTTTGTTTTAATTGTGTAAATTAATGAAGCATGTTTACTTTTGATCATTTTTTTGGGTCAAAAGAAAGTGGTCACATGACATTACCTACATTTATTAAAAACTTGAAGTGTGGAAACACGTTGGCTGGTCCATGTCTTGATAAAGGCTCTTCACAGTTTTCTACACTCGAGTTCCTCGGATTGTTTCAGCTTCACTACTGTTCACATCTTCACATCAATGTACTCCTGCAGTAGAGGTACTTTTATTACTATTACTGGTATTACTCAAGTTGGTGACAGTTCTGGTTTTATTCAGTGCTGCAGTGTGAATCTCGTGTAGGTGTTAAACAGGTGATGCTACAGTGATAGTACTGGGAGGAAACTCACCAGGAGATGCTCCAGAGTCTTGTCCTGTTGAGGCAGGTCGTGACAGGGCTTCTGCCTCTTTAGCTGAAAAGAAGAGAACCAAAATCCAAAATTAGATGAGGAAAAAGGTGTGATTTAATGAAACAAATGGCCATCAAATGTTAAAGTTTTATTTTTATATTAAGCTCAGAATTGATTGAAAAATATGATTTGCACACATTTGAATGACACTGAGCCCTCCTCCTTGATGCACTGTCTAACTGTCAAATGGAAACGAATGTCTACACAAGATCAAACTGTAATATTTTGTTCGTTTTAGTAGAATAAATCTAATTATATTTCTGACTTGTTTCAACAGTCTATTATTTGAAAATGTATTGATTTTAAGTGATTAACCCTCACCACTGGCAGAAGATGTAACCTTAAAAAGAAAACAGGAAAGAGTGAGACCAAACTGGGTCAAAGGTGAAACCAGCAAACCAGAAGTGAACCATCAGAGTCTGTTAGAAGAGAACAGCACTCTATGAAATATATCTATAAGGGATGACTTCAAAAACCGCATGAATACCTCACCTGTTTGATAATCATTGATACTGGAACATTTAACACCAGATCAGGTGTTAAATGTTAAAAAGGACGAGCCGCACCAAAACTGAGACGGGAAAGAGGCTTTAAGCTGTTTCACTTCACAAAAATGGAGCACACTCCAAGGAAAAACTAAACTTGACACTGATGACGCAGTCGCAATTTAGTAACCTGGTAACAAACTTTAATACACACACCTGCACCTGTTTTAATGTTTAATATGGACTTATATGTTTATACTATAAACGTATTGGGGTTTTTTTTGTATTTCAACAGGGTTCCCATGAAAAAGAGTCTTAAGAGCACTCATTGGAGATAGATAGATAGATAGATAGATAGATAGATAGATAGATAGATAGATAGATAGATAGATAGATAGATAGATAGATAGACAGATAGACAGACAGACAGACAGACAGACAGACAGACAGAAACGTGCCTTTGCTTTGAGGCTCAGATTAGGACTAACACACTAGGACTAAAAATGGCACAGTCCCAATGTTACATCACGAACTCGAAAGTGAAAGTAAACACAGCTGGCATAACCACTGAAAAGAGCTTTACAATATATTTCAGTGGAGCAACATGTGCCTACTCATCAGTGAGAGCGGTGGTGGGATTGTGGTGCGTGTGTAAAAACGCGCTCACCTAACTCCTTCGCTACCTCGGCACAGCCCATGGCCCGGAGCAGCTCCACCGCCACGGGCACGGCCCTGTCCCGTGAGAACCTTTCCACCAGGAGGTCTGACAGCTCCAGGTGGTTCTTGCCCTCCACCTGGGCTCTTCTGATGCGCGGTCCATCACCCTCCCTCTCCCGCAGCCTCACTCGGAATTTGTCGAGGTCCTCCGGGGTCAGGTCCTCCAGCGCCTCTGAGATGATGATCCGGACGGTTTTACCCGCCATGTCTCAGGACGAGCGCGCGCAGAGTTTTAATAAAGTCTATGGTTCTTCCGGGGTGTTCTGTAGTGGCTTTATATGCAAAGAGGAAGTGCAGAGGAGGGGCGCTATCAGTGCACTATATGAGAATTAGTGACGTGTCATAACTGGACACCACATAATGATTTTCCTGTTATAATTTTCGTTAAGCCTTTGGAGTTTTAGAATAGCAGGCCTAATAAAGCCTAATAAAAATAACAGAGTTTTTTTTGATTGTCAGATCGGGTTAAATACGCTGTATTTTTTTATTCTTAAATGGTTATAGTTAAAGTCACAGAAAAGGTCCAGGAATGACCCCGGCTCACCCAGTTCCTGCGCCTCCTCGTTGCAGCCGATGTGTCTCAGAGTTGTGATGGTCCTGTGCAGAGCTCCAGTCCCTGTGCACCGGGACATCAGGAGCTTCGTGATCTCTACGCGGGACTTGCCCTCCACCTCTGCGGCTCTGATGCGCGGCTCTCGAACTGTCCAGGAGCTTGAGGAGGAACTTATCTAAATTGTTCTTCTCCAACTTTTCCAGCACGTGCAGAATCAGCATGGGTATGTTGTTTTGAGGCATCTTAGCGTCTTAGCCGCTCCGCCTGCAGTGCGTAAATGGAGAGTTAGATTAGAGTTAGTTTCGGTTTGCAGGTGTTTCCGCGATGTCAGTTCTAGACAATGAACAGTGCGCATGGGTGAAGCTGGAACTCTACTTTAGATAGGACCATTGATCTTAAAAACATGGGACTGAACGTGGAGAGGGCAGAACCTCTTGTGATGTGACTATTTGACATTATAATCACAGTTTTAAAAATATTATTACTGTAGTGCAACATTTTAATTAGATTTTTCATAATTTCAAAGGGTAAACTCACTCCCAATCTCAGTTTGAACCATTTTAAACACATATGAGGCTTGGTCATTTCTCTGTGATAAGTTTGTAGATACAATGAGTTCTCACATGGGCTTCTGTCAGAGTAAAAATACAAAAACGCAAAACAAAAAAACTGTACAAGAGCCAGTTTTTTGACGGGCTCTTTGAAGAGAACTGATGCAGAAGATTCGGATCCTACAAAGGAGTCGAAGTCTCACTAGAACCTACATGAAATAAATTAAAGGGACATGGGCACGTTATTTCAATTCAGAATCTGATCCTGGTCCTGATTTGATTATTTTTCGTGCTTGATTTTTTTCCAAGAAGCATGAATCATCAGCTCCATTGTTGTCTTGGCTCAGTGTCTCTTTTACTGGACCCCAGACTTTTTAGGAGTATCCGGTAGAGTACAGTAGCGAGCTTATAAAAGAATCGGCAAATTAAAAAAAAGCATATAGTGTATTCAGCCCCGCCCAGCACACGTCTACTGGCTGAAAACAACCCCGCGAAAACGCCAGAAAAATAAATCTCTGGAGCGCGAAGAGCGGAGTGTACAGCACGGAAATAACAGCCCGAAGCAAACAATGTCCCAAGACGACATCACGATGCAGATTTTAGGTGTACTGGAGGATTTGGAGAACACTAACTATAACAAATTCCGCTTTAGGCTCCATAACAGCCCGGAGGAGCCACGCGTCAGAGCCGCAGAGGTGGAGGGCAAGTCCCGCGAAGAGATCACGAAGCTCCTGGTGTCCCGGTGCACGGAGGTGGGAGCTGTGCACAGGACCATCACAACTCTGAGAGACATCGGCTGCAACGAGGCAGTGCGGAGACTGGGGGTGAGCCGTGGTCATTTTCAAAATATCAGAACACCACAGTGCGTAAAAGCCCCGTGGACTGCGCCGCGCGTAATGGCGCACAGACTCCGGGTTAGACATAAGACCAGCGCAGGCATGGATCCACTAAGATCTACTTTTGCTTTCACAGGCCACTTTGTAAAACTGTGTAAAAGAGCGAACTGGATAAGAAATATAATACACAGTTGGCTATAGTCTTTTTGTGAATTTCCTTTACTGTAGCTCATCAGTGAGAGTGCTGCATCAATAACAAGCCTACTATTAATATTAGAACTGCACAGTAAGTCACTTCTGTAGCCATCTGTCCTGGGGCATATTCCTCTACCTGGTCACATTCTACACATATTAACACAGTTATTCAGGCCCAGAGCTGGGATCAAACCTCCAGCCCCACAAACCCAAAGGAGCAGCAGTGATCAAGATGCCTTTAGCTCAGTTAAATTGTATTTTGTATTCTGTATTTTGCTTTGTAGTTAATACATGAACTATTTAAACAATTTCACCTTTTAAAAACCTTTCTTCTGTTTAGACTGTTTCGTCCTGGGTAAGAAGGTTCACTGCTTTGATAAACATGATACATTAAAACACTGGCACATGTCTGTAAAGCCTAGATAATAAAACCATTAACATGAACCAGTAATTCCCAACCTAGGGTTCAAGAGCCCAAATCTTGGTTCAGAAAGGCTCTCAGGGAGTCCCTGGGGCTTCTTAGGAAAGACCATCAAACTAGATTGTGTCGAATTTTAATGAAGTGATGGCGTCTTACCTGCTTCTGTTAAACATTACTAAATGTATATAATATTTTATACTCATATTTTTTTACTATAATATCTGTATTAACCAGAAAATATATATCTTTTTACCGATAAGACATTAGCTTCTCAGGTAGTTGAAGGATGTCAGGGTCACTAACATGTTCTGAGGTTAAATGTGCGTCGCCCAGACCCCTCCCCCACCTGACTTTACATAACATTGATGTACACACAGGTGTAAAGTCATCTATGAGGACACTCGTGCTGTACCATTGCCATGTGCTTTTGTCTTCTGCTCACAGTTTGATTTTGTCTGTTGCAGAACAGTGGAACAAAGCTCGTTTAGAGGCAAGTCTATAACATTTTTCATTTGTTTAAATAACTGTTATTGACCGATGTATGTTATTTTTCTCTCAGAAGCGCCGCCCCTCTCTGCGGTACTCCTCCTCTGGGGTCGTGGAGCTAAGGCCGACTGGAGATGCTCAGGCCGTGGTCACTGCCCACACACCCCTGGAGGAGCGGTCTGTGCAGGGCCAAGAGTCTCACCTGGACTATCCCAAAGACGATCCTCTGGCACTGGGCAGCTCCATCCTTCTGCTCGGCCAGTATAAAAGCCAGAGCTTTGAGTGGCTACTGCAGAACGATGTGGGCTACGCTGTGTATATGGTCGCTACGCACCAGGAAGAGAAGGAGAAGGGCGGGAGCCATGAGGGCCACAGCCATCACCCGACACACATGAAAAACAAGGTATACACTACAAGAACGCCTTTGTGTCTCAGTGCTAATGCTAACTTTTATTAAAAAAAACTCTCACATAACAAAATCTAAATTGTAGTAAAGATGTCTCTATTATTTGTGTACTATTTCAGTCTGTGGCATGTTTTAAATATTTATGGAGCTCAACAGTGACACCTGCTCAGGTTTCAGAAGTAATTTTCCATTCATTTTTTCCTTAAACTTAAAAAAAAAATTCAAATATTAAGAGTTTAAAGGGATCACAGAAGCTAACCAGCTACGTGCTAACTTATATCCATAACTGTTTTAAGTTGAAAAGCACTTTAACAACACAAAACTCTCAGAAATGTTTTAATAAATTTGCGGTTTATACAATTTTAAATGCAATTATAACTTTTAATCTTTTTTTTTTTTTGGAAAGTCTTTGAGAAAAATAAATGGGGAAATGTAGTTCCTGAACCGTGGGGTGGACGGTCACTGTTGAGCTCCACGAGGCTCTGAAATTAGTGTTAGCACCGACTCACAAAGATGCAGGCACCTTTCTAAAAGCTCTGCAAAAACCTCTTAGAGATAGAAGAGAAGCAGAAATGCCCACACTGACCCTCTCTCTGACTGGAGGTAGCCCACTGACTATTTCATTACTCCATTATTACTAGAAATCAATTTTCAACCAATTCAGTTTTGTTTTTCACAATGGTCAGTGTTATATGAGGCACATGCAGCATATACACATGCACATTTACACACTCAAGCGTCTTACATACTACATACATAAGTACATAAGTGTATATTGTACACATATTTCTGTTTACATATGTACAGTACAGTGGTCCTTCGTTTATCGTGGGGGTTATGTTCCAAAAATAACCCACAATAGGCAAAATCCATGAAGTGTCAGCTTTATTTTTTACAATTATTATATATGTTTTGCGGCTGTAAAACCCCTCACCACTTTATACACTTTTCTCACACAGGCGTTAACATTTTCTCACATTTCTCTCTTGTTTAAACTCTCTCAAAGTTCAAACCTTCATAAAAAAGTAAGCACAGCATCATAGAATGAAACCAAATACTATACTGTGCTGTAAATAAAAATGACAGCTTTTAGAAATACTGTAACAAATTAGATTTTAATGATCAACCTACGAGGTTGGACACATAACAAATGATAAATAGTGACTTAGGCGTATTTCGTAGTTCCTCTTCATCCTGACGCCGCTCTGCTATAATGTCTCGTAATGTTCTTTTTCCTGCAGTCACTGATCCACAAAGCTAAAGCAGACTCCATCTGCACAATGGTCTTGTTGAGAGCAGTTACAATGACGAACCAAAGATCCGTTTATTCCGTAATGGCGTTCTACAGCCGCGTAACTTCTAGCTTTCTTCAGTATGTCCAGAAGTCCAACTTTTTCTGCGATGGTCAGCATCTTCCTCGGCCTTATGGGCGCTGGCGCAGGTGCCTTTGTCAGTGCAGAACGTTTCAGCGGCACTGTGGGTTTTGTCGGGGGAGAGAACTTTCAAACATACAGCACTTAAGAGTCACACTGCAATCCAACAATTATGTACAGTACACATTCTGTACTGTACAGGAGACACAGCACATCAAAAAAGCACCAAAAAAAGAAAATCCGCGAAACAGCAAGACCGCGAAAGGTGAACCGTGATAGAGCGAGGGACAACTGTATATGAATGACACTGTGAAAAACAAGGACACCCTAAGAAGCTGTGTAAGCCCATCACCAATGTGCAAGACAACTGATGGCTTGACAGGTAGTTGTGTTTTACTTTTGGCATTTGAGTTTGTTGACACACTATTTTATGAAAGAAGAGAGATTTGTATGAAATTTGAAAGAAGAGAATTTGAAATTAAGAAATAAAATAGAAACAGACAAAAAAAAGATTAAAATTAAAACAATGTAGTGATAATAGCCGACAGATTTGGTTTCTATATGCTGGATGTGGGGAAGAGAAGCACTTTTGTCTTTTTAAAGCTAAGCTAATATATTACAAATGTATTTTCTTTGTCAGGACGCTCTGGAGGAGTATGTGAGGGCTTTCCCAGAGATTGTGAAAGAAGTGCACTTTTATCGTGAAGGAATGGCTTGTCTGGGATTTGGAAAATATAAAAACTTAACTCGCAAGTATTTGTACGACTCCAAAGACAAGGAAAAGAAGAGGTAAGAGACCCATTCATGACTAATTCAATAAAAATATAATCTAGAAAGAAGTGAACTGTCAAGGACTGGGTTCAAATAAAACTGGACAGCGTCCACCCTAGCATTTCTGGCTCCCTTGGTAAGATTTCTGATGGTGCCCTCTGACTCCTCTCGCAGTAATAAATAGTTGAAAAATTGGATACTTTTGTGAATACCTTTGTTCAGATTCCTGGCCTCATGTTTATGCGCAGCAGAAGAAATGTGTGTGTTTGTGCTTGTAACTCTGTAAATAAAACAAAGATTGACCTCAAATAAAGACTGACAGAACGTTTAGTAGATGTAGAACACCATTTCGGACTCCAAACTCTTTGGAGTCTGAAATGGTGGCGCTATAGAATTAGCCTATTCTGTCCATGCCACAAGCTGGCTCTGACAATAGACATGTATGAAATAAATGGAGAAAATTTGCAGTTAAGATGAAACTGGACATGGTAACGGATCATGTAGGCCAAACAATCCCCCTGTAGGAGCTAGAGGAAGTGTCTTGGAAGGGTCTGAGAGTCCCTGGATAATCAGATTCCCGCTGCACTTGTTTTGTTTGATAGTCTTCCTTATCTTGTTCTATTCATATATTTCTTGTAGAAACAGTAGAAAAAGATAATCAAATCTGTTATTCAGTTATGTGCAGTGGCTTCGGGAAAAAGGAGAAAACTTGTGAAAAAGGATCTCGCATGAAACAGTACATCCTACACCGCGATAAACACAGCCTGATGTCAGCTGCTTAACCAAACCAGGGATGAGAAGCTGCAACAAGGAGAAATACTCCAAAGGCAAAAGGTGAGCGGAGCCTGTCGTTTAGTCCCATCTTTCTCAGTCTCGGGTCGGGGAACCTGTTGAGGTCCTTCAGATGTGTCAAAAACATTGATGCATTCAGAGCTTCATCACCAGTGTGAGTTTTATAAGGGATTTTCACAGAGTAAAAGCGGAATTTTGCAGTTAAGCAAATCACAACAAGCTAATGTGCACTTCCTAGTTATCAGACAATAAATAATGTACGATTAGATGCAGAGAGAAGACCCCATGGTAAACCCAATACCGATGGAAATTAGAACTATCCTCTGAAGGGAGTTGTAACAATACAGAATCATAACTTCATTGCCATTATTAGCCTACTAGTCAGGATGTGCCATTTGAACAATGAAAAAGTATTCAGTAAAACACTTTAAATATTTACAGATAAGCTCTGTGTGCAACTCTACAAAATACTGTTGAACAACAACATGAAAATATGAAAACTAATTCAATATATATATATATATATATATATATATATATATATATATATATATATATATATACATACATATATATATATATATATATATATATATATATATATATATATATATATATATATATATATATATATAGATAGATAGATAGATATATAGATAGATAGATATAGATATAGATATAGATATATTATGGAGCCCCCCCCATAATCAAGACTTCTTCCCACAGATATTACTCTAAAAACAAGCTGAACAATAGATGTTTAACATTCACAATAACATATAAAATAACATATAGAAACATTTAAAGATTAAATAGAAGCACTACATCTCATTTTTAATCCAACATTTTTTTGTATATCAGTGGCAAATATTAAACAAAAATATTATTGAAGCTTTTATTCCTGTTATGACTATAATTCCTTTATTAAAAATATGTAGACTATGTGATGTCTGTTTAGTTATAACTCAAAACTAATGTGCAAAATGAACGAGCGTGCAGTCCCTCAGTCGTCCAGGTCTGATCCATAGTAAATGCCAAAAGTTAAAGTTTTTCCAGTTGACAGATTTAGCTTTTGGCTTTTACTACTGATTTTAATGTTAATGTGTACTGGTTTTTAATTATATCTTCATTTTCCCTTGTTGTTTTTCCAGACCTAAGTCAGCAGCGACTAAGAGAAAACGTCAGAGCTACAGACACCACTACTAAAGAGCGACCGCTGGCTTTTAAGGCAGAGGATCTTTTACTGTTGTTTTACTGATCACAAGCAAATATGGGTGAAGCAGCCACTGCTCGAGCCGAAATGAAAATATCCCGATTTTTTCTTCATTTAGACCCTGAATCTTCCAGACTAATTTTGTAACTTACATACAAATCATGCTTACAGAGGGAGCATTATAGCATTATGCAAAATATTTTTTTTTTTAGCTTTCTACCAGGTTATAGTGTTGTTCCTTCATCAAAAACATGTCTGAAGAGGTTTTAGATATTGTCCATGCATGTTTGAGTAATCTAGCGATCTTTCCCGGGCCCTTTCCTAACCCTCCTTATGGTTAGCTGTAAGATTCTGGGCAATGCTCCACCCACAAAGCTACATCACTCATGCTCCCACACGACAGTTGATACAAAAGTACAAAACTGTACACTACGACTTCACAACCCTGATGTGATGTGCTGTAGTTTCATTAGTGGGATGCTGCTGATTGTGTTGTGATAGAGCTCTGAAGGGGGAGTGGTGGGAGCAAAAGGAAGGGAGATTCATTGAGTTATGTTACAGTTAATAGCCCTTTAAATCTAGTTCATCTTTAAAGGTACAGTGTAACTTTTTTTGTTTGCCACCAGCTTCTTGGAGATGGTATTGCTTTGTCTGGAATGTTCCATAGTATGACTACACATCTATCTCCTTGGAGACGTGATGCTACCATGCCCAAGTTCTAGGATCTGCTGACGGGTAACCCCACTGCATGTATGTTTTTAAATATCACACAAGTAACTGAATACATCTGATGTACTGTGGAACATTCCAAGCCAAACTATAATATCATCATGGAGACAAACAGGTGGCAAACTCATACCAGAAAAGTGACATAGTGCACCTTTAAATCTAAATATGACATAATTATGTATTTTAATTTATGATGATAACATTTTCAGCAGCTGTGGAGTTGGTGAGATATTTGCTCTGTTTGTGTTTTAAAATAAAATGTCCAGTTCAAGTCTTATTTGGTGTGTTTTCATTTGCTGTTGACTCTGTTTTGGTTTATGGTTTATTATCAGATGTTACACCATTTTACTTCCTGGTAAATAAGGGCCAAAACAAGGGCCAAACCCTATATACTGTATTCATGATTAGACTAATACTTATAAATGACAGCATCTTTATGTAGTTAGATCAGTGTTTAATCTGTTATAAAATGTCTTGTGTAAGTTGCATTTTGGATGGAGTTTTATGTGTTGATGACATGAGCAGAGGAACTCAGCACCTCTTCCTGTTTTTTTCTGCACCACCGCCTGCCTCACGACCTGCAACTGACACACCCACTGACACACACCACTTTTCATAAAAGCAAGATGTCCCACTACATAATAACCACAGACCCGTGTGTATAGAAAAGGTAGTGCGCCTCTCTCTTTGTCATGTCCCAGTCTGTCCTGCCTTTCTTGCACTATTTTCCCCCCCTCCCTTCTGTATCTCTCTCTCTCTCTGTGTCTGTCTCTCTCTCTGTATGTCTGTCTCTCTCTCCCTCTCTCTCTCTCTCTGTCTGTCTGTCCCTCTCTCCCTCTCTCCTCTCTCTTTCTCTCTCTGTCTGTCTGTCTCTCTCTCTCTCTCTCTGTCTGTCTCCTTCTCTCTCTCTCCTCTCTCTCTGTCTCCCTCTCTCCTCTCTCTCTCTCTGTCTGTCTGTCTCCCTCTCTCTCTCTGTCTGTCTCTCTCTCTCTCCTCTCCTCTCTCTTTC